>VDFB02000003.1:742849707-742882151 GCA_007258455.2 Sequoia sempervirens | reverse complement strand
GGTTGATGCTAAACTGCTATCAAATGAAGATTGTTGCAGATGGTGGTGAAAGAGTCAGATTGTAGCAGATCGGAGAATTGCTGTGCAGATGCTCGAAGCAGATTATTGCGCTAAAGAGGCTGTTCCAGATTGCAGACAGAAGTTTACAAGTTAGATCATAAATCAGAAGAGAATATAAAGAGGCTGTAGCTTGAAGAGATGCTGATTCGCACAGAAATTGATGAAATTACAAGCCAGATTGAGAGACGCCATTGTTTTTAAGAAGCCGCCACATGCAAATAGAAAGGTCTCGTTGTATCTGCATCCAAAGAACCGTTGTAAAATTGGAGAAGGCGATTCATATAGTGGTTGAAGATTTCAATTAAGCCGTAGCCAGTTTGAAAAAGAAATTGTAGGTTTTGAAAATGTCACTGTAGAAGTTGACGGCTGGAGGAAAACAAACAAGTTGCTGTTTGGAAGACCCGTGAAGGAGTAGTAGATCGTGCAAAAGCAAAGAAGGAATCGCTAAGTCTAAGGGAGACCAGGAGACTATGAGAAGCATCGATCTGAAAAGAAAAAGTCACTACTATCATATGGAAGTATGTTGTAGACCGTGAAAATAAAAAGCTTAAAGAGATCATTGTTTTTGCAGGAATTTCCCATAGAAGACTAAGAAGAGTCAAGTCGATGTTGCCACCGCTTGAAAGGAGAGTCAGTGCCGTCATTCATAAAGAGATCTAATCACATAGTTAAAGTCTGAAGAAATCAAAGAGTGGCAGTTACTGTCGAAGTCCATTCCAAAGGCAAGGCATATATCTGTTGGAGCAGCCGCTAGGAAGATTTGCATTGCTGGAAATGTTATTGAAAAGATTGTTAATTTGCTAGCATAAGAGACCACTCACAGCGTTGTCCAGAATTTGTTGCAATATGAAACAGAGGTAAGTCGTAGCTAATGCACAAGCTAAGGTCAATTAAGTCATGAAGGAGATCTGCCGCTTTTAATGAAATCGTTACAAGTGAGGGCTTACTAAACAGCATTAGACTTGAAGAGAGGCACCAATTTCTGTAGAGGAAAAGAAACTAAAGAGATCAATGGTGATATGATGTCCAATGAAGTTTGGAGCTGAATAAAGAAGGATTGCAGTTTTCACATAAGGTAAGGGTTTATTATGTTAAGGTTTTTATTTAGTGAAATTACAAAATTGTGAAGAAATCTTGAAGACTGTAAAAGTTGTCATTGTTGGATTTTTTTCTTAAAAGAAGAATACACAGCAGAATGGAAGTCAAGTAATAATTGCAGTTTGTAAAGGATCTAATCAGTGAAAGGAGGCTGAAGGTTGAAAGCACACGAAGCTGAATAAGGTAAGATTATTTGTTTGTTTCAATGGGAAAAGCTAATAGAATAAAGAAAGAGAAAACAAAAGATTTAGAAGAAGAATTAATAAAGGTGAAGAAAGAAAATACAAGTTTAAAATGTGAAAAGATTTTTTAGAAAAAGAATTGGAAAAATTAAGGAAAGAAATGGGGGCAGAAAAATGTAATCTTTATACAGAGGCAATTGAAGAGCTAGAGGATAAGTTAAAGTTTGTGGAACAAATAAATAATTTGCAGGTGAAGGAATTGTGCAAATTTAGAGAGAAAAATAAAGAGCTTGAAGAAAAACTAGAATTGTTTGATGAGATTAATACAAGGAATGAGGAATTGGAAAAAAGAGTGAAATTGGTTGATGATTTAGAAGAGAAGTTAAAAAAATTAGAAGAAGCAAATAGTTTGTAGATGAAGGAAATTACAAAATTGAATGAATGTTTGCAATCAAAATTCGTATGTGATGTTTCATGTAGTACAGAGGATTTGAATTTGCCAATTGATAAATGTGTTTTTGCTGAAGAAGTTTGTGATAAAAAATGCCAAAATGGTAATGTTGTTAGATGTAATGGCAATGAAAAAAATGTTGGTTTAAAGATCATGGAAAGAATGGGATACAAAGGTAAAGGTTTAGGAAGGCATGATCAAGGGATGAGAGAGCCAATTAAGCCAATAATGAGGCCAAAGCATGAAGGACTTGGATATGTGACAGGTAAAGGAAATAACACAGGTTTAACGAAATTTGTTCGAGAAGTGCATTGTATGCAATGTTCACATTGTAACAGGAAAGGACATACGAAGGATACATGTTGGGATCTACATCCATGCAGAATATGTGGTTTGAGAAATCATTTAGAGAAGATGTGTTGGCAAAGAGAGAAGACAAATACAGGAAGCATGCAAATGGATTGTGGATGGAATTACGGATCAAGTTGGCAAAAGATGACAGGCATGTTCAAAAGGTTGTTCAAGTGGAAATGTTCCTATGAAAGAAATCAAGAGAGATTTGTTGGTCTGGCAAGACATCAAAGAATGTGGAAAGTTACAGATAGCAAGTTTGTAGAGAAGACTTCCAGTTTGAAGTTCTAAAAGTTTGAAGTTTGAATGACTGCCGCAGCAGTGGGTGAGAGTTGGAGATCAACAGATTGTGAAGATAGCTTGAAAGCATTATGCAAGAATAGTTTTGAGCGAGTCAGCTGACTTGGAAGATAAATTTGAGTTGATAGATGTGTGGTCGAAATTAAGGGGGAGTGTTGGGATATGTAATTTCTCCCACACCACAAATATTAAATGGCATGAAATGTAAAAGTCTAGAAAGTTCTAGAATAATTAAGAGATAAGGATAAACATGAAAAATATTAAATATTTGTCAAGTTATAACAAGTCGGCCTATGTTCTAGAATGTTCTTTGTAATCTCTAAGACCTCTATATATTGAGGCACTTGTAATGGCTTATGCATTAGATCATTGTATCAGTTCAAGTGTTGAGATGACCAAGTGGTCATGTGGAGAAAGATAAGAATGCAGCAGCATGTAATAAATTGATGGATTAATATTAGTAGTGCAACAACATGTTTGAATAATGTTTGATGTATTTCTGAATTTATGTGTTTGATTTGTATCCATCCACCCCTATCAAGACTTACAAGATGATCTCAAAACTTTGAAAATTGAACCATACCTTGTGCCTTGTAATATTACCATCACTATAGTACGTCATCTTATACACTATAGTGGCTATAAATCTTATTTTCGTTAGCAGCTCTTGCATAGTAGCAGAATAAGTAGTACTTTTGCAGTTTTTATTAAGTTGCTGTGACCATTGCAGCTATGAAGCTCGGCTTGTAGAGACGGTCGTGAATGACCTGATTAAGACATTGGATAGAGTGCCATTACAAGTTGCCAAGCATCCAGTGGGAATGGACAGCGTAAAAAATGCTCTCGTTCAAAAATTAAATCTCAATTCAAGGGATGAGGTGACTAAAGTTGGAATATGGGGTGTTGGTGGTATTGGCAAGACCACAGTTGCCAAGGCCATGTACAATCAGATTTATGCTGATTTTGACGCTGCATCTTTTGTATTTAATGTCCGCGCCACGGCTACAGAGCCCACAGGCCTTACAAAATTGCAGGAAATAATTCTTAAAAATTTATCAGAGTATAGTGAAAAAGTGGACAGTGTTGATAAGGGTATATCTTTGTTCAGGGATCGCTTGGGAGGAAAGCGTGTGTTGCTTGTTTTGGATGATGTGGGTGCTGTTGTACAATTGGATGCTCTCCTTGGGGATTGGCTGGCCCCTGGCAGCAGAGTTATTGTGACTTCTAGAGATAAGCACATTCTCAATGTTGCTCGAGTCTCATCGGAATGCATCCACGAGATGAGTGGATTGAAAATAAATGAAGGTCTGCAATTATTTAGCTGGTACACTTTTCTGAGAGCGATTCCGAGTCCCAGTTACGAAGATCTGTCCAAGAAAATAGTGGAAGCTTGTAAAGGGCATCCTCTTTCATTGGAAGTGATTGGGTCTCTCTTGTATGATAAGCAGGATGACACAAGTTGCTGGACAGAAGCTCTTGAAAACATCAACCTGTACCCAGAAATTCACGAAAAACTCTACATCAGTTATAAGGCTCTTAGCGATGAGGAGAAAGAAATATTTCTGGACATCGCTTGCTTCTTCATTGGAGAAGACAAAACATGTCCCATCATTTTCTGGAAATCCTTGTACAGGAAGGTAGACACTGCAGTATCCAATCTTTCGATGAAGTTACTGATAAAGATTGAAGATGGTGTATTTGGTATGCATGACCATTTCCGAGATATGGGTCGAACCATTGCTGAAAAAGAAAAAGAAGGTACCCGACTATGGGAGGTTGCCCAATTAAGCACCATATCCCACAAGCTCAATTTCTCTCGCCTTCGACTCAATGGAGGCAATCTACAAAGACTCGAAATGTTGTACGGACCTGGTCTTCGCTATCTTCATTTGCAGAATCTGCCCATTGAAGACATGATAAAAGACCCACTAGCCATGGTACCTCCAAATTTAGTATGGTTAAGGCTGGAAAGTTGTGACTGTTACTGCAATAATATGAATAGAGCAATTAAGATGCCGCGTCACTCCAAATTTGTGAGTAACAACATTTGGCAATTGAAGATTTTGCAATTAAAATACTGTTATGGCGTTTCCAGCCTTTCTATCTCCTCCCTATTTTCACTTCCTAATATACAACTGCAACACGTGGACTTGAGAGGGTGTAGGAACTTAGAGAGTCTGCCTGATACTATTGGTAGCCTGTCACAGCTCCAGCACTTGGACTTGATAGAGTGGGAAAGTTTAAAGAAACTCCCTGATGTCATTGGCAACTTGTCAAAGTTACAGCACTTAAATTTGGAAAGGTGTTTGAAATTAAAGAGCCTCCCTAAAACTATTGGCAATTTGTCAAAGCTGCAGCATTTGGACTTGAGAGACTGTCGAAGTTTAAAATACCTTCCCTATACCATTGGCTACCTGCCACAGCTGCAGCACTTGGACTTAGGAAAATGTAAATTGTTAAGTAGCGTCCCTAGTACCATTGGCAACCTGTCACACCTACAGCACTTGGGTTTGGAAAGGTGTATATTCCTAAGGAGCCTTCCTGACACCATTGGCAAACTGTCACAGCTGCAGCACTTGGACTTGAGAGGATGCAGTATGTTAAATCGCCTTCCTAATACCATTGGCAACCTCTCACAGTTAAAATTCTTGAAATTAGGAGGGTGTGAAAGGTTAAATAACGTCAATATTCCACAGTTAGGGCACTTGGACTTGGGACTGGGAGAGTAAGCAATCAACGGTACAATCTGTGCCGGTGATATCATTGAAGGATTCTGTTAGAGCTTCCCGTATTGCCAGGAGAGAAATTGAAACATGGTAAGCAAATTTATTTTTATTTTTCATATAATAGAGTGTTGAAAGAGTATTAAATAGAATTGTGTATCTTGGAATGAATTTGCACCATGCACACATATATTACTTAAGCTCCTTTAGTGAACACTGCATGGGAATTTAGTTTTTTCTATGTTTGCTTGTATATGCCAAGTGATGCGTTTTATGCGAAAATTACGATTTATCTAAAACATGTCTTGTGGCACTACTACCTTCTCAGTTTGGAGACAGCAAGGACTGGTAATAAGACTTTTTCAGAGGATATTTGTTAAGGGGGTTTTGGAAGATAGGAGATTAAGTTCAGTTATATTTTAATATTAATTGTAAATACTGTATGTTGATATTATATTGTAATATTAATTATATTTTAAGGATTAATTTTAGTTTATTTTAAGAGAGTTAGAAGAATTAGAAAAACTTATTGAGTATTTGTTAGAGTATAAAACATCTATTTGTATTTAGGGTATTTCTTAAATATTTCATTGTTTTTAAATATATAGTATTGATTTGTTATCTTAAATATCTGGTAGTAAGAATATTAGAGATTTTATAGAAATCAAATCTCTATGGCTAGATCAATTTATAATTCCACAAAGTAGATGTTTGAAGAAGTGAACTAGATAATAAGTTTTCATATTTTAGAGATTCATTACAACATCACTAACTTTTAGGCATATTGACAAGTCATTAAATGAGATATCTTTAATGAAATATTTTCCTCAAATTTCTTAGTATTATTGTCTTGTTCATTTAATTTATGAATATTCATTTCTATTAAAATTTGAGAGCTTTAATAGATTTTCACTTATTACAAATAGATATATAAGAAAATCTTTAAATATGTATCTTTCTTGGAGAGATGTGTCTCTTCCATGACACATGGCTTTACATAATAAATGTATTGGAAAGTGATAAAATATAGTTTATATTTTAACACCCCCCATAGACTCTATTTTATCACACAACTTAACTAGATGATGGGGGCCACCTATAACAAATAGGTTTGTTAGCTACCCATGTACAAATGAAGAATATTTAACACCAATGCCTTCTTGAAAGTATAAAAAATTGTCTTTCTTTTGAATAGCCTTGATTACTTTTGTCCATCATTATTCATAGTAAGATATTCTTCATAGTTAGATCAATAAAGGAAGCGAAGCATTCCCAATGATCTTTATGATCAAAACCTTCACAAATTTAGCAATGATATTTATGATCAATTTCAACAACCATCTTTTCCATCAATATTTTATTTTTAAATAGAAGGAAAAAATCTTGAATTATTTATATTGATAGTATGGGGAAATACATAAGAGTATAATAATAACTTACAACATAAGTGTAGCCTAGGGACCAAAAACATAGAGAAAATATCCCTAGAAATTGGAGAAAGGTGCAGAGATGCCAAAAAGGAGCATAAGCCTCAAAACATAATGAAAAAGAGGAAACAAAAATATGATATATTTTGAAACATAGATAAATTAAGGTCCTCACACAACATCATTTAAGGTGATTTTTAGGACTTAAATTATCATAGAAGGTATGTGAAAGGATTTTCAAAGCTAACTCCTCCATTGACATAATTGACTAAGAAAGGTAATTTTTCATGGAACAAGGATGCCCAAAGAGCCTTCGAAAAGCTCAAAGAAATAATGGGTTCTTGTTTGGTATTAGCTATTCCAAATTCATCTCTTCCATTTGAGTTAGAATGTGATGCTTTAGGAGAAGGCATTGAAGTCCTATCAATGCAAAATAAACATCCAATAACTTTTGATAGTTAGAAGTTTGGGGAAATGGAAAAGAATTATTCTATTTATGATAAATAAATGCTAGCTATTATGCATGCACTAGCCAAGTTTAGACAATACATAGTTTGTGGAAGATTTATTGTTAAGAATGACCATACCAATCTAAGATTCTTCTTGAACCAAAATGATCTAAATTATAGACAAGATAAGTCAATTATCAAGTTGTAAGCCTATTATTTTAGTATTGAGTACACGAATGGAAAGAAAAATGTTGTAGTTGATTCATGCCACTTGGAATTTTGATACATCTAACACTTGTCAAGATTCCCATAAATTTGTAAAACTAGATACCAATCTATGGAGAAGTGTGGATTCACCAAATAATACATACTAAACTAAAAACCCCTGTCATTACCAAACCCAAACTTCTTTCATTTATAAATTCTTCACCAAAAGCCAAACCAATGTGAAACTTATATTTAAACTGTAATAACATCCAAAAAACTTACATGAAAATCATAGAGAAATAATGTTCACAATAGAGCAATGTGAACCATATTAGTGGATGTCCTGTAAAATGAAATACCTATTCTAACAATTAGCCAAATTTCCACTTCAACTATTTACACCGAATCAAACCTTCTTGCAAATACACATTGGATAACTATCTTCAATCATGCTCAAGCTATACAAAATGGTCTGTTTAATGATCTTCACACCAAATCACAATGTTAACATCAATGACAACAATGTATTGCATGTTGTGCAACTTGTATTCATATCTAATGCTCATGTTTCTAGTAAGTATATCAATGATAAATTTATTATTGTTCAACAATCTACCCCTTTTTCATTGATGGACACATGCCAAAATTTCTCTCCAAAACTACTCTCCCCCTCTAACATCAAGGGAAAAGGGCACACATATGTTTTGTTCTTGTTCCCCTTTGACATCACCCCCAATCAGATTGTAGACATACTCCCCCTGAAAGATGCATATACATGTAGTAATTAAAGTAACAAATTTTTTACCAACTTCCCTTATTTTTACCATCCATATATATAAAATGAAATCTAAAATATAGAAAAGAAACTAAAATGTATAAAAAGAAATGCAGTCAGTTGGAATATGTATTTGATTCATACAACTTCTCAATATGTGATTTTTAGTCCTTTTCCCTTTCTCTCCAACTCTTCTTGGCTAGTCCAAGCATGCAACTCAGAGTATTGAACTCCATCAAAAGTTCTTCAACATCATCTAGAGTGTTGGGTACCAGATCTAACTGAGTTGTTGTTTTTGCACTCAACACAACATTGGATATAGGTAAGAATTTGGTGTTTACTAGATCCCTGAGATTACCAAACTACATTATTATCTTCTCCTTTTGACCTTGCAATTGGAATAAATTCTCATGAAAATTCTCTGTAGTACTCCTAGTGCTCCTATCTAGATCACGTGCCAGATCATAGGCACTGAAGGCTTTATCAATTTGGGACTCAATAACGTCCATCAGGCATATTTATGCTTGGTGGTGCTCGACCATTTCATGCAAAATTGAAACAACATTTTGGCTTCAACCAAGAAATCATGTACACCTTTGAGATTATCTTAAAAAATTTGTGAGTAGAGGAATTCCTTTCTATTATTTCCATTTTAAATGTCTTGTCATTCAACTTTTTATCTATTTGTTTCTCCAATTTCTCTTTCAATCAACTAGAATACTCTTTGAAAGAATCAAGTAAAAAATTTAAATTTTCTATACGAGATAAAGTGTTATCAATGCTTACTCCAGGTATGCTCTCCTATAGAATCTTTACTACTTCATCAATCAATTCCACACTCTTTTGATGTGTCTATAAAATTTATTTTCAGGTAGAAGCATGAAAGCATCACCCAATTGAAGCTTGTATAGTGGAAAGATTTTTTCCATGTCAAACTTCCCCTATTGCATCGAAAGTTGAAGTAATTGGGAAGACACCACTAGTTGAAACTAGAGTAGTGCATACTTAACAAAATTTACAATGGATCTCCAAAGGAATCAGTAGATTCTCCAACTGGTGTTGCCTTATCTTCTACAAATTCCTTCTCCAAAATATTTTCCTTTTCACCAATGTTGACTAGTGTCTCCAGATCCTTCTTCTCATCATTGAATGGTAAATCCCCATCCTTCTACTCCTCTATACATGATGTATTCTTAGTATTTTTCTCATTATCCATAGGTTTATTAGATTTATCCAAAGGCATATTTGTCTTTGGGTTTCCTTGTGCATCCTTTGCATTAACTTCTAATTCTGGAGGAGGTCAGTTGTAACCTATAGAGGCATCCTCCTTTTGTGCTTCTGTAGCATTAACATATGTATTGGTATTATCTCCTACTAGAGGAGCATTATATGTAACATCTTTAATTGTAGTATCTCGTCCATCGATAAGTCCTTCATCTTTAACATTTTATTCCACTTTTGGAAGATTCAAATCAACATCATTTTGTACATTTTCTTCTTTAGTCTCATGCTCATGTTGAGCACCACCATGTTGTGCTTCTTCTGCAATATTCACTTTCAAAGCTGACATAATATCATGCATTTGTTCTTCTATGTCCAGGGTCATTCTTAATTTTTTTTTTTCAAATGAAAAACCTTCTCCACAGACTTAATCTAGATCCTCACAAGATCATTCTGATCTCTTCTGATAAGGTTCGCTATCCTTTGCTTTGTTTGGAACTCTTTATTATATACTTGAGCCAATGTGTCTTTATTTTCAATTGAAAGAGGTGCACTAATCTTCTCCCAAACAAAGGACCTCAACTTTTCTTCTTCATCGATTTCCTATTGTCTTCTTGCATACAATACATTCCTTGATTCTTCAGGAAACTAGTTTTCAATTTTCTTCATATTTACTTCAAAAGTAATGATGTATTTTACAGTTTATTCTTCAATGGTAGTCTTATCTACCTCGCCAGTAGTAGTATACAATGCAACAATCTCTTTGAACATTTCATATTCTACAATCTTATTAAACAAAGCATCAACTTTCATAGTGATATATGTGCTTACCAAAGTCTTTTTCTTCTTCCTTTTCTTGTCATTTGATGAAATTTTTCCTTGACTGGATTCTTGCTTCTTCTCCCTCATTTGTATTATGCAACTCCCTCTTTTTATTTTTCAATCTTTGCCTCACTATCAATGCTCACTATATCAACATTTTTTCTTTTAGCACTTGCTTCACCTTGTGAAGCTTCACACTTTATTTTTCAAACCAGTTTTGGTCCTTCTTCATCATCATCAATGTTCACTCCCAAGTATGCTTCCCTTGTTTCTTTGGTTTTAACTCTTCTTATCACAAGGCCTATGTTGGGAAATTGTTGGATGGTGTGATGTGGTGTTGATACGTGGTTGTTATTGATGCCAACACTATTAGTATTTTATTTTCTAATTGTTGTATATGTTGAGGATATTGAGAAAATTATAAGTGAATGTGTTCCAGGTTCCTAGTGGAATTGTGCAGGTCATGAAGGCATTACATTATGTACGTAAAAGGTTAGTTGTTGTGGATCAAAGGGTTTAATGTTGAGTATGTCTAGATCATCTACTAGAAGTTGTAGAGGTCTGCATGAATTCATGTGCAAGTTGTGGTCTAAAAGTGTTTTGTTGGTCTACGTCATAATTTCTGAGTGAAGATTGTATGTTCCTAGTTATCCTAGTTGTTGTGGATGTCTCTCTACTATTTCTTGGTGTTTTTATATGTCTCTAGTTCATCCTTTATCTTTGTGGTATGTCCACATGATCCGGTGAAGCTCATGATTGAAAATATTTTCTTGCACATGTTCGATTTTTCTTGTTCTTGGCCGACATGTTGATGCTAGTGTGTTGTGGATGTTCAAGGAGTAATTAATTGGAATATTCCTATTTTGGATAAGTGAATTTGGGTCCCCACAATGTTGTGGCCAATCTTGGTGGGTATGCATTGAAAATTTAATTGTGAATTTAAGCCAACATTAAAATATATTCTTTTCCTTTAGCCTTTGTTATGGTGAAATATTTGTGGTGGATATATAAGAAGCAATTGTGTGGATAGTATGATAAGCATGCAAAGTGTGGTTAGTGTACTGAGTATGCATTGTGTATTCTTGCGTTCTTAAGTGTGAATATCATTAAAGAGCAAGTGTGTAGAAGGTTGAGAAAATTATGCAAAAGTATGGTGCCTAATTGGAACTATAATCAAGCTTGGATAGAAGCCATTCTCTTAGTTCAAATTTCTAGATGGTTTTAATCCATATCTTTCTGTAAGAAAGTGAGTCTTCTATTTGTAATTGAGTAGTGAGCTCTAGGTAGTGAGCCTGTATGCATGTGCATTGCCCTTATTATTTTTCTTTATAATTTTAATAGAGTATAATCTTGTGGACTGACATCCACTATGGTTTTTCCCCTAATAGGGTTTCCACATTAAAAATATTGTTGTTATTTGTCTCTTTGATGTGTTAATTTCTTATGGTTAATTGTTTATTCATCAGATCTAAGATTAAAGTTTGTGAAATTTAAATTTCTATGACAACTAATTCATCCCGCCTCTAAGTTTTCTATCCTTTCTTTTTCCAACAATTGGTATCAAAGTGGGTTCCTTTGAAGAAAATTTTAACAACTTGAGGTGATTGGGGACAGAAACATTCAAGAAAGACAACCCTATATTTGATGGAACCAACTAATCACTATGGAAATTTAGGATACAATTTCATTTACATTGCATTAGAGATGCTATCTGGAAGATTACAAAGAATCAATACACCATTCCTATGAATGGACCCTCTGGACACTCCTGATGAGATCAAGGATGAAAAAAACAATACTAGATCCATTGAAGCATTGGTGAGTTCTCATGAGATCTGGATAAAGTTGGAAACTTTGTATTAAGGAGATACATAGGTAAAGATGGCTAAGCTACAAAGTTTGAAAGGTAAGTCTGAAAAATTGAAGATGGGTGAAGATGAAAATATTACTTCTTTTATTTAAAGAGTAAATGAGATAGTGCTAGGTATTAAATGTGCCAGTGGTTTAGTAAGTGAAGATGAAATTGTGGCTAAGATACTCAAATCCTTGCCTCCCTCCTACAAGTCAAAAGTTCATGCTATTGAAGAGTTAATGTCTGTAAACAAGATGAAAATAGACACATTTATAGGAAATCTTGATGCTTTTGAAATAAGTGAATTTGGTGAATCCACACCAAAGATTGAATCTGCATTCAAAGCTACTGTATCTAGAAGCTGCAGGCCAATTTACAGTCCTAGAGAGAGCTCCAAAAGGGCATCCAAATATGATGAAGAAACGAAAAAAATCAAAGACCAAGATAGAGAAGTTCTAGAATTGGAAGTAATCATTTCAAAACAAGAAGGAAAAGGAAAAGGTAAGTATGAAGATGTATTACCTATTAAATGTTTTTCATGCAGTAAAATAGGCCACTTTGCATCAAGATTTCCTGAAAGAGTTCCTAGGTCTAAACCTAGAAAACCTATATTTTAGAAGAAATTATACTTTGCTAAAGAAGCAGTAACAGATGATGAGCGCGATAAAGATGTTGGAAATGAGGATGATAGGGATTTTATTTCTACCATTGAAAATAAGCCTGAACCTACTGAATCCATTGAAGAAAAGAAAGATCTTGCAGCCCGTGTTGTGGAGAAAGATGAATGGGTCAGTGATAGTGGATGCTCACATCTTTTGATTGGTGAAAAAACAAGTTTGTGAATCTACAAGAGTATGATGGTGGGTTTGTGAGATTTGGAGACAATAATGCTTGTGTGATTCATGGTAGAGGATCTATTAGCCTTGGTGGTAAAGAAAATACTGATGATGTTCTCTATGTTGAAGGCCTGAAGCATAACTTGCTAACTATTGGATCTATGGTGCACAAGGGATATGATCTACAATTCAAGGATATAAAATGCTAAATTCATGAAAATTTTGGAAACATGATTGGCACTGGTGTGTAGACTAGAGGTAAAATCTTTCATTTGAATACTGCTAATGGTAGTTGCTTAATTGCTTGAGTAGATAAAAGTTGGTTATGGCATAGGAGATTGTGTCATGTAAACTTTGACAACATCATTAAGATAAGTTCTACTCAAGCAGTAAGAGATTTTCCTTAGAAATTAGTTAAGCCCTCTAATGTAATCTGTCAACAATGTCAAATGGGTAAACAAACTAGAGTCTTCTTTCAGAGCAAGAAATTTCACTCAAATAATGTGTTAGAATTGTTACATAAGAGCATTCATGGAGAAAGATATTTTATGTTTGTCATTGATGATTACTCTAGAATGATTTAGGTTTCCTTTTTGAGAGAGAAAAGTGAAGCACTAGATAAGTTCAAAAGAATTAAGGCCATGGTAGAAAATGAAAAAGGTCTAAAGATCAAATGCCTGAGATCTGACAAAGGTGGTGAATTGCTTTCAAAAGAATTCAATACTTAATATGAAGAGCATGGAATTAAAAGACAACTATTTGCTCCCCAAACCCCTCAACAAAATGGAGTTACAGAAATAAAGAATAGAAAAATTCTAGATGCTACTAGAACAATGATGGTGGAAGGAAATGTGCCTTAGATGTATTGGAGTGAAGTGGTAATTACTGTTGTATATACCTTGAATAGAGTAAATGTGAATGGTAATTCTTGTAAGACTCATTATGAACTATGGTTTGGTCATGAGCCTACTTTCAAATACATCAAAATATTTGGAAACAAATGCTATATCAAAAGAGATGATGAAATACAAAAGTTTGATGTTAGAAGTGATGAAGGAATTTTACTAGGTTACTCCACAAAGAGCAAGGCATAAAAATGCTACAACAAAAGATTGAGAAAAGTAATTAAGAGTGAAATGTCAAGGTTGATGAGGATTTAGTTAGATCATCCAGAAGATGTAGCTATGATTCAGATGAAGACATCATGAGCCAAGAGAAGAATTCTCAATCACCAAATTTACTTCAGATTGTTCCATATGTTCTGATGAAGCAACCACAAGTTGTTTTGGTAAATCAAGTTAGTCAAGAAGCGCAATCAAGTGTAACTACACAAGAAATTTTGGGAAACTCAAAATTCTGAGAGAGTCCTAAAACTCTAAGGTATGTAAAGTTAAATTATTCTAAAAGTCAAATCATAGGAGATAAGAGCAAAGGAGTGAAAACTAGAAAGAAAATTGCTAAAGAATACTGTCTGAATTCTAAGATTGAACCTAAGAATGTCACTAAAGCCTATCAAGATGAACACTGGCTGGAAGCTATGAAAGAAGAACTATCAAAAATTGAAAAGAATGACACATGGACACTGGTTCCTAGGCCCAAAGACAAGAATGTAATTGGGACTAAGTGGGTATTCAGAAACAAGCTAAATGAAGATGGTGAAGTGGTCCAGAATAAGGCAAGACTAGCATGTAAATGTTACTCTCAAATGGAAGGCATAAATTTTGAAAAGACATTTGCCCCTAATGCTAGAATTGAAGTAGTAATAGTATTTCTTGCTTATGCTACTTACAAGAACTACATAATTTATCAAAGGATGTAAAGTCCGCATTTCTAAATGGGGAACTTGAAGAAGAAGTGTATATTGAACAATCCGATGCATTTCAGCTAACATATGAGGAAGACATGGTTTGTAGATTGAAGAAATATTTGTATGGACTCAAACAAGCCCCTAGAGCCTAGTATGCTAGACTAGACAAATACCTACTGAAGCTTGGATTCTCAAAAGGTACTACTGACAGTAACTTATATTTCAAGATAGATCATGATAAGGAGTTAAGCATGGAAGTTTTTGTTGATGATATCATCTTTAATGGAGATGATAATTTATACATGAAGTTTACTAATGAAATGAAGAATGAATTTGAGAAGAGCATGATTGGTGAAATGAAGTTCTTTCTGGGATTTCAAGTTTCACAATTGGATCAAGGGATTTTCATATCATAGTCCAAGTATGTGAAAGAACTATTAAAGAAGTTTGGAATGGACGATTCCAAACCGTTTGGTACAACCATGGTGACCAGATGTAAGTTGACACAAAATGATGATTATCCTAGGGAAAATCAAACCAGATACAAATAAATGATTGGAGGATTACTCTACTTGACATAGAAAAGGCCAGATATTATGCATGTTGTATGTATGGTTGCAAGATTTTAAGCTAATACAAAAAAATCACATGTAACTGCTATCAACATAATTTTTAGATACTTAAAGGGAACTGCTGATTTTGGACTTTGGTATTCAAAATATGATCTTACACTATGTGATTACATAGATGCTAATTGGGCCGGTGATGTGGATGACAAAAAATGTACTAGTGGTGGTGCTTTCTTCCTAGGGAAGAAGATGGTATCCTGGTTAAGTAAGAAGTAGAGCTTTATTTCTCTATCTAGTACTGAAGTAGAATATATTGCTGCTACAAACAATTGTACTCAGGTGCTATGGATGAAACGAATGGTAAAATATATTTAGGTGATATATGAAGAACCTATTGGAATATACTATGACAACTCAAGTGTAATAAATATATCAAAGAATCCAGTACTACACTTGAAGACTAAGCATCTATCAATAAAGTTTCACTTCTTAAGGGAGAAAGGGAATGAGAAGGAAGTTAGATTGGAGTATGTGCCTACAAAAGAACAGATTGCATATATATTTACAAAGCCATTTCCTATAGATACTTTTGAGTATCTCAAAGGAATGCTAGGGGTAATTACCTCTCCTGAGAAGAACTAAATGATGCACTTGCATCAATTCGTGAGCTACATTGCTATATTCTAATCTTGGTTGATGTTTCTGTGGCTGCTACTTAGGGGAAATAGTTAGATGTGCAAAGATATGATTTAGAGCATGTGTGGAAAGGTCATGGTTACCTTTGCCATTGATGTGAAAGGGGGAGAAGTGTAATGTGAAAAATATGAATATCTAAGGGAGAAAAGTGTAGAAAGAAAAATATTTCTAAGGAAAAGAGAAAATGTGTAGTGTGTTGGGTTGATGGTATTTTTCACATCATGTGTTTCCATCAATGCTAAAGGGGGAGATTGTTGGGAAATTGTTGGATGGTGTGATGTGGTGCTGATACGTGGTTTTCATTGATGTCAACACTATTAACATTTGATATTCTAAGTGCTATATATGTTGAGGATATTGAGAAAATTATAAGTGAATGTGTTCCAGGTTCCTAGTGGAACTATGCAAGTCATGAAAGAATTATGTTATGTACATAAAAGGTTAGTTGTTATGGATCAAATTTTTTAATTTTGAGTATGTCAAGATTATCTACTAGAATTTGTAGAGGTCCACATGAATTCATGTGCAAGTTGTGGTATGATAGTGTTTTGCTGGTCTATGTCAGAATTTCTGAGTGAAGATTGCATGTTCTTGGTTATCCCAGTTGTCGTGGATGTATCTCTACTATTTCTTAGTGTTTTTAGATGTCTCTAGTTCATCCTCTATCTTTGTGGTATGTCCACATGATCCAGTGAAGCTCATGATTGAAAATATTTCTTGTTCATGTCTGGTTTCTCTTATTCTTGGCCAACATGTTTATGCTAGCGTGTTGCAGATGTTCGAGGTGTAATTAATTAGAGTATTAATATTTTGGAGAAGTGAATTTGGGTCCCCACTATGTTGTGGCTGACCTTGGTGGGTACGCATTAAAAATTTAATTGTGAATTTGAGCCGACATTGAAAATATATTCTTTTCCTTTGGCCAACTTTGTTATGGTGAAATCTTTGTGGTAAATATATAAGAAGAAATTGTGTGGATATTATGAGGAGCATGCAAAGTGTGGTTAGTGTGTTGAGTATGTGTTGTGTGCTCTTATGTGCTTAAGTGCAAATATCATTGAAGAGAAAGTGTGTAGAAGGTTGAGCGAAGTATGTAGAAGTATTGTGCCTAATTGGAACTGTAATTAGGCTTGGAAAAAAGCCATTCTCTTAGTTAAATTTTTTGAATGGTTTTAATCCAAATCTTTCTTTAAGATAGTGAGTCTTCTATTTGTAATTGAGCAATGAGCTCTAGGTAGTGAGCCTGTATGCAGTGCATTCCCCTTATTTATTTCCTTTATAATTTTAATAGAGTATAATATTGTGGACTGACATCCACTATGGTTGTTCCCCTAATAGGGTTTCCACATAAAAAATCTTGTTGTTCTTTGTCTCTCTGATGTGTTAATTTCTTATAGTTAATTCTTTATTCATCAGATCTAAGATTAAAGTTTGTGAAGTTTAAATTTTTGTGACAATTGATTCACCCTCCTCTCTTAGTTGTTTTTCCTTGCTTTTTCCAACAACCTATTTGTTGCTTTAAATAGAGTGCTTGTAGACTCCTTTCTTTTCTCTTTAATAGAAGACTTAGTGCTAGAGGAGTTTGGGCAATCGACACTTTCAGGCAATCGAGACTTTGGGGAAATTTAGACTCATTTATTTTCTTTTCTTATTCTACAAGATATTCTAATACTTGATGATCATCTCAGTGAGCCAAACATGGCTTTAGCCTTCTCTACTTTTTATTTTGTGAGGTTCATTTCCTTTGTAACTTTATCCACTATTTTTCTTATTTGTTTTTTTCTTTTGTCCATGTGCTCTTCCATGGAATTCTCCTCATATGTTCCATACTTCCCTTCAAATGTGTCCCTAGGTTTTCTCAACATGAAATCGACTAATATGGTGATTTCTTGCTCTAATATTTCATATCCCATCTCTAGGATCCACCCTATCCTAGGCTTCACAACCTGTATGATGTAGTTGTCTTTTGTAACCATAAAAGTAATTTCGTCTTTGTACCTTCCACCATTGTCTAGGGAATTCTCTTTTGGAATACTTTGAAGAATCCTTAAAGAGCTTCATCCTATACCTTAACATCACCTATGCTTCTCAAGTATTCTTTGATTTGGTGTGTAACAAGTCTATCATTCATCCAAACAATATTCTTTGTACTGGGTAACTCCCTCAAGAAGTAGAACAATAAATAGATGATTAATATGTTGAACTTGACTTTACACCTTTCACAATAGCTCATGGGTATGTGTAGGATCATCATGGAAAAAACAAGCCCTTAAGTGGCCAAAAATTTAGAAAAATCAAAGTTAGGAAACTTGATGTAAAAATTTGAATAATTTATCTATATTATTTCAAAAATTTAAGAATATAATCTGTAGCAAATTCAATGTAGTTTCTAAACTACTAGATTTAATTTTTTAAAAATCTATTTGGTGAAAATTAGAAATTTCAATGCAGTAGTACTTAAATTTTAGGAAAAAAAAACAAGAAGTAGGTGTTTGTCCTGAACCCTAACCACAATAAAATGATAATATTTTAGATATAAGTAGAGGACTCATGTCTTGATGTGATGCATCGCTTTTTGTAAATTTTTTTCCAAGTAAATAATTAATTATGAATTTTTTATTACAAATTTTAAAAATATAAAAATCATATGTTTGACCACCTTAACTTGGTCAAAACTTCATATTTTTTTAATCCTATACTATGGCATAGAATGTGACTCATGTTTCAGATTCAAAAATGTGATACCTTTGAAAGTATAGATGTTTTTCAATTAGCCTATCAGTTTGGACATTAGTCATAATCCAAATAGAAAATGAATAATAATTATTTATTTAATTCAAAGTAAAGAATAACTTATATTGGTGGAAAGCTAAGAATCTCCTTTAAAAACCCTTTTCATTTCATTGATTTTGGGTAAAAAAAAGTCGTCAGCCACATAGGCCATCATTTCAGTTACATGTCACCACTTTTTGGCCCATCATGATCTTGCACATACCCTGATACAAATCAAATTTTGTACTTTTCACCACTTCCTCATATGCTATGTTTATTACGGTGGCTGAAATTGAGTTCTCTCAATTAGATAAATAAATTTTATAGCCAATCATGATCGTACAAAATACTTTATTTTTGGATTTATGATGATATTCACTACTAATGCTCTCTTGTCATATTTTTCTCCTATTAAATCCATGAAAACTTCATTCTTAATAGATTTAAGCATCAGAATTGGTGTGGTTGAACATAAACCAGTAACAACTCTAATCACCTCCTGGGCAATCATTTTGGGCATATCCAACCACACAAATCTATCATGAATTTAGTTTAGGGCATACCTCACCCATGCATCATCATAGAAAACATTGAGAAAACCTTGCCATATGTATCGAGTTTCTTCTTTACTAGGCTTTGGAATTTAGGTTTTAGTGTGAAATCATCACCATTGATTTCATCTACACTGTTGGTTCCCAAATTAGTAGATTGTTAAACCATAAAAGTATGCCAAGATTTATGATAAGGTTCAATGAGCGATATGGCCAATGAAAAAAATCAACTAGGATGGTTGGATTTCCCTACTTTTTAGGCTATTCTATGCCTAGGTGGGTTTACCCTTACTCACTAATGAATACTTGTTCTTTGAAACTGATTGGTGATGATCAAGCAGATTGAAAACTTTTGCAAATTAGTCCAAAATTTTTGTGATTGACAATTTTTTCAATTAAATCATCCTCATATGATCAAAAAATTTCAATTAAATCATATTCTATCAATCAATTTTAGACTAGCATGAAGGTTTGAAATAGACAATGAAAATACAAAGCTAACTGCTACTCCTATTCCTACAATAGAAAAGTAAGATGTATGGGAAATGTTTTACAAGATATTGTTTTGGGGTGGAGATGATCAATGCCTTTCTTCCACTGGGTAACAGATTCAAGATATGGATGATTTGTGTCTTCCTTTTGGTTACAACTCAATTTTTTTGGCAGTTTCAAGTATTTCATACTTACATAAATGTGCTAGGAAGTTGATCACCAAGTTCTTCTTACTAATCCAAACATGTTTTCTTGATTATTATGATTTATTCAAATGAGTTTAATTCTTCCTTAAGGAAACCAATTGGAAAAACCACACAAAACAATGAACATGCTTTGATAAACCGAACATATATGCTTCAAATATTAATTTAAATAACCAAGAAATTATATGAGTTTGGAGATAACAAGATAATCATTATCAACAAATTAAAAAAGAAATTGAAAACTAGAATTCAATCACCAAGTTACAATGTCATCTCCTTTACTTCATTTCAAAAAGGATTTTTACATTATGTGGCCCTTCTCCAAAATTTTTATACTTTCCTTTTCAACTATCCTTCTATCATGGTCTTGGTTTCCCTCTTATAGTTTGATGAGGGAAGTGAAAAGCTTCATATCATTAAAACTTAAAAAAAAATTCAATTAACCCCTAGATATACAAACTAAACAAGTATTAATTATAATTTGTCTGTCCATGATTTAAGAGAAAGCATAAAGATAACAACATTTTAACATTGAAGACTGCTAGAACTTGATGCACATACGAAATCTATTAATAGACATGTGAGGAACCCTTCATCATATGATCTGGAAAGGTCCTCTCTTCATGATGATGAACCCAAGGCTGTGTTCCCCACAACATTATTGACACTAGATTTCTTCTTCAAGGGAAGCCAAATATTTTTGCTCCCATTAGAATAGTATGTAGTTATTGGGCCATTTGAACTCCTAAATCTATGTCATGTTTGCTAAGTGACTTTTTAATCTTCTATACAATAACCCTCTGGCTTCCATGATGAATTTTTGATAACTAGAATCCAACATGATCATCCCATCCAAGATCATATTGAAGCTTTGAATATTTAACTATTTCTCCTTCTACAAATGAGTACTTGGAAATTTGGAACTATTTTACTAAACTCCCTTTTCTAATCATCAAATATTTTAAAATCATTGTCCCCAAATTTTTTTGGCAAAAACCAATGTTTAAGCATATTGAAGGACTCTATTCTTGCTTTGATTTTCTAATCTTCTCTAGACATATACTAGAATTCATTCATGACCATATTTACCATTTTTCTGATAGGGTTGAACACTGTAGGAGCATCCAAACTTCATTGCAGCACCTTGCATAATGTTATTAATGTATGATGGATGCGCTGCCACTTTTTAAACAAGGGGTATAGGATCGGTACAGGAGCTTTCATTTGTTTCAATGCTTGAGACAAGGAAATGTATCACTAATGAACAATTTCTATTTTATCCATAGTCATCTTGACCCTGTGTTCCAAAATACTTTCCAATACATGTACCGAAGATTTGAAATTTCACCCTTTCTTTGGTATCCTCATTTAGTCTTTTTAGGTTATCTATCTCCTGCTCTAAACCTTGTTTAAGTGCATTTTACCCAATCAATAGGAACTGAGTTTTCACCAAGTGCTTGAGAGGTGGAGGGATGATACATCACAATCTCCTTGCCTTGAGAGTACTCAACCTTCTCCAACTACTTCTTGAGTCTCACATTTTCCATAATTGTTCACCTCCTTGTTTAGGTCAACTTTGGAATTTTCATATTATGTCAACCTAAGTTCCATGCTTTTTACATCTTGAGTAAATATAGTAGAGTGAATTTTTAATGTGGTTGCTTCTAGTGCTAAGGTGTCTTTGAGTATCTTGACCATTTCTATTCCCCTCATATCTCACACCATATCTAGCAACCTCGGATTTTACATGTTCTTTTGTTTTGTGTGAAGAACTAGGGCTTCGATCTTAGGGTTATATCCTATGCCACTCATTCCTCCCTCTGAGTCAAATTCTATAACTAGCATGGATTCCTCTTGATTCTTGACTTGGTCAAGTAAAAATATTTTCTTTTGTTCAACCCTTGGGATGAGAAACATATTGATTTTCAGTATCATATCTCTAGCCTCCTTTGGGACTAACATTCACTTCATCTATCTATAGTTCCTTGAAGGTCTGAGCTACAATTTGGTCATGTTGGGATTCATCAACCCCCATCTTATTTATCCTAATACTCTCCTCAAATTCTTTCATCTTCATTTTAGTCCAAATGTCCTTAAAATCAAGGGTTTTCACAAAATCATGTTCATCTACAAACCTCATAGAAGCTACCACCCTCTCATCTTCATGCAATTAAACTTCTCTTTGCACCTCCATGCCACCCTTGCATCGAGCTATCATATTTAGTTTCAAATTCAACAAGTGGATGGTTGACTTCAGTATCATCCTTCATGTGTCTCAACACACTAGCCAAATCTTTAGTGTCTCCTATTTCTTCTAAAATTTTGTCCTAGGACACTAAGGGAGTTATGCCCCCAACCTTTTTCCTTTTGGATGTTGGAGAATAATATTGTATTGATATTGTATCATGGGGAGATTCATGGATCTCAATTTCCCTTGACTTCCTAATAGGTAGCTTGGTAGTTTTGGTTGGCTAGCTCTCAGTTACCCTTGTTATTTCATCATATACATTTTTGAAATTGTCAAACATTAAATAAATTATCCTAAGAGAATTGGCCTCTTCTATAAAGAACCCCAAGAAATTAGGATCTTCCTTTTTCTTTTTTTCCTCCACTTTCATCAAAATGTCCCATTTCTTTCTTTGGAACGCTTCTTGAGGAGTGACATAGTTTCTTATTATATCCTCCTCATAATCCACTTCATGAGTGATTCCTTTTTTTGTGATAATAGTGTGCTTCACATGGTTCATGTGTCCTTTAGGGTCAAAGACCCTTTCCCTTTTTCACATCAATGACAACTTTTTCAAATATTCCTATAATTCCTCTAGAGTATCAACACTAATGGAAAGATCTCCACAAACATTTAAATCAAGAAAAAATGTGCCCTTCTTCTGCTTCTTCATGACATCCTTCTCCATCCATAATATTTTCCACATGAATTCCAAGAAGGACAATCAAAGAGAAACACATTTTGGCAAGATATGTGGGGCTTGAGGGCATCCATAAACTCTCATCATTGTATGGTTTGTTAAGAAAAACCAATCACCAAAATCAAGTGTGTGTGTGTCCTTGCTCTAGTCTCCTTGCCATGGGTCTCAATAACTCTCTTACTTAAAGAGGCAACCTTGGTGAAGTACAACCAAGTATTTCCATAATTCTAATTACAAAGTCTTCATGAGAAATCATATAATCACTTTTTTTTGTATCTACTTGTATAGGAGTGAATTTTCACCCCTTACACAAATTCCCCTCACATACTCTTATCTTAGAAAATCAAATTTGAAGGAAAAATTCCATATCACCCAATTGCCTTCCTTCCACTTGAAATCTATCCTTTGTGTCCATGAGAGAATATTTTTTTGGGATGCATGTTTTATGCATAGACATCCATGAAGCGAGTTGTCATCCTTGATGTATTCCTACATTTGAAGTTGGCAGAGGCGTTACACTCCTGATTGAGAATGAATTGCAATGTCCCTCTTCAAACAAACGAGACAAAAATGCCTTATTCTTCCTCATTATTCCTATAAATGGATCCATTCTAACTTCATTTGATCTCTACATGCATTCTCAAGCCATCTCTTAGCACTTCCAACATTCACTTCACTCTCAAGTGGCACTTCAACACTCCATTGCAATAGCAGGACTCCATCACCTCCACATAGAAATTGTGAAGCACGCCATAGAAGCATGGGCTTGGAGTCTTATGAGACCTCCCTTCATCATAGTTGCGGCTATAGTGACCTTTCCAAATCTGTATTCTCCTCTATTGGCTAGTGAGATTTTGGGTGGAGGTGGTAACATTTTCCTCCTCTCCTTTGTGATTTGATAGAGTAGCATTATGTTTTTTTTGTAGTGTTTATATTCTCTCTACTTTCCTTTATCACATATTTCTACTACGTTGCTTTCCTAGCTATTTGTGGATGTGGAAACACCAAAGAGGATTTGATTGGTGGGACCAAATACAAGCCTCAACAATTTCCCCTCTTACTCACAGGTGGATGGATGTGTGGATCTAGTTGATTAGGAACTTTATGAAATTATATTCATCTACCCCTTGCTTTTATTTATTTTGCTCGATCATCTTCATCTATGTTTTTTCATACTTTCTCATTTTTTTTTTTTTCCTATCAGGCCAACTAGCTAGGTTTGTTAGTTGGTTTTAGTGGATTTTATTGTGTTCACTATTTTTTGACCATACGGATGCCATCGCACCTAAGAGATGCTAGTGTTTCACATTGTTGTCCCAAAACCACACTATTGTCCTTAGACATAAAGATGTCTGAGACACAATACTGACTCCAGAGACCAGCTCGCCTATCCCGAACCTAAGTTCAAGATGTATGGGGTAGTAGAAGTACATTATAGTGCTCATCATTCTCAATCCTTACCCCAAGGCATATTTTAGAGTGAGGTAAGTTAGGGAAGCCCTCCGCTCTTGGCTCTCCATGACCTGGAGCCTTGATGTGGTTGGTCCCCTCTCTTACATTTTTGGTGAACCCGGCCCATTGAACAATTTTGGTTTATTTAGCGTTATTGAAGCTCATTTCCTCATGTTCTAGGAGCATTGTAGGTGTGAGAATTATGGGGAATTTCACCTTGTATCCCAACATGACCCCTGGTAGGTGTAGTTGGAAGGTTACGTAAGTCTTTGCATAACAAAACCTTAATTGGGTCTTTGTCTTGTTTTTAGAAAATTTGGGGAGGCTTTGTGAGAGTATTGTTTAGTGTGCATGATGGCCTCTTTCCTACATCTACCTATCCCATTTTCACATCCTACAAGTAGTAGTATAGGTATAACCTTCACCTCACAAGACCTACCAATGGGTTTAAATAGAGAACTATCTCCTCGTTATATCCCTATTTGAATCAACAAAAACACTATAGTAGGTGTTCTTGTTCACCTGATGTCTTAGGTGAATATTATAATTGAGGATATCATGTTGATTAACTTCTTCACATAGAAATATGGAGTGCGATGCACTTGTGAGGCACCATCCATAGACATAATGGACTTTCTTTACCTCCCCTTGGTAATTATTGTTTGTTAGTCCTTATTAGACCTAAATCTATAAATATCCTGGCTGACATAATCTCAAAGTGCGAAATCTTTAGAGTGATGGATATACATGGTTGAGTAGCTATGAATGTAGTTACCTTGGTTGTGTACAAAGGATTGATAAAATTTATTCATGAGGGTTCCATACATTTGATCCATGACACTGATTATAGACCACCATTTGCGCAAGATAGTTACTCCCTAGATCACTTTTGGCCTACACCCATCAATCCTCTTCTTCCTAGGAGGGACCTCTTGTAACAGACATATTAAAAGTATAAGAAAGGGAACTTAACATCTAGAGTGAGGTACCCTCCATAACCTTATGTTGTCTCACATAGGGCATGCCTAAAAGATCAATAGTGATGCCACCAAGGCCCATAGAAGAGAAGGAAAAAATTCCTCTCAAGGTCCCTCTTCTTCCTCTTTCATTGTTCATCCTGATGCTCCCTCTTGCCCTATAGTGGGGCCATCAAATTCTATTCCACATTTGTGAGAGAATCCTATGGTGCTCACTTGGTGAAATCCTAAGTGTCCCGCACATTTGAGCTTCATGTTCTACCCACAGAGCCTAGGCCAGTTCAATATGGAAGGAGAAAAGGTCCCCATGGGGAATCCTCTATGTCTCAGCCTCTGAGGCCTCCTATTAGTTCTATTCCTAGAGCAGTAAATAGGAAGAGGCCCATTGCTGAGGTACTAGAGCCAACTCCCATTATTGTTTCTCGAGTTGCTCCTCCTACTACCATTTAGGAGTTTGTTCCTCCACTAGAGACAATTGTAGTGGACACCCCTATGGCTACCTAGGAGCCTTTTGTACCTTTACAACTCTCAGCCTCTAGCTCAAAGAGTCATATAAACCACCTTATGCATGAGCACAAGCATCGATGAAAGGCTCTAGTGGTTGAGTAGGCCACTTTGTAGAGAGGAAGAGGATTCAACCACCCTTGTATTAGGGCCTCTTGCAATGTCCTCTCCCCTTCTCTCTGTTTCCATTCAATCTAGTTTATTCATGCTTTTGGCTCCTTCTATGAGTATGAATGTGATTGACCTTGAAATATTAGATCACCCATGTGCCCTTTGTTTGTGATGTCTTTGTCTCTTTTAAATTTTTCTCTTTCCCTCTTCTTTGCTTGGGTTATGATGTTGTGGTGCCTATGTGTTGTCCCGAGGTAGTGTGGATGACAACATAACCATGGTGGCATCTTGTTATGGCCCACAGGCAACAACATCACTTTTTTATTCTTTCTTTTCTTTCCTTAGGTTATCGCATGCCTCTGTATTCAACATGCACCACCATAAGTGGGGGCTATCATGCCAACCTCAAAATTTGCAGAAAATGCATTAATTTCCAATGAATCTTTTCTTGAAAATCTTTGTAATTTTTTTAAAAAGATCTCATTTACCACTTGGACCCCTAATGAAGTGTGTTTCCTTCATCATGGGTTCACAAGGAAAGAGCTTGAGAACTTTCCTTTGAGGTGGGAGTAGCTCAGACCTTCCCCTCACGAGGGAGCATTTTATTCCTTTTGAATTCCTTAATGAAGTGAACATGTTTCAAAAGGTTTCCTTGATGATGAATCAATTTGAGAAAAACATCTTTCTTGCACTTTCAAATGGCGTCCTTGAGCGAATCCCTTATTTTTTTCACACCCGGGGTTCTTGAGAACCCTTTGAAAGCCTTCAAGTTCCTTCTTTGATGCGTGCACTATCCATGCTTGTGTATGTGCTTCTTTGTGTTCCTAGCATTTTTTTTTATCTATGATTTAACATTTCACTTTGTAGGTGCACCTATGAAGCCACTATCCAACTTCTGTAGAGTCCCTTTCATCTAGGTTTCTTCCATGCAGAGATCTTGGAGGATGCCTCCCCAGGTTTGCAGGCTTGTAAGAACTTTTTTTGGGTTTCCTCCATGTGAGAGATCTTGGGATGGATACCATCTTGTAGGTCTGATCTTGTAAGATGCTTTCATCTAGGTTTCCTCCATGTGTGTGAGAGATCTTGGGGGTTTCCTCCTTCGAGGGTCTATGGTCCTATAAGAAATTTTTATTGGGTTTCCTCCTTGTGAGAGATCTTGGGGGATACCTTCTTGTAGGTCTACAGGTCTGTAAGGCACTCATATCTCAAGGCTTCCTTCATGTGAGAGATCTTTGGGTTTACTTCCTTGAAGGTCTTTGGGCCCATGAGACACTTTCATCCTATGGGATTTCTCCATTTTTAGTCTAAGGTCCTTCACTGTACTTTATGCAGCTTCATAGTTCTATAGGTCTATGGAGTCTTTTTGTTCAAAACTCCCTAGGGAGAGTACCTATGGATTCATTTTCCTATCCTATGCTCTCGAATTCACAAGATCATGGTATGCTTCCTTGATGATTCAGGTATATGTTTCTAACCTTACTAACTCTTTGATCTACTTTACTGAAGCACTCATTAGTATTCATGCTTGATAAAGTTGGGGAAAAATGTTTTGGAATGAATTTTCACCCCTTATGCATATTCCCCTTTCACATACCCTCACCTTAGAAAATTAAATCTGAAGGTGAAATTACATGTCACCCAATTGACTTCCTTCCACTTGGAATTTTTCCTTTGTGTCAGTGAGAGAATATTTGTCATGGATGCACACACACTATCATCCCTAATAGATTTATTTGTGTGAAGTTAGAAGAGGTGTTACAATCCTGATTAGGGATGAATTTCAATGTCCCTCTTCGACCAACTGACCCAAAAATTCCTTGTTCTTCCTCATTCTTCCTCCAAATGGATCCATTCACACTTCATTTGATCTTTACACACATTCTAAATCCATCTCCTAGCACTTCCAACATTCACTTCACTCTCAAGCAACACTTCAACACTCCATCAACTCCACATAGAAAGTGTGAATCAAGCCATAGAAGTGTGGGCTTGGAGTCTTGCAAGACCTCCCTTCATTACAATTGTGGCTATGGTGACCTTTCTAAGTTCATATTCTGCTCCATTGGCTAGTGAGCTTTTGGGTGGAGGTGGTAACATTTTGCGCCTCTCCTTTGTGATTTAGTTGACTAGAATTATATTGTTTTGTAATGTTTCTATTCTCTCTTCTCTCTTCTTTCCTTTATCACATATTTATACTACATTGCTTTCTGGCTATCCATGGAGGTGGAAACATCAAAATAGGGGTCTGACTAAGGTAGCCCCTATACATCCCGAAAAAATTTCCCTCTTACTTTTGTGTAGGTGGATGTACATGTGGAGCTATCCAGAACAAAAATGTTTTTATGAGATTATATTCATCACCCTAGCTTTTATTTATTTTCTAGGTATGTGTAGGATCATGATGGGCCAAAAAGTGGCAATATGATGGGTATGTGGCTGACGACTTTTTTCTTACCCAAAATTGATGAAACAAAGAGGGTTTTTAAATGATATTCTTAGCTTTACACCAATATAAATTATGCTTTACTTTTAATTTAATAAGTAATTATTATTCATTTTATATTCAAATTACGAAAAAAGTCCTAATTGATAGACTAATTGAAAAACATCTATAGCTTTCAAATGGTATCACATTTTTTGAATTCAAAACATGTGTCACATTCTATGCTTTGCATACTATAAGATTAAAAAATAAAAATTGAATTTCATGAAGTTTTGACCAAGTTAAGGTGGTTATACATACAAGTTTTTATATTTTTTTAAAAGTTGTAATAAAAATTCATAATTAATTATTTACTTGGAAAAAAATTACAAAAAAATATGCATCACAGCCGGGACATGAGTATTCTACTTAAATCTAAAAATCTTAAAAAATACTATGATTTTATTGTGGTTAGGTGGAGGCGGAGACACCTATTTCTTATTTTTTCCCGAAATTTAAGTACTACTACATTGAAATTTCAAATTTTCACCAAATATATATATATATATATTTTAAAACCTAGCAGTTTAGAAACTACATTCAATTTTCCATAGATTATTCTTACATATTTTTGAAATAATATAGATAACTTATTCAAATTTTTACGCCAAGTTTCCCAACTCTAATTTTTTAGATTTTTTTTCCACTTAAGGTTCTGTTTTTTCCATGATGATCCTGCACATACCCTTCTCTATCATCTTTTTCTCTTTTTCTCATACTTTATCATTCTCTTTTTTCCTATCAAAACTAATTAGCTAGAATGTTAGTTATTTTTTTAGTAGTTTGTATTGTGTTCACTATTTTTTGACCGTATAGATTCCAATGCACTTGAGAGATGACAGTACACCGTGTTGTCATCCTAGAATTGTGCTATTTTCCTCTAAGAGGAATTTTTTTGAGACACAATACTAACTCTAAAAACTAGCTCGCCTATCTTGAACCTAACTTTAGAATCTGTGGGGTGGTAGAAGTACATCATAGTGCTCATCATTCTAGATCCTTACCCCAAGGCATCCTATAGAGTGAGGTAAGTTAGGGAAGCCTTCCTTTCTCATCTCTCCATGACCTGGAGCCTTAATGTGGTTGGTTCCCCTCTCTTACATTACTATCCCAAATGTAGCACAAATGTTGCACAAGAATCATGTTTCCTTATTTATCAAACATTCCCAAGTTCATCCTTTAGGTCAACTTAATTGTGTTTTGGTATAAAATTAGATGGAAAAACAAGGAATAATTCCTAAAAGTGACAGGAGCCCTGTTTTCTCTCACTTGCAAAAGTCCTTCATGCCATACCTTCTCAATCACCAAGGAAAAATCAAATTTAATGTTCACTTATGGGTTCTAGATTCTCATTGCCATCATCATAAAGATGACTAGAATTTTATCTTTAGCATCAATCCCAAGTACTTGACATAGAGAAAAATGTGTCCTTTTAAAGTATACTTGAAATTGATCCACTACAAAGGGCTTAATGAAAGATGGGGAAATGGGTATTATCTTATTGTTGGTGGCCTTCTTCATGTACATTGAGAGTTCATCACTTCTATAGGTTTTTCTTAATATATTGTAATCGTATTCAATTATTTGTAGTTAAAACTCAGTGAGGGCACGTTTGTTCAACATGAAACATTCTATGATTACTAAGTTGGTTAATACCACTAAGGGTGAACCATCTGGAATTCTTAAAGTCCTCGTAGTCAAGTGATAGCATTGTGCTAATAGTCTAATAAACTTGACATCTACAAAGACATTTGGGACAACAAAATTAGCTAAGTCCAAAATCTAGGGGTTTTAAACTAGGATTTTCATGTACCTTTTATCATGGAAGAACTAGAATAAATTCCACCCCGAGATAGGAATGACTACATCTCTACATCCATGGGCTTCATCTCTAAATACCTTCTTATAGCATTTTTCTATTGATTTTTGAAATATATCTAGGATGGAATGATAAAGTGGTCTTTTCTTTACTTTGGGAGTTGAAAGTTCTCCTTTCTCACTCATAGACTCATCATTATTAGGAATTGTATTAAATAAGCTCTAGCTAGAGTTTTAAATTAACCAATTCATACAGCTAATTGAAATCTACTACTGAAAAAGCTTGTGATCTTCGACAAGAGAGAAGTATGGCTCAGACACTTGTCTACACCAGAGTTTTAGAGTCCACACCAACTTCACAATTGCTTCTTCAACACACACTTCGAGCTAATATAAATGATTCAAGTGACACTTAATTCAACATATATGGATTTATGAGCTCCATCACTTCATTATAAAATGCAAGCTCTTGTAAATAATTTGCATTGATTTCTCACATATGCAAATTTTAAATATTTATGCTTGATATGAGAAAATAACATGGCTCAAAGTCATTTCAATTAATTAATTTTTATTTCATCATAAATTTGGCACCAACCTATACCATAGTCCCACCATAATAAGTTAAGACTCCTGTGAGGTGGTAGGATCATATTCATTTTATTTCAATCCATCTTATTGTACTGTGTGCTACCTTTGAAATCATGATATGTTTGATGTGGGTGTACCATAGAAAAATGGATCATTTACATTCTCATGGTATTTTAGGTCTTTATCTTGTGATGTTTGACTTGTCTTTCTTTGATTTAATTTTGTAATGTGACTTTTGCATTCACATTAGGTCCTAAATATTCAAATTGTGGCATCTTGTGAAGGTGTTGTAACACATTTCTACACATTTCTAAACTCTTTTCATTATAATTCACCTAAAAATCACCTATTCATCACTTTTCAAGTCCTCTTTTGAAGTGTTGTAAAGTACTGTTACAAGATTTCACACTTTTCTAGGCTTTTTCTCACTATTTACAACTTTCTTATGATTTATTTCACCCCTTTATGCACCCATAAGGCTTAATTAAGTGTAATTTTGAATGTAAACCCAACAAACAACATTAAATGTGACTTAATTCCCAACAACCACTTACAAGCCTAAGGTGAGAGCCATTTTCCATGGGTGGTGAATGAGTCTCTCTTGACTCCAAATTCAAAATATTTCAAATTTTCTCTTGGGTTTTTATTTAAAAATACCTTATGTCGACCTGTGAAGAGGTATTATCAAGCTATTAGGGCATAATTGTGCATAAATAAGTGTTTTTCCTCTCATTTTAACCCCCATTAATACAATAACTCATTTGACAACTTATTCATGATCCCTTCTCTCTTTCAAGTCAAGCAAGTTAGGGTTTCATCATTGTAAGTCACCAAGATTGCTTCCTAAGACATTCAAGGGAAGATTCTTCATGGTTTATTGCAAACATTCAAGATCAATCTTCATGGTAAGGTTATAAATCCATTGTTTCATGCTTAATTACATTCTTTTCTATTTTTGGTTTAATTACCTACAAGGGGTTTGACCAAGGAAAACCCCCATGCCCTAACATCCAACATTTCCCTTTCTTATCTTGTGTGTTTGCAGATTTAGACATCTTGGAGACTTAGGATCATTGAATATTTTATTGAATTTTTTTTCAAGTCATATCTTCATTGGAGAAGTCAAAATACCCATAAAAGTCACTTTGGGTTGAATCAAGTTTCAAAACTAGACACCTAGACAAGTAGAAAGTGTAGACTGAAGGCTCCTATTTTCACCTTTGAATCTTTAGAAATTGAAAAGTGGACTAATTCACCATGGGTGGTGAATGAATCTTGGTGGAATATGGCTTTGGGAGAATTTTTTTGCTTGCTAGTGTTGTCATTGATGGCAACTAGAGTCAATAGTGTGGTCCATAGTTTAGAAGTAGCTTATACCAACAGGAAAAGTAGAAGACTGTATTTTACTAGTAGAAAGCATGAAGAATAGAGTATCCGGTTGATAAGTTGATCTGAGTACTTCACCAGATCATTATTTTGTTGTGTGGATCCTTAGGGAAGCTTGTCAAGCATGTATGTTACCTAATTGGTAAGTTTTGTAATGTTGCATTGATTGGTGTACGGGTTTGGAGATTTGGTAGAATGACTTATTGTTTATTTTCTCATTATGGCCGACCTATTGTGTATAACATTTCACAGATGTATGAGGAATAGTTGTTTAACTATTTCTTGTGTTGGGAATTTTGATTTGGGTCCCTACTATAGTCTAGTTGACTTGTGTGGGTACACATTAATT
>VDFB02000003.1:742836627-742849687 GCA_007258455.2 Sequoia sempervirens | reverse complement strand
ACTAGCACTGGCTGAGGAGAGACATTAGCGGGTCTAACCGGAGGACCTCGGCCATGTATGGTTATTCTCGAAGGGGTACATCCAAGACCAAGATTTGTTATGGGTCGCGTCTCCAGCATGATAGGTATTATGAGGCCGTTGTCATTTTGTCCCAATCTCTGGTTTCTGTCATAACCCATTGCAAGCATCATTTGTAGGCCCTTACTTGTCTCATCCATTGGTAGTTCAAGTGTCAGTCTTTCATCTCGATACAACATGTGAGATGGATCTGCTTCAATAACCTCTCGACCAAGGTCTCCCCAGCTCAGAATCTCGTGGATAGTCCTCGAGATCGCCTATGATGTGGGTGCTTTTGGTTTTCTTTGTGGGTGTCCCTCGCGGATCTAGGAGATTGTGGTAACTCTCCCATTACAGCATTGCTAGGAGTTTGTAGCTTCCACAACCATCTTCGTGGATGATGAGCTTGATGTCTGAAAGATGGTGGGAATGGCGTGTGTCTCTTTGTCAGAAGGATGCAGAGCATGGGCCAATGTATGGTGTAGATGGGCCCTCATCATTCTTTGGAACTTGGGGGATTTTGTAATACTTGGCCTCAAGAGTTTTGCAATATGAAAATGGTTCGGGATCTCCATGAATGGTAACCTCTTGTCCATTATGTGTAAATTTCACACATTGGTTGAAGGTTGATGCTACGGCTTTCATTGCATGGATCCATGAGCGTCCGAGGAGGATGTTGTATGGCAAGTCGAGGTCCAGGACCTGACAGGTTGTTTCTATGAGCATTGGCCCTACTTGAATAGGGAGTTTAATCGTGCCCTGAGACACTCTTTCTTGGTCATCATATGCTCTTATCGTGATGCCTTTACCTTTGTCAATGGAATCCTCTGCTATTTTCAACTGCTTGATGAGGTTGAGAGAATAGATGTTCAAACCTGCACCTCTATCCACCAAGACCCTTTTGATTTTGCTCTTGTTTACAATGGCTTCCAAGTGAAGTGCATAGTTGTGAGATGGTTGTGCGGGGAAATCTTGGTCAGAGAATGTAAGGAGATTAGGTGTTATAATATTTCTGACCATAGCTTGGAATTGGTCCACATCGAGATCTGTGGGGATAGTGGATGAGGCTAATGCTTCCTCAAGGATATTTTTATGGGCTAATGATAATTTTAACAACTCCATGATGGAGATGTGTGTTGGTGTTCTCTTGAGTTGTTCTACAACATTGTAGCTATGCGGAACGACTCTAGATGAAGGGATTCTATTAGGTTGGGATGATCCTGCAATGGTGACTTTATCACTTTGTAGGATCACAATCTTAGGGCTTCATGATTTGAATGGCACCGCATTAGGAAAATGTACCATCTTTGGTACAATAAGGATTTGCTAATTACCCTTCCCTTTGTCATTTTATTCCCTTTCTGCCAAGGATCTCGGCATTGATTTGTGTAGATTTTTAAGATCCCCGCTCCTAGGTTGTTCCACATTTATGATTTTCTTATCAATGAAATCTTGGATGATGATTTTGAGTCTCATGCAATTTTTTGTGTTGTGACCTTTGATCTTATGAAATTCACAAAGTTGATTTTCATTATACCAAGGGGGTTTGACGTCAGGTTCTTGGTAATTTTCAAATGTAGGAGGCTTGATGAGTTTTTCATCGATCAACTTTTTCATTATGTCCTCCAGTGGTTCCCCCAAGAGAGAGTATTTTAATTTGGGATAAATTTTGTGTTGGGGTCGTCCTCTTTGATTATTGAGGTTATTGATGGTTGGATTATTGTTGGGTTGATATGTTGTGTGATGAGTGTTTTGGTGTTGATTTTGGATTTGCAGTGTGGGTGTGTTTTGGAGTGGACCACTAATGACCACCTTGGCATCTACGACACCATCATTAGTAATGTTCTTATTCCTTGCCCATGTGTGAGGTTTATCATTGTAATTGGATGATGGGCGGTTGTTTTGCGGTTCATGATATGATGTTGATTCCGTGGGTTGATTCACAAGGGCTCTTTCGATGCTGAGCGCCTTGGAGATCAGTTGATCATATGTGGTGATTCCCTGAACCTTGAGATGAAATGACAAGTGGCTTTCAAGGTTGGCTATGATGGTGCAGACTTGTTGTTCTTTTGGCATGGTCCACTTGCTCCAATTGGCCTTGGATCACCATCGTTGAAGGAATGAAGCAAAAGATTCATTATTTCCTTGTTTTAGAGCATATAGCTCTTTGAGACTAACATCCATTGCAATGTTACATGCGTAGTTTTTAATGAATGCATCCCTGATTTCTTGGAATGTTCTAATGCCTGAAGGTAAGCAAGAGAACCATTCTATAGCGGGACCTGCCAAGCTCCTAGGGAATAGCCGCATCAGATAAGTATTATCATATGCAACCTCCATGCAATGAACCTAGAATTCTGTGATGTGATCTTCAGGGTTTCCCATCCCTCAGTATTTGTCAAATTTAGGAATCTCAAATCCCTTGGGGAAAGGTTTCATCTCTAAGCTCCTATGAAATGGATAGGGACACAAGTTGCTTGGTGTTTTGGTTGTTCGGCCTGATTGAAGGTCGAGCACTTGTTGTGATAGCAACCTAAGTTGTGTCATTACATCGCTTTGTGGATCAGGGGGTGGGATGAATGTGTTCTAGGGTGTTTGAATCATTGGTTGATGCGTTGTTCAATAGTATCGATATGTTCTAGCGGGCGAAGTAGGCTTCTACTTGCTTTTGGATGAACAATGCTTGTTGTTGATCTTGTTGTTTGATCTTGTTGTTGTTGCGCTAGGATTTGTGCTTATTGTTGCGCTTGTTGCTACTCCAACAATGCTTGTTGTTGTCCTTGTTGTTGTTCCCACAATGCTTATTGTTGGGCTACCAATTTTGCTGCTTCTTGCTACTCTTGGTATTGCTTTAGTGCTTGCTGATATGCTTGCATTTGTGCTGCTTGTGCAAGAAGTTGTGCTTGAGCTTGCGCTTGCTGTGCTTGTGCTTGAGCTTGTGCTTGTACTGCTTGTTGCTGCAATAAAATTTGTGCTTGAGTGACCCTTTGTGCTTGTAATGCTTGTGTGGCTTGGGTGGCTTGTTGTTGTTGCTGTTGCAATCAGAAAGCGAGCTTGTTGAGCTTGTTTTCATATTGTGGCTTGCTTGTGTAGCTTAGGCGGCAATAGAGCTGAGAGCAACTTGTTATATAATTTTTTTGTTTTTGAACTTGTTGGTATCCTCTTTGGAAAGCAGCTTACAATGCTATGTAAATTATTGGTTTGATGTGGTGAAAGTTGGTGGTGGTGGAGGTGGTGGTGGATTTGGAATGGTGGTAGATGATGATGTTATGTTGATGTTTTGGGTGTTTTACTAGTGGTATTGGTCCTTGAGAGACCATGCTTTGTGATATTAGGGGTGTGTTTGATGATGTTGCCATTGCTTGTGTATTTGTCGTTTGTTGTTGCGATATCAACGACAAATTTTGTGTGTTTGGTGCAATGCTTTGATTGATGGTTGGGATATAGGTTTGATTGATACTTGGTAGGGGAGGGATCCCTAAACCAAGGAGTAGTGTGGATGATCACGACAATGGCAGAAGAGGTGGAAATGTGAGGTGTGAGTTGTTGTGAAAATGTTGTGGTGTCGAATAATCCCCCTAGTCCGAACGTATCTCCCTCTTCATGTGAATTTGTGAGAAGAGGTGTTTGTGGTGCTCCATGAAAAGATGTTGATGATGGGTCATAATGTAAAGTGAGAGGAACATTTTTGTGTAATGGGTTGTTGAGTATGTTTTGTTCCAAGGTGGTATTTGCGTCCAAGTTTTGATTATTAACAAGGGGATGTGATTGAAGAGCATTAAGGAATGTGTTTCCCTTGTTGACATTGGGTTGTGTTGGAGCAAACGATGTTGTGATTTGCAGGATGTTCTGGGTGATGTTTTGAGATGGGAGTTTAGATGAAATGGGAATGGTGGATGAGATAGGAGGAAATGATGTATCCACTATAATACTTGTAGACACTTAAAAATGACCTAGGCCTGCAAGCTTCATTTTTACCACTTTTGTCCTAGCATAATTGTGACATTTAAATTATGTCCTTGGTCCACATTCGACTATTAATTAAATAATTCATAATTATTTAATTAATTCATGTCTCTTGCATTCTTCATGATTATTAAATAAATAAATCGTATTTATTTATTCAATACGTCACTAAAGGTCTATTGTCCTCTTGCAATTAAATAAATTTATTAATTTATTTAAACACCTTCAATCGTTTATTCTTCCTAATTATTAAATAAATGAATTTCATTTATTTATTTGATATGTCACTAATTGTCACAATTAAATAAATTTATTAATTTATTTAATTATTCAGTCTTATCTTCTAAATTAAATAATTATCTTTAATTATTTAATTACTAATTTCACTTTTCTCTCATTTTAAATAAATGAAAATATTTAAAATGATTTCATTTTATTAACTCCCACTCTTTTTAGTAAATAATCTAAAAAATATTATTTACTTGTCACACAAAATCATCATTTTGAATTAATTAAATTCAAAAAGATATTAATCTTCTAAAAATCAAGTAATCGGGCAGATTCTTGATTTTCCAAATCTAATCTTCAGTTCAACTCTTATCTTCTTGATTTTTCAAATCTCACAAATCAGGCAGTCCTTATCTTCTTGATTTTTGAATATCTTTTATTTCTTCTAATTAATTATCTCATTTATTCTCCACCGTTGATGTGATTTTCTCAAATTGCATCTTGGCCTCTCATTTAAGGATTTCTCCCTAACCCTAATTAGGGATTATCCTACACAATCTTGACCATTGATTCTAGGGTATTTGTCATCTTCTCATCCTGGCCACACATTCAAAATTGCAGTTTCTATAAAATAGCAATTTTGTTCTTATTTCGGACCTCATGCTCATTCTGTCAACTTAGGCTACTATTATTGTCATTTGTAGTCATTGTCATTTTCAGTCTATTGTGAAGTCATTTTTTTTATAAATCCTTCAACATTTGCATAGGACTTTGACATTATTATAGGTTGCTCAATCTGAAATCTGAGGGCCTCATTGACTTGCTGCAAACTAGAAGGTGCTATGAAGGTGAAGCATGGAAGGAAAGGAAGGTATAATCGTTCTTTGTTTTGATTTTCCATTGTTCTTGATAGCCTCTTTGGATTTTTGATGTTTATTATCTAATAAGCTAACCCATCTAATTTTCCATTGAATATAGTGATCACTTCTTGAAGGTTAAGCATATGTATTCTTCTCTTGCTACCTAAAAATGTAGAGTGACCAAAACTTCTAGGGAAAAGCATTTAATGTGACAAGGGAGTTATGTGTGTAAAGTTATAAAAGGGAATTTGGAACCCTCATTTGTCACCATGCGTCAGAGGAGAATAGTTGGAGAAATTTTTCTACAAAATTTTTGAAGGAGTGAGAGTCAATTTAGTGGAAAATTCTCTAGGTATTTCTATTGCTTGTCAATTTCATACTTATTTGGTGATTGGTAGAAACCTGTTAGGTACAAAAAATGAAGAAAATAAAAGGAACAATAAATCTGGATGAATATAGTAGTTGAAAGGCTAGGGATGCAAGAAATTTGTTGTCTGCCATCAAATTGAAGAAGCTTGGAGGAGAAAAACATAAGAACTTGGACATCTGGAATGAATTTCCTCATTTCATCAATGTGGAGGTAGTTCAGTTTATCTTGAATAGATTGGATGGTGATATCCTTACTCTGGATAAACCCTATCAAATTTCTAAGGATGCAATCAGAAATCTAACAGGATTGTGCAATGTTCGTGTTGTTCCAAAAATGAAGTCTATTCGGAATGTCAAAGTCGAAGCCCTAACTAGAATAACAGGAGATCAAAGGGCTCTGATAATCTCAACAATCAAAGATCCATTAATGAGGTATATTGCACATGGAGTTTCATATAAAATTTTCTTCAGAAACAAAGAAGGATCAACCTCGGCAGGCGCAGTGAATATCGCTCACAAGATGATAATAGAAAATGAAGATTTTGATTTATGTGGATTGTTGAAGGATCAATTGATGAGGAATGTGCAATTGATGAAGGATATAGATTACTCTTTCAAGTTTGGTACCCTAGCTATATGTATTATGATGTATTACCTGAATTGCTTGCCTCGGAATGATAATGTGGTATGGAAGGAAAATATGTCGGTTTGCAAGCAAATTTTTGAGCATTTCAACACTTTTGAAAATGGTGAACAAGCCTATGAAAGCTTCTTTAGGAACTTGTTAGGAAAGTTTGGTGCAAGCGATATTCCTCTCCCGATAAAAGTAGTTGAAGTTGGATCATCCTCCGATAAGGTGAAGAAAAAGCAGAAGAGAGAAAGAGAGTTGGTTGGTGATACTCTTCTAGCACCTAAGTCAACAAAATTTGGGGGAAAAGGTAAAGAGAAAATGGTTGTGGATATAGTGGATGAAGATTCTGAGGAATACACACCAATAGATGAACCAAAACCAGTTGAATTGGATGTGATAATAGCATAAGAAAGTGATGAAGAAGGTGCTTTACTTAAAGCAAAGATATTGCAGATTGTTCAGGAAGAAGATTGAATGCAAAAGATAACTAACATATGGATAAATGGACCATCATATGAACAAGACTTCATTGAGGACACTCTAGGATGATACTTTATTGATAACAACATTGAACTGGAGAGTTTGTAGAATGTAATTCTAGAAGGATTTGATTGAATGTATCAGGGAGGCTATGGACTCTATGCTTTGGACAAAAAAGAGGATGAAATAATCTCACATCTAAAGATGTAATTTAGGCTCTCTCACCAAATTGAAAAAGAAAATGAATGTGTTAAGACAGTCCAACTGAATCAAAAAATAATATCTACAATTACTATCTTAGGTGGCCTCATGTGGTTGGAAAATATAAGGACAAGTTGGAAAAAAATGAGAATGAGCTTATTAGAATTAGACAAGAGTATAGTATGTTCCAAGACAAGGATGGAGCAGTTAAGAAGAAGATTCATGCATTGCAGGTTGAGTATGTAAAGGTTCAATTTTCTAGAAACACTCTTATGGGAACCTTTTGGAAAGTGAAGGATTAGACTGAATGCATATTAGAGCAAATTATTGAAGTTCTAAAGAAAGGAGAAAAGTTGGAAGAAGCCATTACCATTGCTAAATCCCACTTGTCAAGTTATCAACAAGACATTAGAAAACAACAGTTCAATAATAGCTATTTGAATTGCAAAGTGGAATCTTGGAAGAAATTTCTTTCGGAGATGAAAGATAAGTATAAAATAATTTTCTGACTTTAGCAATAGTTGCAACTTTTTTTTGATAAATTGGGGAGAGAATGCAGTAAGAGAGAGTGTAGTAAAAATATTAAAGGGGAAGAGAAAATAGTGGAAGTTTTTGTCATTGATGTCAAAGGGGGAGAGAATGTAGTGAAAAATTCCTTGACATCCAAAGGGGGAGTAGTGTTTTGTTGTGTTTTGAAGCTTTGAGTTTTGACACTTAGTCATTTTTCACTAAGTGTTTCCATCAATGCCAAAGGGGAGATTGTTTTTGGTTACTAGTGTTGTCATTGATAGCAACTAGAGTCAGTAGTGTTGTCCGCAGTTTAGAAGTAGCTCCTACCAGCAAGAAAAGTAGAAGACTATAATCTACCAGAAGAAAGCATGAAGAATAGAGTATCTGGTTGATAAGGTGATCGAAAGTAATTTCACAATCATTATTTTGTTGTGTAGATCCCCAAGGAAGCTTGTCAAGCATGTATGTTACCTGATTGGTAAGTTTTGTAATGTTCCTTTGAGAAGTGTACAGGTTTGGAGATTTGACAGAATGACTTATTGTTTATCTTCTCATTATGGCCAACCTATTGTGTATCACATGTCACAAATGTATGATGAATAGTTTTTTAATTATTTATTGTGTTGGGAATTTGATTTGGGTCCCTACTATAGTCTATCTGACTTGTGTGTGTATGCATTAATTCTAATTGGTGATTTGAGCCGACATGTGGAAGAATATTATATTTTATTTGAAGCTGACATATAGTAATAAAATCTTGTTAGTGGATATATATGTGAGATCGATAAATAATTTTTGGTGTGTGGATTGAGAAGTGAGAAGGTGTGTGAGAAAAAAATTCTAGAGCAGTTGTATGAGTTAATATCATAAGATCTATTGAAGTGAATTTTGTTTGTGCAGTATAAGGGTTTTTCTGTAGGAAAGCAAAGTAGAGCAGAGAAAAAGTGCAAATTGGAAAAAAGGTCTAGAATCTATTTTATGTGCCTCATTGGAACTAAATCCAAGAATTTGTAGTTGCTATATTCTCAGTTCAACATTTTTTTGTAATCTCAAATATTTTGTAAGGTAGTGAGCCTTCCTTATTTTGAGTAGTGAGCTCTAGGTAATATGCCTGAATGTAAGTGCATTCCATTTTAATCATACTTTTAATAGATTATAATTTGAGGATTAATATCCACTTGGTTTTTCCCCTAATAGGGTTTCCACAAAAAAAAATTGGCGTTATGGTGTTCACATTGTCTCTTTAATGAGTTTGCATGTTTCCTTCTATGTATATGTTGTGAATGCTATTAAAGGTTAAATATTGTTGTTGATATTTTAAGATATGATTTGAAATTCAAATATTTTGGAACATTGATTTTCCCCCCCTCTTAGTGTTCCTAGTGTCAAACAAGTCCCACTTCGAGGCCTATTTTTGGTTTTCTGCATTTTTAGACACCCATTTGTTCGAAACAGTTTTCAGAATAGTTTCACAAAACAGGGACTGATTCGCTTAGAATGTTGAATGAGTCCCACAATACCTAAAACTTGACATCAATTTCACTCCATAAGCAATTTCTAGTCTCCATCTATATTTCTGGTGTGCACTTTCAGTCTCATCCATTTCTATTCAATTTTGTTCACATTTCTAAGTGTTTATGCATTACACAATGTGTTTTCAAACAAGTTACATTTCAATAGTCTTACATTTCTAATCAATCAATGCTATCAATTAGTTGCATTTAGATCATTTCATTTAGTCATAACTTCATCATACATTCCCTTATTTGAGTGAACCACCTAGATTCTTGGTGTGTGGTCTATCTCTTTCCATTAGGTTAAAGACCCTAATTGTGCAAAAGAGACATAACATTCACACTCTTAAAATATTTGGTTTAGTGGGGCTGTAGATTACACCACAACTAATTACTCCTTACCTCCATCCCACCCATACTCCTATAGACCATTGCGGTTACACGGTGAAAACATACAGTGTGTATTATGTCCCACAAGCTCGCTACACACTATTAATGAGGATTACACACCCTCACATGTGTGCAATATTTGATCTTTAGGATTATCTTGATAAAAGTATAGGGGTTTAGCACAAGAAATTGATCTAATGGAAATATCTATATAGGTTTTTTTAGTGGATAACAAGGGGTTTTGAGGTTCTTTTAACAAATCATAGGGTTTTAGTCTTATCAATAGGGGTATAATTATGAATTTTTTTTTAGGTCCAATAGTGGCTCCAGTTGGAGATGAATGGCTATTAGGCATTGCAAGAATCCATAAACCATTTTTGGGATGCAGACCAAAAAGGGAAAAAAAAAGGAGAAAACCTAAACTACTTTGTATGGAATCAATCTTCTTTAAGAAATGAAGTGTTTCAAGAATTTTCCATGCAATGACAACAATTGATCCTCTCCAACCATATTTTTTAGATAATATGAGTCCTCTCCACACTTTCATGTGATGAAAAATGGACCTAACAATAAGGCTTCAAATTTAGCATGTTTCCATTTATCTTGATTATGTCCATTCCACATAAGGACTACATCATCTATCTAAAACTTTCTATCTTTGGCCCTTTTTCCAAATAAATATTTTTTTTGCATCTACATCTTCTCATTTTGTTTATGTGCATGGGACATAGTCTTGTCTAATTCTACTAGTTATTCCATTCTTTCCTCCATATGTTCAAGTATTTCCACATCCTCTTGCAAAATGAATTTATAAATTGGAAAAAGGTTATGCATTGGTACATTCCATCTTGATCTCCATAAACTAATTCAAAAAGAGATTTCCCAATAGCCTTTTTCATTGTGATCCTGTCTTCCCATAGTTGCCAATTTCAGTTTTGAATCCCAAGCCTTTTTGTTGTTGTCAAGAATTCTCTTGATTATTTTTAGGATGATTTTAATGCTAGATTCAGATTGACCATTAGCTTGAGGGTGATATGGAGAAGCTTATGAGATCACTATGCCATAAGAATCACAAAAAAATCTTAAATTCATTTGACCTAAAGCACATTCTATTATTTGTGACTATCTTGACAAGGACCAAAAACCTAGCAATCATATTTTCCATCAAGAAACTGATCACTACTTTACTAGTAGCTTTCTTGGTTTAGATTGCTTCAATCCATTTAGTAAAGTAGTCAGTGGCAACAAGGATCCATCTATTTCCACCACTTGATTTGTTTGTTATTTTTCCTTTGAAATTGATTCCTCACTGATACAAGGGTGCTTCAATTTGCATAGGCCTTAATGGAAAGTCCCCTTGGGATTTCAATTTAATAGAGAACTTTTGATGTGCCTCACATTTTCTTACATAATTTTGAGCATTAGAAAATATTTTTGGTCAATAATAACCCACTCTTACTATTTTATGTGTAGTAATCTTAGCTAAGAAATGCCCTCACATACACCTTCATTCATTGTTTTCAAGGTTTTTTTTTTTTGTCCTTTCTCCAAACATAACAATAGAATCTCATCCTTTTCCTTCCAAAACAAATCACCATTCAAAAAGAAATATCTTGATGCTTGAAGCTTGAATGTGATCTTTTTATTAGCATTCATACTATCAAGGAATTTCATATATGCTCGAGGTAATAATCAACATCCGTATACCAGGATGTGTGTTCAATGTTGGATATCAGACCCTTTTGTTCCTCAATATTACATACTTATGTAGCTTCCAAATTAGATTCAACCATTAACTTTGGAAATCCTTGTCTTCTCACAAGTTTTGTGATTTGTATATCAATATTGAACTCTTGAATCCTCTTATCCATCTACACCTCCTCATGAATTTTGTTTGTACAAATATGTCTTTAACAACTTCATTTGATACATAAACAACCACTTCTGCTCCTACAAAGTAGGGTCTAAATTCCTTCACTTCCTTTACTAGTGTATAAGCTTGTTTTTCAATGGCATCATATTTCAACTCAACTCCTTGGAGTGATTTACTAAAAAATAAAACTGGTTGCTCATAACCTTCTTCATTCTTTTGCAACATAACAATAATGGTATGGAAATATGCAAAATAAAAGATCTAAAATGGTTTGCTAAAATCCAGGGATTTGAACACAAGGGATTATTTGATTTCCTTTTTTATTGATACAAATAATTATATGGCCTTGGATGTCCAATCAATCTTTGATCCCTTCTTTACAATTTTTGAAATAGGCTTCACTATTTAAGAAAAGTTATAAATGAACCTCCAAAAAAAATTGAGATTTTCCTAAAAAAGGACTAGATTTCCTTTATAGTTTTGGTAATAGGGAACTTATCAATGGCTGAAACTCTCTCTGGATTAACCCTTATCCCTTATTTAGACGCTATGTGTCCCAATAATTTACCTTCAGTTATAAAAAAGTGACATTTTTTATGGTTCAAAGATATCCCATACTTAAGTGCCCTGATAAACACCTTCTTTAGACACATAGAGTGGTCATCTACCCTCTTTGAGTATGCTGTTAAATCATCTTGATAAACAACCATTATAGCTCTTTGGAAGGTAGCACCAACATTTGTAAGGCCAAAACGAATCCTTACATATACACAGGTACCCCATGGTGTAGCAAAGAAAGTATTATATTACTCTAATTCCTTGACCTTGACTTGATTATAACTAGAAAATACATCCATCACAGATAGAAACTCACATCTTGTTACCCTTTGCAACATTGCTTCCATATTGGGAAGTGGGTAATTATCCTTTAGTGTTGAAACATTTAGATTACAAAAATTACACACAACCTTATGTATCAATTATTCTTTCTCACTAGTACTAAATTTGAATCCAAATATGAATGTTTGATAGGTTTGATTATTCCACCATCCCTAATTTTGATTAGCTCTTCCTACATTTTGGGTGTCAATAGAGGGTTTATAGGTCTTTTCTTTTGTGTGAAAGGTTTGAAATTTAGTTTTAGGTGGATGCCATGCTAAAAAAAGTTTTCCCTAAAATATTTGAGGTAATCATATGACCATGCGAATACATTTTTATATTTTCTTAGCAAAATTATGAGCATTTCTTTGACTTTTTTGCTAATTTTCTTACCTATGTATAACTTTTTTTAGAGTGATATCAGTCCTAAGAGAACCTCAAGATCTTCTTGGTTGAATGGTGCCTACTTCAAGAGAGACTTATAATTTCCATCAAAAAATATCTCTAGGGCTTCTAGGCCTTTTTGGATTTTGTTTATTTTTAGTTGTATAACTTCATGTCTAAAGACAATATCCTTACCATCTACCTTTTCGAAAAAATCATTAAAATCTATTTGGTGTGAATCATATTGGTTTATATAGTGAAGAAACTTTATCAAATCACCATTATCATTAAAAACTTTCAATTTATAGAAAAATTTCAAGGATAAAAGGTATTTTATACAAAGATTTTGGCTTCCAAGGGTCTTTCTACCACTTCTAGGGTTTTTGGCCTAAAAGGAGAAAAATGGGCCAAAAATGAAATGTAAACATTCAAAATAAATGTAAGGATGGATTAAATATGCCTAAATGAGATGATATAAATGTATAAAATGAATAAAATCTATTTATTATGAATGCAAAACTAAGAAATATGAGTTTTTTGAAAACACATTGTGATATGCAAAAGGACCCAAAAATGAACATAAATTGAAACAAAAATGATGAAACTGAAAGTGTACATCTGGAGGCTGAGAAGGGATAAGATTAAGGTTTGGAATCCTAAGAAAATTGATGCATAAGTCAATTGGGATACTTGTGCCAATCTGGGTGACTTAGTCCCA
>VDFB02000003.1:742561274-742825400 GCA_007258455.2 Sequoia sempervirens | reverse complement strand
AAAGGTAGTTGACGTTGCTATCCAACGTTATAAGCCTGATACCCACTACATTGAAGGCCACAACTTAAGAGTCCACATTACTCCACAGGCTATTTGGAACATGCTATGCATCCCAGACCCGTGAAAGAGAAGGGAAAATATTGAGTCCTTTTACCCTGGAAAAGGAGAGAAAAAATGGAATAGATGAAAAAGAACTTAGAGTTCTTGTTGGAGGAGACTAGTACAAAGGGAATCCCAACCACTAAACTACCAAGTATTCCTTTGTTGTGTGGAGTGTTACACGATGATTTGCAGGATACCATGTCCATGCTAGCTTTTTTCTACGACCAAGACTCTGATGAAAAGGTGGAGACTTTTCAACTAGGACTAACATTCCAATTTCACAAGTAGGATGATATCTTCTGGTATGATTTTGTTGATTTCATGGTAGAAGAAATGATACAAAAAATAAGGAATTACCTAGCGGAGGGGAAGTTTAGATTTGTTTCTTTCCTAGTCCACATGTTTTTGCATCAAAACCCTAATTTCTATGCCTGATATTTTCCATTATCAATTTTTGATGAGCAAGATAAGAGGAAGTCGGTGTCCACATTGATGCCTTTTCTTTCTGCATCATATGATTATTATGCATTTTCGAACTATTTCATAGCTCTCGTCTTGCACGATTTAATTGAAAAGGGTGACATAATTTAGCTCAATAAGGAGTAGACCAGATTTATGTAGAGTTTCACTCCCACCTATGACTAGTTCATGGGTATAGATTTCACGATTCTCCAGATGTGGGGCTTCACTGGGCAACCCTTCTTGCTCCTAGCCTGTGTCATGGATTGGGTACTCAGATTGGAAATTTTTGGTAGGTGTGTATCATTGATTTTACCTTCTGCAACAACAAAAGTGTCAAGAAGAAGGGATTTTTCTCTTGTCCGAAGAGTTTCACGTTAGTGAATCTCATTAAGAAGAAGTCAAACTAGTTATTGGAGGATTTGCTGGCTTATCTAGGGTTGGTATTGGTAAATGATAAGTGGGAATACAACCCTTTCAATGAATTTCTGGAGCTACACATGAGAGTAACACGTGTTCCTTGACTTTACTAGGAGAAGCGATGTAACTTGCAAGCAGACAAAAATGAAAATTTTGTTGAATTGGTGTGCATCGCTACACAAGATACTAGAGGGCCATGGCACAAGTTTTACTTCACTATGGTGGTAGCCCAAGATAGTGTCCACATGGAGTGCTCCATGTACAATAAGTTGAAGAAAGATGAGGAGTGGAGTGCTAAAAAATAGAGGCTTTTTGGAAGTATCACCAAGAAACAACACAGTTGGATGCCCCTTACAATAGTCTGAAGGATTACCAAGAATTCAAAAATGGTGGAATGAAAGTCATCCTAGCACCAAAAGAGAAAGGCCCTGGATAGCCAACCTATGTGGCTATGAATGTGCATTTTAATATATCAAGGGGCTGACATACACTCACTTGGGCTACTAAGCTAGCTAGATCATCACTACAACAAATAGCAATGACTGTTGAAGCTCAAGAGACTCCACCTGTGAAGAGGCAGCGCACAGAGAGTATAATCAGAGAAGGTTCACAAGGATCCATCAGAGGAAAATTGCTCATAGCTGATCAGGAGCTTGAGGCTGAGGAGGAGTCATTGATAATTTTGGAGATTCCATCAACCAATTAGTAGATAAAATTTTCTCCTTCTTCCCTTACTTCTCACTCGATATCTTTCCCCCTTGCATCATCAACGATCCCCTCCATGAGTATTGTTGTCCAACCTTCCATTTTTAATCAAAAATATTTAGGAGGTTTCACCCAATTTTCACAAACCACTCCACTTGTCCTTACTCCTTTGTGGACCCTTACACCCATTGCTATTGCTCAGACTCTCCTTGCCTCACTTTCAGAAAGCATACCCCCTATGAGTGCCCCTTCTTTTTTCGCTATTATTATAGATCTTCCTACATCACAATAGGCTGACACTACATTGATGACTCCTCCACCACCCCTGTCTATGAGTCCTACCGTTGATTTTCCAATTCAGTCATTACAAATGACTAGTCCTACTATAGGGCCTCAAACCAAACTTTTGAATGTACCCCACTTCTCCCTGTAAACTGTCACTCTCTAGAAGAAACAAATGTCTGTGCCTATGAGGGTTACCTATCCCTATGCCCTACCTTTCGGTGCTCCTTTCGCAGGTGGACTAGTTTCATTGTTGGTTGAATTTATGGCATAGATTGATTGCGGAAAGGAGGCCCTCACAAATAAAATGCGAAAGCACAAGGAAAAAGATGACAACGCTTCTGCTGAGCCAAAAATATAGGCTCTTTATGATGAGGCCCGATAAGAGTTGAAGTTTGTGACCATGTATTCGAGGGTAACCAAGCCATAGGGAGAAATGCACCTCAAGGATTATGAGATATATGTAGTAGGGCTCAATATGAAGGTGGCCTGACCATAGGATAAAGTTGAAATCATGGAGGAGGTGAAATGGGTAGTCACCTTTTACTTCCTTAAAACTGGCCGCCAGCTAAAGAAAAAGGATGAACAACTTAAAGCAACAAAGGATAAGGTTAGTTTTTTGGAGAAAAAGGAGAAATCCCTAGAAGTGGATGTTTCTCGTTTGACAAAAAGGGTGTCGGCAGCAGAGGATGAGAGAAATAGATTTCAAAGCGAGATTGCAAAGACTGAGGTTGTCAACCTTGGCATGATAAAAGAGCTACAATCTAAGAATCAGGAGGTGGAGAAGAATCTACAACTAAAGAATGAAGAATTGGATCAGGAGGCAGAGCAGAATCTAGAACTGAAGAATGAATAATTGGAGCAACTTTTCCTTGAGTTTAGTAAAGGAATGGCACAAAAGAATGAAGCTTTCGAGAACCAATAGGCTCAATATGAGAAAAAAATACAAGAAAAGGAGGCTGAATTTAAGGGCCTGAAAGCTCAATTAGAGGAAGAACTCCAAGAGACAAAGTCTTCTCTAGAAGAGCACTTGTCAAATCACTCCCGAGCAGAAGAAAATCGGAATAAGGAAATGAGTAGCTTTGCGGAACAGCTAGCATCTGAGAAAAGGAAAAGTGAAGAATTGGATGAGGCCATTATTTCAAATGACATGAAGATTGCTTCTCTTAAAATCTCTCTCCTACCTCCCCCTACCTAGGCAAACATCATTCTGTTGGTTATGCAATTGTATATCTCTTACTAGGAAAAAATTAAAGCTTTTTCCTAACACTATAGCCTACCCTCTAATTCATCGCCAAGGCATCAAAGCTGAATTAGGAGGCTCATGATACTATTGAGTAGTTCCCATGGTTCATCTTGGAGAAGGTCTCGAAAGAAAAGAATCTACTCACTGAGCTATATTTGGCCTCTAATAAAAACCATGCCACAATGGGTATTGAGGATCGAGAGGCTACTGCCCAAACAACAAATAAGTTCATCCATTGCCACTCTACCTTCCAATGCACTAAAGCAGCTGTGACTATTCTCAACAAGACACTAAACGATATATAGGGGAGTTTCTCCAAGTTAAGCAAGATGGGATTTCTGTCTTTGTTCCTTGAAGATTGCTCTATTTCCATGACTGAGCAAATTGCAGGAAGGATAGAGGAGTAGGAAGATGATCCAGAGGATTTTAAGGATTTCACTCATCCTCCCATGGTGACCGACATTGAGGGAGTCATTCATTTGCTCTCACAACTACTTTTCCATTGTGAAGCGAGGGTCGGTTTACCCAATGTGTTGCCTCACAAAGAAACTATTGATCTAACCAGAGCACAAGAGAATTTGCACAACATGGTGAAGCCATCTAAGGATGAATGGTCACCTTTGTAGGTGGCTCTTTCCAATTTTTGACCCCATTGACCAAGTGAAATTGCACTCTAGTTTATGAAACCATAGAAATTTTGGGTTCTCCGTTCCTTAGTCGAAACACCCTTGATAGTCCCCAAAAACTATTATTAATAAATATTTAACCAGCTCCCTTTGGGTTTAATTTTCTATGCACCAACCCGTGCATCACAAAGTTTGCTCGACCTTTCATAAATTTTTTTTCTGTCATCCCATGTGTCTACTCGCAATTCCAAGTCGTGGTATTCCTGTCACATCCTAGAAAATTTCGCTATATTTCCACATGTTGTGCCTGCGGGATTCTTTTGGTCCCGCCTTCTTGATGCCTCATCGGGCTCTGAAAAGTTGCCACAAAGCCTTCATTCCTAAAAAGATATGGTGGGCCCCATGATAGCTAACTATAGTATACAATTTCTATGTGTTATCCATTCACAAATCTTTCAATGTGGAGATGAAGCAGCAAACACAGGCAGCAAAATGTTGCCACATGTCTCTTTTATGCTCAACTGGTGATCATTCCCTCCATTGTTGATGAAGTTATCGACCTATTCGACACATGTAGCACTAATGCAAGTCCTCAACGGTAAAGGAGAAGTGGTTCATATGGGCAACAAAAGGCTGCCACATGCCTAGCCAGCGGGTCTCATATGCAGGCGATGGATTATATGAACCGAATAAAGCTATTGGTCATTGTGTGTCATAGTCATTTGTGTAGGGGGGTGACACTTGTTTGTTTGAGCCTTTCTGGGACCACCACCATCATTGCAAAGGATGCATCTATGCCTGGAATGACCTGATGCTTAGCTCTAGATCATTTTTGTTGCAATGACCTTGGGAATATTTTGATTCCTGCATCATTGCCGGGGGATTTGAGAAATCTTTTTTGTTTTTGTTCTCCAAAGCAGTGGGAGGTTTTCTACTATATATACTTTTCTCTATTATGAGAAGAACATTGGTTCTAGTTAAAGACACCAAGCCTTTATGTTTTGATTGCAGAAAACTCTCAGACTGTGCTAATTATTTAGCCTTTCTGTTTTCTTTTATGCTATTTGATCAAACTATAAATTGTGCGTTTATTGTCTCGCCACTTCATTTAAGAACTTCAACATATGTTGAATGCAATTTTGCTAACCTATATCATGTATAATGACTCTTCTTGGTAGTGGGAATGTATGCCATATTATTTTATGTAAATAAATGGATTTTCAATACTATAATCTTAATTTTTGATATTCTGGAACACTACAACAACATGTAGGCTCTTAGATCTATAATTTATCTTGTCTATCATTAAGTCTTGGCAAATCACCTTAGGTTAGACTTCATTTTATTATACCTGCTTCCTTTTCCCTTTCAAAACCCCATTATAGAAGAAGCCGATTTCTCAAAAATCTGGAGGTCACTTAGCTTAGCGCAAAAGGTCCCCCTTAAACTAAGTTTCCCATAAGGAACTATTACCTCATAAATTTTTGGCATCAACAGTTACATCTTGGATAATATTGCCATAATTATACTCGTCATATGTACATAGGAATGAATTTGTTCAAGGTACTATATGATTAAGAGGAAATATCATTTTACAAATAGTAAAGTCCCTAGAGAAAAATACTTTGTGAAAAAAGTTTGGATATTTTAAACACACTCAAATAAAACTTACAACTTTCCCAAAATCAATAAAATATGTATGTTGATTTTCATAGATCCTTGAAAGAAAATTTGAAGTTGGATGCTTAGTATTTTTAAGATGATAGCCTTTTAACAATCGTCCCTCGAGGGAAGTTGTGTCAAGAAACTGTTGAGTCATGATTATAGGGGCCTTATAAGATTATAAGAAGGATTGATAAAGTTTCTTATTAATTGGAATTACCAACAAATAATTGAATTTATGTCTTTTAAGTATCTCATCTCAAGAAGGTTCTTGGTCAATATATTACACCATGTCTAAAGCTACCCTCGATTGATGATGAGGGGAAATTAAGTTTGGAACTCGAAGCTAGCATTGGCATGATAGAAAATAAATTAAGGAATAAGGTTATTTTAGAATATTTGATTAAATGGAAGAATCTACCATGAAGGATGCCAATTGGTAAGGAATACAAAAATTATCATCTCAATTTAAAATTTATTGTGGACAATAAATCTTGGGAAGGGTGAAAGTTTTATCATTCTCTTACCAAGTAAAAGAGATCACAACCTTATCAAGATCATCAGCTTAATTGAATTAAAAAAAATTATCCTAGTTAAGAGATCAATTAATATTATAAGGATGTTATTAGCAGTGATTCAAAAAAGGAATATAATTAAAAAAAAATTAAGAGTTTCAAGGTAACACTTAACTAGGAAGGTGTGTAACTAAATATAAGAAATAAATAGGTTGATTCAAAGAGGTTTGAATCTCTCAAGAATAAGTAGTAAGGGGTGATAATTTCTTGGGGAAGAGATTGAAACAATGGAAAATGCATTCGCTTTCGTATGGTTTAGAACATAGAGAAAACCTACTTCACAATTGTCTCATTAAAGGAAAACCCTAAAGATCTCAATATAAAGTTTATAAAGGGGAAAGAGATCTTGTAATAGGATTGTCCTAGGGTCTGATTGTAAACTAATGAGGAGTTCACCACCAAGCTAGGGCTTGAAAAGACAAATGTAATGAAAATCAAGAAGTTAAGCCTAGTATGATGCAATCTTTCACTGAATGGCCTAAAAATGCATATAAATCAAAACAAAAAGTTGCAAGATGTGTGCACCTAGGAATCTAGAGATGACTAAATAGAGGTCTAAAATGATGAAAAACCTCAAATATTGGCACATTGGGACTCATATGCTAGTCTAGGCATATCACTCCTAGATTTGGGTTCTGTACATGGTCTGGTTTCTAGAAAAAGGGTATTTGAAACTACAAAGATTTACAAAAATGCCTATTGTGGGACTGATATGCCACTTCTGGTGTATCAATCTCTTTTTATTTTTTTGGGAATTCAAGGGAATTCAAGGTTTAGATCTTGTTCCAATCTCTGCTCTTTCCTTCCAAACTAATTTTTGAATTTAAATCTATGAAAAGACCTATAAAATAGAATATAGACTTGATTTGCTTATGGGGGGTTTTCCTCAGTCAAACCCCTAGTATGGTAATTAAACCTTGATGGAAATAATGAAACATGGATGTAAATAGGAATATAAACCCTAACCTTGAGTGTGTCTAAGATTAAGAAATTTTAAATACAATACAACCCTATCCTAATATGTCAGAATAAGATACATGAATAGAACATGGAGATAAATAACTCACTTTGAGAGATATCTAATCATCCAAGTGAACCCTAATAATGTTTTTACCTTCATTTTACTGAGTGTAAACTAATAATGGAGGATGTGATCACTTAGGAAACAATTCATTAGGCTTGGATTGATGGCTAGTTGCATCTCCTCAACCTAGAATCCATCATGATTCACCATAGACAACCATGATCAATACTTGAAAATGCTAGATACTGGATGAAAGTGAGCTTGAAGACCTATAAAAACACTTTAATGCTACTCCAAGGCTTCAAATTTTCTTTTTTTTTGAAACTTGAATACTCTTATGAAAGAATGCTTGGATCTTGAAGTTGCTCTTGAAAATGCTTGTCTAAATGAAATAATGACTTAGAAGCTTGTTTATATATGCATTTACACCTAATTTACCATTATTTAGATCTCAAAAGCCAATATAAATAAAAAATTTAAATTAAAAAGCTAATTTCCTTGGGTATGTGTAGGATCATGATGGGCCAAAAAGTGGTGATATGTAAGTGATATGATGGCCTATGTGGTTGACAACTTTTTTTTTTACCCAAAATTGATGAAGCGAAAAGGGTTTTTAGAGGATATTCTCAACTTTCCACCAATATAAATTATTCTTTACTTTGAATTTAATAAATAATTACTACTCATTTTCTTAGGGGCCTTAGGGGCCTACTAATGATGATTCAAAGGGTATTTAATGTAAGGGTACAAAAATAGGTCCAAATTAGGCAAGGGATTATACTATCCTCAAGAAGGGAGTACAATTTTTGTTGCCACATTTAGCCCCCACTTTAGCACCCATGTGACTCTATGTATATATGCAAGCTAAAGGACTATGAATAGTACACTTTATTTCATAAAAGGATATCATATGAATTTATTCATTACATGGGAAATTGAAGCCCCTATTGTAGATATTTGTAAAACTATAATGTTAGGAACTTCATCTTGCAATAAAAATTCATTAGTTGTCCAAAAATCCTCTTATCTAACTTCTAGAAATCAAATTCGAGGGTAGATGTATGCCCCCTTGATTCTGCTTGCTTTTCAGAGGTGGAATAAAGGTAGCATTCTAACCACATCAAATAAGGTAAATCATATCATAGGTTCTTTTCAAGTACCATATGACTTAATGATATACATTTGATGAGGATGGGAGTGAAATCATGATTCCAAGGCAACAAATGGTGTCAAAAATGGAGATCACTAGCTCCCATTATGTTAATTTGAGTTAAAGGTACTTTTTAACCCTAATATATTAAAAACCCTAATTTTAAGTTATATAAGAGTAGAAAGTGAATTTATTTATAATTATTTTGTCTATTACCTTCTTGTAGCTTGACTTTGGTGGAGAGTGACTAAAGATGTCGATTCAAGGAGAGTATGATCCCCCGAGACTGGATATCCTAAGAGAGCAGGTAGCCCACAATGAGATATAGTATCAGGTGAGTGTATTTTTTTGCCTTAGCTTTGTCCTTACACATTTATTTTATGATTTTAGGCATTTTTAGGTAGATTTAGGACCCTAGAAGAAAATTTTGCAAAGTGTCCATTTTTATCGTGAAGTGTCCCCTTTTGTCACAAAGTGTCCCAAGTTTTTTGTAAAGTTTTTAATTTCTTCATAAAGTGTCCTAAAAGGTAAATAAAGTGTCTAGGACCTTTCTAGAAAAGTACAGTAAAATAACTTTATCACACTTTTTATTTTTTTGATGTATATAATTAAGAGTTTAGAATGCTTATAGGACATATTTTTACCTTTTTGTTAGATCTTTTTGCTATTCACAATAGCATCTCAATAGCAGATAGTTTTATCCCCTCTGAGACCTAGCCCCAACACTTTCAATAGAGGAGACAAACATATTACAAATGACTAGATTGTATTGGGTGTACCTTATTCCCCCCATGAGGTACCATGATTCTATGTTGATGGCCTTAGAAAAGTGATTGGATGCAGATACATGCACATATCATCTCTTGAAATGCGAGATGATGATCACTTTAAAGGATGTCCATCACATTCTTTGAGTTCCAATTCGGGGTGAGAGGGTACATTTTCTAAGGGATCAGTCATTTCATGAGATAAAGTACAATATGTAGTACTATCTTGGAGGTCTGATTCATGATGACATCATGGAGCTACGGATCGAGCAATCATGGCTAACTAGTATATTCATGAGAACCACTTGTGACATGAATTATGATGCTTATTGTGGCACTAGTACTCATCCCTAATGGTTAGGGAGCACATTTAGATGGAGGACTAGTACATATAATACAACGAATGGCAGGGTAGAGGACCATATACACTTGGGGGTACAATATACTTGTGCACTTATACTATGGTCTAGGGTGGTTTTCATTACACGATGTTGATAATATGGTACACTGTACGCTACTATAGGTGTGGTTCCTAGAGCATATCATGTACACTAGGCTAATAGGTTTTCCATGTACATCAGCCCTAGGGTACCCTCATGCATACAACTATCCTCTAAGGAAGTTATGGCAGTATGAAGATTTTCATTTTTGGAGGGTTAGGTTCAACCAACTAGATGAAGAGAATATTTTTGGAGACTATACTAGCTTATCTCATAGTGACTAGATCAGAATCATCAGTTGAGGAGATTATAGATGGAAATATTTATGATAGGAAGACATGATTATGTAGTAAAAATATTCTACTATGATCATGTCAAGTGCTATTTTGGAAAATTATAGGTACCACTCATGGCACAACCCTTCTTTAGGAGATTAGTATGGAGTACTTAGAGGCTAGATGACACTAGATGGTTCACTACTAATGATGTCATATACAGTGACTTTGATTATCAGGATCATGATATGCCCCAAGTCTCTGATGCTAATGACGTCGGTACTACATATGCCTATGAAGAGTGGTGGGTAACAACACAACCAACTCCTATATTTTTGATGGATGAGTTGATAGGCTATGCAAGGCCACTCCTGGATTAGAGAGATGAGGAGGATAGAGCTAAGGAGACAGGGGTTAGGCCTACAAACTTATTCACAAATGTTGATAGATGAGGAGAATGATGAGGCTATAGATATTGACTATGATGGATAGGAGGAGAATGAGTAGGAGGAAAAGGAGGATGAGGAGGAGGAGCAATTTATGAGTGAGGGTGATGAGACAGTGGATGAGGATCTAGTGGGTGATGAGTGGGGACAACCAACTCCTACTCATATGACTAGATCATAGTCAACAACTACAACATGCACCAACACCTACAGTCATGGAGAAGCTAGCACATCCTTCATGCCTCCTACACATAATAAGGTTGTCTTTACATAGCTAGTCACAAAGCTAGGTGATGATTTTTTATTTACTACCATGCTTTATGCTTATGTTGATGCTTTATGTTTTAATTTTATGTCTATATACTTATCATGATGTGTATTAATTATATTTATGATTTCTATCTTGCAGGAGTTGTGGGAGACCTGTATGATCTCTATTACCAAGTTGCTTTCAAGATAGTACCTTTGTCAATCTATGAGAAGGCTATTGATATAGACTATGTGCACCTACCCATCATAGAGTGGGATCCAGAGTTGTTTAAGTCATATGCCAAAATGAAGGTAACATATAATACCTTTAGGAGGAATGCCTTCCAAGTTGAGGCAACCTATGGAGAGGTTCAATCATCTCAAGCCCTAATAGGGGTTGAGAGACTTCAGTCAGAGGTATCCAGACTATAGACAAAGAGAGATTTCCTACTGGAGGATCACTAGGAGACCCTTGGACAAGTATAGGGCTATAGTATGCTCTAGATGTTCTTTCTAGCTCATGATCATGATTGCATACAATTGTCTCTCAATAGAATACCTCTAGATAGATGAGAGCACTAGATTCTAAGGGATCTAGTAGTCATAAACCTCATCAACATTTTATATATACATTTATATATACATATATATCCATATATATATGTATATATATATGTATATATATATATATATGTATGTATGTATGTGTATACACACACACACATATATGCGAGCACTATATTCTAAGGAATCTAGTAGTAATAAACCTCATCAACATTGTATATATACATTTATATATACATATATATCCATATATATATATGTATATATATATATGTATATATATATGTATGTATGTATGTGTATACACACACAGACACACACACATATATATATATATGTGTGTGTGTGTGTATGATCATTTGATATTTTTTAATTTATTTTTATGTGTTTTATGTTAAATGGAAATGTGATTAATCAAATAATATTTGTAATAATATTTAATAAATGTCTACATGATTTAACATGTTTTATGTGATCTAATTAAAACATCTTCTAATTTTTCTTAGATGCAACATTGTGATTAAGTATGTTATGCTAAATTAAATGCACTTAATGCATATAAGGATCTAATCTAACATAACACACAAGATGAACTTGAATAGCATGAATCCTAAATTGATCATTTAAAAATTAATTAAAATAATCAATTTAGTATCCAAGACACAAATAATTGAGGTATGTGTAGGATCATGATGGGCCAAAAAGTGGTGATATGATGGGTATTTGTAGGGTATGTGGCTGATGACTTTTTTCTTACCCAAAATTGTTGAAACGAAAAGGTTTTTTAAAGGAGATTCTCATATTTCCACCAATATAACTCATGCCTCTGAATTTAATAAATAATTAGTATTTATTTTCTATTTGAATTATGACTAAAGTCCTAATTGATAGGCTGATTGAAATAAATCTATATAACTTTTAAACGGTATCACATTTTTTGAATCTGAAACATGTGTCACATTCTATGCTTTGTATACTATAGGATTAAAAAAAAAAAATGAATTTCATGAAGTTTTGACCAAGTTAAGGTGGTTAGACATACAGTATTTATATTTTTTAAAAGTTGTAAAAAAATCATAATTAATTATTTATTTGGAAAAAAAATATAAAAAAATATGCATCACATCGGGACATGATTCCTCTATTTATATCTAAAATATTATAAAAAATATTATTTTATTGTGGTTACGATGGTTAGAAAGACACCTACTTCTTATTTTTTCCTTGAAATTTAAGTACTACTGCATTGAAATTTCAAATTTTCACCAAATAGATTTTATTTTTAAAAAAATAAACCTAGTAGTTTAGAAACTACATTCAATTTGCTACAAGTTTTATTCTTACATATTTTTGAAATAATATAGATAACTTATTCAAATTTTTATGTGAAGTTTCCTAAGTTTGATTTTTCTAAATTTTTTGCCACTTAAGGGCTTGTTTTTTCCATGATGATCATGTGCATACCCATTGTTTGTCAAGAATGAAGAAATGAAAGAGCACATAGACTATCATATACTAACTCTAACACCACTACTTTATGATTCACACTATTCAGGAAGATTATACATAATACCGACACAAGTGTGCAACATTAATAAATTCTTTAAGAGGTGCACAATCTATTTCTATTAATGGATATGTACCAAACCCATAACTTACATTAATTATATAAGGTCCTAATCAATTAGGACTGAATTTTCCTTTTTCAACTAGTTCGGAATTAACATTATGTTGATTCTTGCACAACACCAAATCACCTTTATCGAATGACCAAGGGATAATACTATGATTATAACTATGTTGATTTCTCCTAGAGGAAGCTTGAAGGTGCTCAAGAGTGTTAATCACTATTCATCAAGCATTTCAAGCTAATGTAACTGTTGTTCTTTATAAGCATGAACATCAATAAGTCCTTGAAGAGTGATTCTTAATGTAGGAATCTCTAACTCTAAGGGCATTATTGCCTCGATACCATAGAGGAGGTTATAAGGTATAGTTCCTATGGATAATCTCACATTTGTCAATAGACCTATAGCACATATGTTAATTGTGTGTGCCAATCCTATTATGTTTTCTAATGGTTTTCTTAAATATTTGTTTGAGGATTCTATTATTTGATTCAGCTTGACAATTAGATTGTAGATAGTAGGGTGTGGAAAAGAAATATATGCTAAACATTTCTAAGAACTTCTTCACTTCATTGTTCTTGAAAGGCGACCCATTGTTAGAAGCTAACATGGAAGGAAGTCTGAAGTGAGGAATAATGTGTTCCAATATGAAATGACATATCACATTAGTTGTTAATGAATGAAAGGGAATTGCTTCTACCCACTTCATGACGTAATCTATTGTAGTGATTATGAATGAATGTTTGAAGGAGGAAGGTGGTGATATTTTTCCAATGAGATCCAGAGTCCAAACCATAAAGGGCCAAATAGGAACTTGAGTTCAAAATTAAGAGGCAAGAGCTTGAATTAAATTTCTATGTTCTCTAAATTTGTGACATTTCTTAATGTATACAAATCAACTGTGTTCCATATGTCTCCAATAGTATCCTATGTGGGTTATTTTTTGGATGAATGTTCTTCCTCCAAAGTGACCACCACAAGAACTTGCATCAGCTTGTTCAAGTGCTATGGGATTTCAATTTTTTTAAGAAATCTAAGTAAGAGACCATCAAATTACCTTTGATACAACACATCAATGAGAATTATATACTTAGACACAATTTTTTGAAGACGGGCTCAGATGTTCTTAGTTGTCAACTTAGGACAACTACCATCTTTCAAATAACTAAATATGAGATCATACCATTCACTTGAGGATTCCATGGTTGTTAATAATACTTCTATTTTATCCTCAATTGAAGGTTTCATAACTATATTCACGATGAATGTGAAGTCTTTCAAAGGATCTTGAGGAGATATAAGGGAGGCTAGACTTTCCATTGCATCCACATGCCAATTATGCTTTTGAGGGATGTTTTCAATGGTAAATGATTCAAACTTCCTCAACAATGCCATTATAAGATCCTTATATTTTTATAATTTGTAATAATTCACTTGATATGTTCCATTTATTTTTTTAGTAAACAATTGTGAATAACCAAAAATCTTAATGTCTCTAGCACCCATCATTAAAGTAGTGTGCAACCCGGTGAGAAATGCTTCATACTCGGCAGTGTTATTACAAGCACATAGGAAATTTAAGTGATACAATAAGGGAATAGGCTCTCCCACATGTAGTATTATTATAACCCTTGCATCAAAACTAGTTTTACACTTAGATCCTTCAAAATATAATTCCCATGAATTAGTTTCAATTATCAAGACATTATTGTTAAGAAATGAATCATTAAGATTCAATGCCAAAGGAGAAGGAGTATTATCTAGTTGGTCAGTCAAGGCTTGGAATTCAATTTCTTTTTGCAAAAAAAATTTAAGGTCAAACTCAGTTAACAACATCACCCACTTAGCTAAGTGTCCCAATAAAGCTGTTTTAGTGAAAAGATGTCTTAAAGGATCAAATTTTGTCATCACATGTATTTCAACATTTACTAGGTAATGTCTCAGTTTACTTGTAGCAAATACAAGATTCAAACTTTGTTTTTCTATTGTTTTGTATTGTTTCTCATAATCAATCAAAGTATGGATAATATAATAAATAAGATGTTCTTTACCAGTTTCATCTTGTTGAACCAACAATGTTATAAGATCATGGGATGATGCTATTGTATATACGATGAATGGTTTGTTTTTCATAGCAGGTTATAAGATAGGTGGAGTGACAAGTTAATCTTTAAGACTCTCAAAATCCTATTTTTAATCCTTATTTGAATTAAATTGAACATATTTCTTAAGGATATGTGTGAATAGTAACATTCAATCTTCCAAGGATGCTATGAAATATCAGATTTCTGAATTCTTCCCTGTAAGGAGCATAATTGAGAAATGTTTCTAGGAGGTGGAATGTTAACTATAACATCAATTTTCTTCATGTCCACCTCAATTCCTTTGTGGGATATGATAAAACCTAAAAATTTTCCACTATCTACACCAAAGACACATTTTTGGATTTAATCTCATGTTGTACTTTCACATTCACTCAAATATTTTTTGAAGTACATTTACATTGTCTTGTCTAGTTAAAGATTTGGATAAAATATCATCAACATAATATTCCAAAATCTTATGTATGTAATCATGAAATATCAATTTCATAGCTCATTGATATGTTGTTCCTGTATTCTCCAATCCAAAAGGAATCATTACCCAACAAAATATTCCCCAAGCTGTTGTAAATGTTGTTTTATATTGGCCTTGAGGGTTAATAAAGATTTGATTATATCCTAAAAATCCATCCACGAATGACAACAAAAATTTTCCAACAATTGAATATATTATCATGCCAATATTAGGAAGGGGAAAGCAATCTTTTAGAGATTCTTTATTTAAATTGTGAAATTTTGTACATATCTTAATATGATTGTTCAATTTTTTGACTACGAAAATGTTTGAGATCCAAGGAGAATAATCTATGGGTCTTATAAAACTAGCTTCAAGGAGCTTTTCAATCTCAACCTTAGCTAATAAAGATATATTAGGGTTCATCTTTTAAATCTTTTGTCTAATAGGTTTAACATTGTCAACGAGGGCCATATTGTGTGTTACAATCTGAGGGTCAATTCTTGGCATATTTGAATAAGTCCAAGTGAAATTTTGGGAATGGACAATAGAGTAAAGTTTTAATTTCCTCTTGTTCTTCATCATCAAGGAACTTTCCTATCTCAATCACTTTTTCTTCATTGTTAATATCCATTGGTATGTCTACGGTATCTCTTAAAGGAAGTGCATATTATTTCAAAAATTAAGGGTTGTATTCTTCTTTGTTCATGTCAATATCACTACTTTCTTCTTCTCCAACTTTTTTCTTGGTACTAATCATAGTACATGTAACCCATTTATTTTTAGGAGTAAATAGTTTGTTATAAACTCCAAGAATTTCTTCCAAGGTTTCATCATCTTCAAAAAGCTTCAATGATGCTTCACAAGTTGTATCAATCAATTTTAGATGCTTGAAGGTGAGAGTTGGTTTAGTATTACACATGAAGGTGTTGATGTTTGGCCAGGGTCTTTTCATTGCTTGTTTAATCTTAGAAGGGAAATATCCCAAACCACTTTTTGTTTTTTATGTATTAGGTTCTATAGGAACACAAATTGCTTGTTTTTTCTTCCTACATCCTTTTCCACTATAACCAAGTTATTTCATGAACTCATGGCCTTTTCCATAAATCCTTTCCATTTCTTTCAGGTTTGGTGGGTGTTGATAATCTATCTCATCAAAGTTTTTTTTATAACTTGTGTCTTCTTCTAGAGTAGATGAGGTAGATGATTGTTCTCCCGAATTTTGTGTTGACATCACCATTGGTTGTTTTTTCTTTTCATGCTATTTACTTGTGATTATGTATTCTCCCATAAACGAAGGTGTGAAATCTAAGGAACCCCAATCATCATCGAGTAACTTGGATACCATTTTGTCTCTTCTTTTGCTTCTTTTTTTGATGTTGGAATTAATTTGTTTAGAGGACTTGTCATTCCTTTTTTAACTAGTAAGAAAATTTCAGGCTCGAGGTCTATTTTACCTTGGTATACTTTGTTTTTATAGACATACTTCATGATATGATGAAGAGTCGAAGGAAGTGCATGCATCTCATGAATCAAATGGGGTGATCCCAAAATAATGGTTTACAATTATTGGCCAAACTAGACACTAAAATATTTTTTTCTAACTAAATATTCACCTCGGGCACTTATAGCGGCTAAACCATGAGGAATTTGAAGGTAATGCAAAATAGAGATTTTTGACTTTTGTTCTTAGATTCTAAATATTTTTCAAAAATTTTTGAATTAGAATGCACTTCTTTTTCCATCTCCTTCAAAAACTAGTTTTTTTAAGTAAACACCATTTTTAAAGAGTGACACTCATTGTATACAACATAACTTTTTTTCCATGAAGGATAAAATTCTAATTTTTTCAAATTTAGATTTACAACTATGATATCTAGTGCTTTCAATTAGTTTCATAGTTTTTTATCAAACATTTTTTTCCTTAATCAAGTTTCAAAGTAAAACCAATTACAATTCAAACATAGGAAAATAGTCTACAACATAACTTTTTTTATGTATCAAAATTCTTTTTTTTTTATTAGATTAAGGACTTCAATATCTGGTGCACTCATATTTTACAATTTTTTTTTTGATAATCTGCTATTTTTTCACATGCAAAACATAAATCTTGTTTTTTGGTGAAAAAATTATGTTTAATTAAACTAAAAAAGTAAATACATATTAAAATTATATTCATTGGATAGCTTATTCCAAGGACTACCATCATCTAGTTGGGTCTATGAAGTATCCTCTATTTTCATCCTCAACTTGAGTTTTGAAGGGAAAAATTCTGGAGTGTTTTGGTGCTAGAGGGTGAGAAGGTAGGAAAAGAGGGGTTTGGGTGAACCAGGGGGGGTTCAATCAAACCCTCTTTCCACAAAGTTTTTTTTTTTTTTCTAGGAATGATGGGACCTTGCATTTAATGGGTTTTCTCAAAATAGGGTTATAGTGAACCCTCTATTGGTTCGTTCAAACAAAAAAATCTTTTGAACCCTAAAAAGCCAAAATATTTTGTATGGGGTCATTTTTTGCAAATTTTCCATCCTCATTGGAATTGTAAACCAATTTTGTGGTTTTTCCCAAGCTCTCCCTAAAAGAATATTGTATAAAAGATCATGGGGCATAACATGTGAATAGTATTTCATAAGGTATCCTTTCCAATTGTAATAGGTAAAGTAATCACAACTAGTAGTTTCTTTCCTACATTGTCAAACCCTCAAATTGATAAAGAATTAGGTTCAATTTTTTATTTATCCATGCCAAGTCTATCTAGAAGATTCACACTGCACACATTTGGAGTGGAGCCATTATCGTCAAGGGTTCTTTTTATTCTCATTCTATAAAGGTGATGTCTAGACATTAATTGTATTCATTCCTTGTATTAGAACAACTACATTCACATTTTTACTAGGGGGAACCACTATTGTTTATAAGTTTGTTTGAAAAATAGTGTGATAATTAAGTGAATTTTGAATTAGCTCCCATAGGGAAATCTTTGTAGGAGTATTCTTAATTTTTTCAACAAGATCATACACCTTCCTATTAAGTGAAGGAAAAAGAGGAGCACTAGGAAAGATAGGATTAGGAAAAGGTAAAGGTGTTGTAGTTGGTTTTTTTAGTTGTGGATTGTTTCTATTGTTATATGTATGAGCAATGGTATTATGAATTGATTTCAATTTTTCTTAGGTGGTTGAAGAGTGTAAATAGGTTTGTTTTGAGTTTGAGGTTTATTTGTAGGTGGGTAAAGTATAAGTTGAGGTTGAATCACATTAACATCTCTTGACTTTGGTTTGTAATGACAAGTCTTAATGGATGAACTTTGTGAGATGAAATCATCAAGGGCTTCATCTAACATGTCAAATTCATCACTACTATAAAGCTTGAGGGTTAAGTTAACTAGGAAAAAGAGATTTGACATAGTCAAATAACTATACTTTCTCCAAGTGGTTTATCTATTTGTAGGTGTTTTTTATTTTTTTTCTAACAAATCCCAAATTTAATCTAATCTAATTGAACTATGAACTAATGATGAAAGTGAAAAGTACATGAACCTAATTCTATCCACAATTGCAATAAATGTAGACTATGATCACTCTAATGTTTTGAATGTAATAAAAACTATGCAAACTGAAAGAGGAAGTTATCAACATCAAACAAAAGCTCAAAGACAGGGAATTTAATTCTATAAAATGTAGTTTAGAATTTGCACTAGGACTAAATCACTTAGAGGGGCGTATGAGTCCTAGTGTGGGTTTTTTCACAATTTCTAGTAAATTTTAAGTGATTTTTATGATTTTTAGTTTGTAAGATCTATAACCTAAATGAAAAAATAGATTTCATATGATTTTCAATGATTTGAGATGCAAAAAAAAATCTATATCAACTTTCACTAATGCAAAATTAGAAACCCTAGAATGCCAATTAACTATCGCAAACCCTAATGCAATGTTAATGTAAGCAAGATCTAGGATGATGATGCACTCCAAATAAAAATTATGATCTAAATGTAGGTTCACCAAAATAAAACAACATAAAATGGATTTTCTTTCGTATGGTTTAAAGCATAGAGAAAAACCACTTCACAATTATCTCATTAAAGGAAAACCCCAAAGATCTCAATCTAAAGTATGCAAAGGGGAAAGAGATCTTGTAATAGGGTTGTCATGGGGTCTAATTTTACTCTAATGAGGGTTCCACCACCAAGCTAGGTCTTTGAAAGAAAAATGTAATGCAAATCAAGAAGCTTAAACCTAGTATGATGCAATATTTCACTAAATGACCTAAAAATGCATACAAATCAAAACAAGAAGTTACAAGATGGAATGTGTGCCCCTGGGAATCTAGAGATGATTGAATGGAAGCCTAAAATTTTGGCACAATGGGACTCATACGGTAGTGTGGGTGTATGAGTGCTAGATTTGGGTTTCTTTATAGGGACTAGTTCCTAGAAAGAGGGTATCTAAAATTACAAAGATCTGGAAAAATGTCGGTAGTGGGACTCATATGCCACTTCTAGCATATCAACCCAGTTCCACTTTTTTGGGAATTCAAGGTTCATATCTGTGCTCCAATATTTTCTCTTTCCTTCCAAATTGATTTTTGGATCCTAATCTATGCAAAGACTTACAAAATAGAATATAGACTTTATTTTCTTATGGAAAATTTTCCTCAGTCAAACCCCTAGTTTGGTATTTAAACCTCCATGGAAACAATGAAACATGGATGCAAATAGCAATGTAAACCCTATCCTAATGTGCTAGAATATGAAATATGAAATGCAATGTAACCCTATCCTAATGTGCTAGAATACGATGCATAAATGAAACATGAAGATCAATAACTCACTTTGAGAGATCTACAATCACCCAAGTGAGCCCTAATAATAATTGTACCTTCCTTAGGCTGAGTGTAGAGTGATAATGGAGGATGGAATCACTTAGGAAACAAGTCATTAGGCTTGGCTTGATGGCTAGCAACATTTCCCCAACCTAGAATCCATCATGATTCACCATACACAACCATGATCAACCCTTGACAATGCTAGATATTGGATGCAAGTGAGATTGAATACCTACAAAAACACTTTAATGTTTCTCCAAAGCTTTAACTTTTCTTTCTTTTGAAACTTCAATACTCTTGTGAAAGAATGAGCTTGAAGACTTTGAATGCTTGGATCTTGAAGTTTCTCTTGAAAATACTTTCCTAGGTGAAATAATGACTTAGAATCTTGCTTATATAGGTATTTATACCTAATTTATCATTATTCAGATCTCAAAAATTGGTATCAACCAAAAATTTGTATTAAAAGGCCATTTTTCCCACTCAAACCCTAAAAATGCCCCAAATGGGACTCATACACCAACCTTGGCATATGGGATGCCAAAAATTGGCAAGGTAACAACCCTTTATGGGAGACTTAGGTTATGGAGGACCTATTATGCTAAACTAAGTGACTTCTAGATTTTTAGAGAAGTTGGCTTCTTTGTGAATGGGGTTTTGGAATGGGAAAAGGAAGCAGTTATAAAATAAAGAACCTAACTAAGGAAATACTCCAGAATTTAGATAAAAGACACGATAAACATATCTTTTGGATACGATCTACGGGCCCACTTAGAAATTTACCATGTCCTAGACTAACAAAGATTAAAGATTTCAGCATCAATAGTTCATTTAATGACATAAAATAATGATCCCACTCATTTACTTAAAAGAAGAGTCAAAAGACATGATCTAAACTAGCAAATTTCCATCAAATTATAGAAGTACGACAAAATTTTTATCCATAGCATAAGAAACATAGAGGCCAAACAATTGCATAGTTTGTGAGTCTTGCAATAATTTAAACAATACAAAGGCCTGGTCTCTGCATCAATCCTATAATTCTAAAATTGGCAAAAAAGCATATGATCTTCAAACTTGTAACCTAAAATATTGGAACCTCTAGAACTATGAAATTGTGGAACTAGGGACCTAAAATTGAAGCAAAGAGTGGCATTTATAGTGATCCTTCCACCACTTGGTGAGAAAAAACCAAAAATATTTGAGATATGAGCAATGATGTTGAGGAATTGATCACCCTTGGTCATTGTAAATGAAAATATTCAAGACACAAAATTTGGCTACCCTCCATTTAGGTGCATCCTGTGTGAATGATGGCAGTGGTCCAGTGAATCCTTACCCTTACATTGGGTTTGTAAATACTTGTGTTTTATTTGTTAAAGAGAGTCTGATAAGAAACTCTAGTTGAGCCTACTATTGAAGATTAAGAGATTATTCAAATGTTTGTTGTTTTATGGGTTTATTGTGTGTTTGGTTGTGGTTAGAGGTATTGGTTCTACAAGGTATATGGTAGTTACTTGTTGATTATACTTAATGAATTCTTAGCAAGATGAATATTATATAGATCAGATGGATTTTTGGTTTAGTATGTGTAAGAAAATTCGTTCTTACAATTAGCAAAGGTAGTTTCAGATTCAGTTTTCATGGAAGTTGATGATTCAATTTTTCAAAATGTTTTTCCTCATTCTGTTTTTGAAAACAGAGAACATATAAAGTACTTCATTTTTCTCATATTCATGTATATGAGATGTTTTGGAAAGAACATAATATATGTTTAGAAAGGAAATACATATTATTTTGAGTAGTTGAAATTTATGATTTTGATGTCATTGCAGAACAGATTATGTAATTATTGAAATAGAGATCAAATTTATATTTACAATTCTTTCATACATGTACATTTCAAAATACTATCAATGAGATAGAACCATTCTCAGTGAGACAAATCAGCCATTGAGGCTTTGTACAAAGAATGTTTTTTAGATAAGGCTAGTGAGGCCAAGTTCAAGTTTTTTTATTCCTCATGAGGGTTTCCATTCAAGAAAATATTTGTGTCAATCATTTAAATGTGTTTGCTCATTATATGTTCATTTTATTTTTACAACATAAGCTCATTCATGATTTGAAAATTGTTAAAAGAATTAAAAAGACTTAATTTTTCTATTAACATTGATTCACTCCCCCCCTCTCAGTGTTAACTATACTCCCATAGCATTGCCTCATCTAGGATAGGAGTGTCAAAGGTGGATGGGGAGATGTTGCAGAGGGACAATTTGACAATTTTCCTTTCTTTAAACTTTTGGTAAGTAATGAAAAATAAATATTTGCGAGGTGTTATAGGTTACATGGGCTCAATCCAAAAGGCTTCTAAGGAGAAGTTTCCTTCAGAAGACAAAGGGTTAAAGTCACTATAGTGAAAAGTGAATATGTCATTGTCATGCAAAAACTTTAAAAAATTATGTATGATTGAAGGGACATCTTTCATCAAGCGAAGCCATGGATGGCCTAGCTACAGATGAAAATGATCTAACTATGGAATGATAGATATTGTTACATCCAATTTTTTAGGTCCTATCTATAATGGAAGGATGATTGATCCTATCGTAGGGAAAGCAAAACCATTGTGTGTTTTGATCCATGCTCTTGGTTTTTCATAATTATCTTGATAAAGGTCATGTAATACCAAAAATTCCTCAGTGATCATATTCTCTTGACATTTAGGATCTATGAGTACCCCATTAGTGGGCTTATCATAAATACAGCTAGCTATGTAAAGAGGACCATCAGGAAGATTTAGAAGGATGTCCTTAGAAGGGAAAGTAATATCAATATTTTTCTTAGGTTAGCCCTTATGAGGGATAACGTCTATCACACTTATCATTTCATGTATAGGATCAATAGTAGTGGTATGTGGAATAGGATTAGGATATTTAACATTTGTATGAACATTCATCACATCATTTTTTTGAGTTTCACTAGCTTTGATGAATGAAACATCATTCTTGGGCATTCAATTGGTCAAAAATTGCAAATTTTAATTGAGTGTGGCAACATAAATTTTCCTTTAACATTAACATTTGAAATGGATAGATAGCTAGAATAAATGAGGTCTTGCACTAGGTGTTTAAGATGCTTACACTATTCTATGTCATGTCTATTTTGTCTATGATAATGGAAATAACTGTTAGGTTGAAAGGTTGGAGGCAAAAACTTAATTGGATCTAGGGGTTTAATAGTAGGTAAGATAATCATCTGTTGCTGCAACAGTTGGGACATTGAGTTATGAAGAGTGTCTAGTAAAGGTGTAAATTGTCTTTTTGGGTCTCCATAACTATAAGTTATTGTGGCTTTGACAGTTGTTACTTGGTTTTTGATGGGTTGAGGTGGTTGTTGAGGAGGGGTGTTGAATTGTAAAAATACTTGTTTGGTTTTCTAAAAGGTTGTGAATTGTTTAGGTTGACATGTTCATATTTTTCAGTTTGACTAGTAGTGGACTTGGAATCACACCTACTAACCACATTGTGATAGTCACAAAGGGCTATACATAAATGCATGAAAGAGGGAAGTTTCATCCTAGTCAATTTATCTTGGATTTGACATTGTAAATTTTCAATGAACATCTTTTGTAGATGTGGATTAGGAACCTTGACATTGATTTGGGCATAAAGTGACTGATAGCATGAGATGAAATTAGTTAATTTTTCATCCACATTTTGTTTACATCTCATTAGATCAACCAATGTATTTTTGGGAGTCATGTGCACCTGAAAGTGATTTATAAATGCATCAACTAGTTCATTGAATGAACAAATTGAATTGTTTGGTAAGGATGACAACCACTCCAAGGTAGTGTCCTTTAGGGTCCTAGGAAAAAAAATTGTTAGCAATATATCATCAAGGAAAAAATCACTACATAAGGTAGTATAGGCATTAAGGGTATGTGCAGGATCATGATGGGCCAAAAAGTGGAAATATGATGGGTATGTGGCTGATGAATTTTTTTTCGCAAAATTGATGAAATGAAAACGGTTTCTAAAGGAGATTCTTAAATTTCCACCAATATAAATTATGCTTTAATTTGAATTTAATAAATAATTATTATTCATTTTCTATTTCAATTACGGCTAAAGTCTTGATTGATAGGCTGATTGAAAAACATCTATAGCTTTCAAATGGTATCACATTTTTTGTATCCAAAACATGTGTCACATTCTTTTCTTTGCATACTATAGGATTAAAAAAAAATTGAATTTCATGAAGTTTTAACCCAGTTAAAGCAGTCAGACATATGATTTTTTATATTTTTTAAAAGTTGTAATAAAAAAATCATAATTCATTATTTACTCGGAAAAAAATTACAAAAAAAAATGCATCACATCGGGACATGAGTCCTCTAATTATATCTAAAATATTATAAAAAAGTATTATCATTTTATTGTGGTTAGGGTGGTCTAACAAACACCTGCTTATTTTTTCCCTAAAATTTTAGTACTACTACATTGAAATTTCAAATTTTCACAAAATAGATCTTTTAAAAAAAAAAAAATTATAGTAGTTCATAAATTGCATTCAATTTGCTAAAGATTCTATTCTTACATATTTTTTAAATAATATAGATATCTTATTCAAATTTTATGTTAAATTTCCTAGCTCTGATTTTTCTGATTTTTTTGCCACTTAAGAACTTGTTTTTTCCATGATGATCTTGCACATACCCTTAACATGATTAGTAGGATAGCCCTTCCCTCCATACTTCTCAAATCTAGGTATCTCAATTCCTTGTGACATTGGTGTTCTTAATATTTCCAAAGATAATGGGCTGCTATAGACATAATAGGTGGGTGGGGAATTTTGACTTTGGCTTATGGTGGATATTTGTTGTTGCATAGAGGAAACAATGTGGAAGAGTTGTGTGATGAGAGGATCAAGATAGTTGGTAGGAGGTGGAAGAGAGAATGGTGATGAAGTGTATGTAGTAGTAGGACAAGTGAAGGGAATACTGATAGGTAGTAAGGTCATAGAGGATAGAACATTCAATGCCACAAAGGAACTAGGAGTGCTAGTAGGAATACCAAAGGAAGGAGTGACATTACTAACAAATTGCATGACTATTGTAACTTGGGGAGTGGTGTAAGTAGGTATGGATGCTATGGTTGAAGGGGGAGGAATGTGAGGTCCTTTGTGTCTAACCACAATGTTTACTGGTTGAGATGTACTAGAGGTGGAAGGAATGTGTTTATGGTATATCTCAACAATTTATTTCATAATGTCTAACCATTCATTACATTCAAGCAAACGATGGTTGTTGTCTATAGCAAGAATTGTGACCAGTGGTCGAAATGTTTTCAAGACACATGTTTTGTTGCAAATGTGCTAGATCCTCATGAATGTTAATAATTTTTTCTTGCGGAACATGATCATTTTGTGTGTCAACTTGCATGTTATGGGAAGGAAAAGTATTACTAAAGGTATGGTCCATGCCTAATGCACTATTGTCAACACTAGGAGTAGTAGCTCAGACCAACCTAAGGTAACCAAAAACTCATACAAGGGCTAATAAAGGCAGGATGGAATGCAAAATAGGAGAAATAAAATGCTAAAATTAGATATTCTAGAAATTGTAAAAGAGATGCAATAACATAAAACAAAAATGTAGTAAATTCCTAGAAAATGCTAGAAATTATAGTGCAAAATATGCAACTAGACTAATTCACCCAGGGTGGTGAATGAGTCTAGGGATGATTTTTTTGAGTTTTTTCAAAAAATTTAAATGCAATTTAATGTTTTCTAGATTGTCTTATGTAGAACTATGACGTATATGCAGAATTTAAGTGTTTGGAAATGCAAAAATGAAGGCTATATGATCTTGTCACTAATCCAATTTTGAAAACCCTAGGATGAAAAACAATTCAAAACATAATGCAATGTTGATGCAAAATAGACATAGGATGTAAATTCACTTGAAATTATAAGTAAAAATGTTCTAAAGTCAGGTTCACCAAAATGTAAACAAAGATTTTGGTACCAGAGGGTCTTTCTAGCACTTCTAGGGTTTTTCAACTAAAAAGAGAAAGATGGGCCAAAATGCAATGTAAAAATTCAAAGATTAATGCTATATGGATGCAATATGCCAAGATTATATGTTCTAAATGTAGAAGATTGATAAAATTAATCACTAATTAAATGAAAACTAAGAAATGCAAAGTGTTTGAAAACATAATTTTGTATGCAAAAAAACTAGAAACATGAACAAACAAGAATAAAAATTAATGAAACTTAATGATGTGCACCGAAAGGCTCAATGTTGTTGAAAGGTTCTAGAATTTGGCAAAGATCAGTGTTGAATCCCATTGGGACTCAATTTCCATAGATGGAAAATTAGTCCTGTTTCTAGTAAAAATTGTCGAAATAGGTTTTAGGATGCCGAGAACAGAAAACCTCATAAAACAATTTTTCTAGCATGGTAGTGGGAATCATTCACCACATATGGAAAATTAGTCCACCTAAAGATTTCTAAAAAGTCAAAAGTCAACTCTACATGGGTCTTGATCTACACTTTTCTTCCTGATAGCTTGTGGGATCTGAATTTGGACAATCTGAAGGGAAAGTATTCTCCAAGCTTCAAATAGGATTATGTTTACTTTGATGAATTTTCAACACCTTTTTTGGCACCTTTATCTTTGAAAAATATACCTACAAGAACTACAAACACACATGCAAAAAAGGGGAAAATGGGTTAAGGGTTAGTGTATAGGGGTTTTCCTTGGTCAAACCCTAATTTGGTAATCAAACCCTTGATAATGAAATGAAATAAAGAGAGAATAATGAAAAAATAACATGCAATGTCATAAACTCACCAAACCATTGATGTTGAATTTTGATGATATGTTGCTCCAAGATGCTTAAATGCTTGATTGAATGATGAAAATGCTTAAAATGCTATGATGAATGCATGTAAACTTGAATGAATGAGTGAATGGATGAATGGGGGTTAAAATTATTAGAAAATCATGTATTTATACACAATTATGCCCTAATTTCCCAAAAATACATCACAAGTTGACCTTAGGTCTTAAGGAATAGAAACCCACTAGTAATTTGGATTTATTTTGATTTTTGTGCCAAGAGGGACTCATTTTCCCTAGTGGTGAATGGGTACCACTCAAGTCATGTGAGTGGGTATTAGAAATTAATTTGTCTTAAATGATGTTTGTTAGGTTTGTATTTAAAAATACACTTAATTAAGGACTATAAGTGCATAAAGGGCCCAAATAAAGCATAAGAAAGGTGTATTTGTTGATGAAAAGTCTAGAAAAGCTTGAAATTTTGTTATAATACTTTACAGCACTTTAAAATAAAACTTGGTAAGTGATAAAAAGAGGGTATGTAAGTGAATTATAGTAAGAAGAGTCTAGAAAAGTGTGAAAATGTGTTACAAAACTTCACAACACATTTATAAGAAACCATAAAGTCTTAGTGATTCATAAAGATTCAAAACCTAATGTGAATGTGTGGGCCACATTGCAACATTAAATCAAGGTGAAATCAAGCAAAATAAGCACAAGGAGGGACAAAACAAGAAAAATTAGAAGGGCTAATTTTTTTGTGTCCACACACTCCTTGAATACACCATTTTTTTAAGAACATACCTTCAAGTGATCCATTTTTTATTGAAGTGTTTTAACCAGGATGACCATGGTATTGTTGTTGAATTTTTTTTTATTTCTATAATTTATGGTTCATTATGGTCTAGTTCCATTCTACCGAGCAATGCTTCTACACCACACACAAGCCTTTCTTGATTCAAGACTCCAACTATAATCACAATTCTACATATTTCTTTCTCTTTGACCTAACTGAATGGAATTCATGCTAGTAGTAGAGGGAGGGACCTACCCTTCAAAACCCTCAAAAAATTTCCCACTGTTATACTTTTGAAATTCATATTCAACCCCTTATTCCCATTTTTTCTTCTCCATTTCCCAATTCCATATCATTGATTCTCTATGGTGTAATATATTTTGAGTCATGTCTTCATAGTTCCTACACCATCCATACTAGCACCTTGGAACATTAGACCCATTCCACCATCCATATTTCTGATCAAATCTTGTGAATCCCTTGTTCCTCCATTTTCCACTAACTTATGATCTCCAATTATTATTTCTCCCCCATTTGGTAATCTTCCAATTGTCCTTCCTTTCTCCATTCCCATTGTCTCCTTGCCAGATGTTAGGATCCTTGCCTTGGTAATTTATGTTGAAGGTGTACCCTATTTGAAATGAGTTGGAATGGACAGTGGAAATTGACATAAATGGGATGAACTACAATAAAAAACATCATGGCCATTGAATTTTCACCATTTTCATTCGCCACTTTCATTCTACGTGGCAATAAATGTAGTAGTAATTCCATTTATCAAGGGTCATTGAATGCTCATGAATACATATACAAAGTGCTTGATCTTCTATATGCTTTTCCCTATGCTCTTCTCATCTCCATCCCTATTGGGACTACTTGCGGCTTGACCTTCTCATCCACCATGACATTGTTTCCTCCAATTCTCTGCTAAGTGATTTAAGAATAGCCATGGAAACAAATTAGAAATATGTTATCCATTAGCTAGATAGTCATATCTTAGAAACCATTTGCGTCCATCTTTGTTATTGTTGGCGACACAAAAAAATCTCTGAACTACCAAATTCCTATGCATGATACTATTTATTATCTCAACCTTGTTTATGAATTCTGAATTTCCTTCTAAAGTGATTTTTCTTATTTCCATTCACATTAATATGTTGACCCTTGGAAATATTTCCCTTGTACACTATCTTGCAATCGCCCTCACTAATGATATTGGCAGCATTGAAATTGTCCATTGTGCCTGTGATCTCTTGTATGTTGAACCAGACTACACCAATGTTGGGATTCACTCCACCCTTCAAAAGGCTATTGTTTATTTCCATGAAATGCATGTTCTTGGATTTTTATTTAATATTCACCCAACAATAGTGACACATAATGAAGCTATAGAGCAAAAGGATTCCTTTTTCCATAAAGAATTCCATTAGAAAATATTATTTTCTTTCTTCCATAAAAAAATTCCATATTATCTACCACAATGCACATAGCCTATTTTATCATTTTAAGACTTCAAACTTCTGCTACATCAAAAATAGAGTTACTATTGAATTTTCCAAAAAAACACAGATATTTAACCCTAAATATAAAATCTAAATAGTGGTTTCCCTATGAATTCAATTCTATTTCTATGATTTTTTTGAGACATTGCAAGTGTCCTATAAAATTTGAATGTGTTTCTATTTCAAAAATGGATCGTCTACATCACCTAGCAAGGAAATTTCTTTGCAACTAGACCAATTCATGATTACTCAAGATAAATCTTTCTCAAATTGCAAGATAAATACTAGTGGAAAAAGTGGAAGAATTAACAAGCCACATGAACTATTTGATAGAATACCTTACAAAGATTGCATCTCATAGACTACAATGATTTCATGATATGTACAAAATGGATTTATTGAAAAGGCTTTAGAAACTTTCAAGAAATGCAATTGGTAGGTGTAAAGAAAATTCCACAACCTTTGTCAATATCCTCCCTCTACCAAAAATGGGAGCTTTAGAATAGGGTATGGACATCCATTAAAGCATCATGGAAGAGTATTTTTTTTAAGATATTATAGTTTGAAATGATCTAGTAGACATGTATGCAAAATAAGAATGCATAGAAAAGGTATTTGAGCTATTTTATAGAATGCTTGAAATAGATATTATCTCATGGAATGCAATGATCATAGGATACACACAAAATGGATATTTTTAAAAATCTTTAGAAACTTTCAAGAAAATGTAATTGGAAGTTGTAAAGCTAGACTATACAATTTTTTCCATAAATTCTCCCTACCTGTGCCAAAATAGGAGAATAGGAATAGGGTATGGAAATCCATCAAAGCATAAAGAATAGAGGAATTTAATCAGATAATGTAGTTGCAATTGCACTACTCGACATGTATACAAAATGTGGAAACATAGAAAAGGCACGTGAATTGTTTGAAAAAATGCACTAAAGAGATGTCATCTCATGGAATGCAATGATTATAGGATATGAACATTTTACAAGGATGATCTCAAAATATTTGAATTAATCAAAAACTTAGGAACATATCCTGACATTGTAATATTAACTTGTGTTCTATATGCATGTAGCCATGCAAGTTTAATGGATGAGGGTTGTACATACTTTAGTCGCATGAGTAACCCTTATTGCATTACACCTATAGTTGATCATTATGTTTTCATGATTGACCTTATTTCTTGGGCTAACTATCTTGAAGACACTCCACACTTTATCATTAATAGTTTAGTTAAACATGTGGTGGTTGTGTGGATGTGTTTTTTGGGTTCTTGTAGATTACATATGAATATAGACTTAGGATTATTTACACTAAAAATGTTGTGCAATATTTTCTCTCAAACATGTATGTAGAAGTGAGTAGGTGGGTGACATTGAAATGGAAAGAAAACTGATGAAATATTGAGGAATTAAAAATATCCCTAGATGTAGTTGGATTGAAGGCCATAAAATGGTACATGTTTTTCATGTGGGAGACATATCACATTCACAAACACAAGAGATCTATACAAAGTTGGATTCTTTTCCACCATAGAAGAATGTTGGAATTTTCATTTGGTTTTTTAAAAAAACCCCTTGGAACAATTATTAGAGTTGTTAAACAACTTTGATTATGTGATGATTGCCACACTGCAACAAAAATTATCTCCACGATAGTTGCAGCATGAGAGAATTGTTGTGGGAGATGCAAACCATTTCCATCATTTTAAATAGGGAAAATGTTCTTGTGGAGATTATTGGTGATGTTAAACAATCTAAAAGAATGTGCTTGCACTATAATAATGTGCACAATATCAAACCTTCAATAATTAAAAAAGGTACAAAGTTTTATTTTTAGTTTCTAGAATTTTTTCAAAAAATTTCTTTTAAGTATTTGGGAATCTAGACTATTTTGTTGGCTTCATAAAATTATATGCATAAATTGAAATGTAGATCATTTCTTATCTACAAACTTGTTTTAATAATATGTGTGTTTTATTAATTTTTTTCACCAAACATGATGCATATGTATAGAAAGAAAAGGTGTAGGGGGTGAAGGAGGATGGGGAAAAGACAAAAGGTGAGGAACACTTAAAGTAAATGGAAAAATGCCTGACTAGTAAGAAATGAGAGAGGGGGCTTACAATTACTCCTATCATTTTCCAAAGTATTTTTGTTTATATTAGTTGTTTTATCTCTTTCCAATTTTAGGTTAACCATTTGTGATTAATTACATGTTCTGAATTATACATTACAAATTCAATGTATATAATTTTATAGAAATTCATGTGTAGATTATATCTCATTTATAATTATATTTTTTCTTTGGTAAGATAGTTAATAGATTTGTGAATTCACAAATATTTTTTAACCTAATTTTATTTCAATTTTTTGGTTTTAATTAGAAATAAACTCTTGTAATTTATATATGAAGAAGTAAAATAAATTGCAATCATGTTTATGTTGTAAATAACAAATACACATACCATTTGATAAACTCACATAATTAGGTTTATTGATTGTTGTTAGAGAAAAAAATAGCATTTGTATATTTAAAAATAAATCATAATTTATATTACATTATAATTCCATATTCATGGTATTAAAAAAATCTGTGTTATTCAATATTTATAAATTGACATTTGATGAAACCAAAGTTCAAATATGGTTATGAAAGAGCTAAATATGGCATTTCATCTCCATTCATTTTTTCCCCCACTTTTTCCATTCGTTTTTCCTCCAAACTCTACCCATTTTTTCTCCTTGGTATATTTTCCCCCCCTCTCTCTCCATATCTCCCTCTCTCACTTATATACACACACTCTTTGTTTCTCCCTCCCTATCACTATCACTATCTCTATCTCTATCTCTATCTCTATCTCTCTATATTTTACCTCTCTATCTTTCTCTCCCTCTCTATTTATACCTCCCTTTGTATTACTTGTCTTTGTCCCATTTCTCTCTCTCTCTCTCTTTCCCCCTCTACCTCTATCTCCCTATCTTCCCCCCTCTCTATCTATATCTCATTATTTGTATATCTCTCCTAATTTGTATTTCTATCTCTATATTTCTCTTTATCCACCTCTCACTCCCCTTTCTCTCTATCCATATCTCTCTATCTCTATCTCCATGTCTCTTTATCTATCTCCTTATACCTCTATATTTATCTATATCTCTCGAGCTATCTATGTCTTTCCTTCCCTCTCCTCTCTCTATCTCTTTCTATCGATGTCTTTCTCTACCTCTATCTCCCTATCTCTCTATCTATTTCACTATCCCTGTCCATCTCCATCTCTCTTTATATATTTAATGATCTCTCCCTCTCTTCCTCTTCTTCTCCCTCTACCTGTCTACCTATCTCTCTCCCTCTCTTCCCCCTCTTCTCTCTCTCTCTCTCTCTCTCCCTACTCTACATATCTCCCTCCCTCTCCCCCCCTTTTATTTCTCTCTCCCTCCTCTACCTATATATCTCCCTCTCCCCCACATCCTATGTCCTATTTTTCTTCCATATCCTCTCTCTCTATTCGTCTCTATTAATGTATCTCTTTGTCTCCTTGTTGATTTTCCTTTGAGCTCAATATTTATACTTTGTTTACTTTTATTTATATATCTCTTTGTATTTTCTATCATTGTTTTTCTCTTCCTCTTTCCCCCCCTCTCCCCTAATTTTATATCTTTCCCTCTATTTATATTATCTCTCTTCTTTATTATTTATCTCTCTTTGTATAGTCCCCTTTGTGTCGATAGATTTTACTAATGACATACTGGAGTACAATAAAATGTAAAATTTGTAGCAAAGAGGGATCTTATCTTAAAAACAACTTGGATCTACTTTCATGGCCACTACTTTTGTAAGATTTGCTTTGATATAAGTTAATTATAATCTTGATAGATAATAAATATTCTAGTACATATGCATCAAGACACCAAATAACTAGAGTTTAACATACTAAAAATTATGAATATTTCATCTCATTACAAAAGAATACCACCATAAAATTGTATTAGTATAAAATTAACATGTAGAGTACAACATCGAACTTACCACTAAAAATTATTTGAAAAAAAATTCTATGTGGTATCCATCATACCTGCATATTGCTCTACAGTGAGGTCCTTATCAATGCATTGACTAGAAAGAATTGCACCCATCATTTTTTGGGTGAGAAGTAATGAAGCTTTATAACATGAAACCTAAAATACTTGGAGACAAATCACATATTCCATGTTGGAAACTTTGGCTTTAGGTTAATTAGGGAAATTTTTTTGTTTATTTTTTGTATATTGTAGTGTCAAAAAAAAGATCCCTTGACATTTTTCTCACTTGTTTGGGTCCTCCTTGTGGATTTTGGCTTAATGTTGCCTTGATTTGGTGTTGTAATGTGGATAACACATTCAAATTGGGTCTTGGGCCCTTGCGAACTAATGAAATTTAATGGTGCCTTGCAAAAGTGTTTTGAAGTGTTGTAACACACTCTCACACTTTTATAAGACTTTATAAATTAACTAAGCATAATTGTCATGCCCATATTTTTGCTAGAAAATCTCGACATTTTTTTTTTTTTTAAATAACTACTTAAACTATAAATAACATATTAAAGCATTGGTCAATTTTGAATGCACCATTTGTACCAACCCCTCAATCATATATGAATAAGTTGTTTCATTAAATAATAATATTCAAAGATTAACATAACTGACTAATATTATCCTTTTATTGATAAGTGTCAAACAAAATTTTAAGTAAAAGGTTATTATTATTCCCCAACCCATGGTTTAATGGTATTATTATTAAACCAAATTATTGGTGACAACATTGTTATTATTTAGTAATCCAAAAATGAAATTTCCATCTAACTCCAATTTTCAATCATCAATGAACACCCTAGTGCTAATAATTAACTCCCCAATAAAATTATTGGCATTAATATTTAATGGTGTGGATATTACTCAAACAACTCAATTATAACATTATTGTTACACAAGCATTACGTGTAATAAAATATCATGGTTACTCATTAATTTATTCCCAACCACCTGCTAATAACAACTCGTCCAATACTTCTTAAGGGAAACAATATTATAGAAAATATGATAAATTGATAGTAATATCAATATTAAACATTAGATAAATAATAGCATTAGAATTTAATCTCCCATGTCCAATAATAATAATGTACATATTCAATATATATAATTATCATGTTTTGATTTATAATAATATTTTTCCATTAATAACTAAACAATGTAATAAGACGGTAGTTTTAATATTGACATTATATATATTACTCAAATTTATTCTATTTTTCCTAACAACCAAACTCTAATTGAATGCTACTTATAAATTAACTAATGATTATTTTAATCATAGTAAGATTATTACCTTGATTCTCTTGATCAACACGTACTTTAATAGTAATATTGTAATGTCAATGAAGTTATTACTAATATTATAAACAAACGTTATTGTCAGTTTATGACTGAAATAGAGATATATTTTACCTCGCTACAAGTCAATAAATGTGAATGATATTTAAAGGTATCACTATTAGGTTGTGTGAAAATTGATGTGAACATGGCTGCAGTGTAAATTAGCTTCAGCAAGATTAAATGAAAAACACAAATATCTCCTTTTTGTGCTCGTACTCTCAAAATAAGAATTTTTAAATTCAGCAACAATAATATAAAATTGAAAGGAAACCCTACTAGGTAGAATAGGAGTATCGCCCTAATCATTTTTTTTATTTTCTTCTTTATTTCTATCCTTATTGTAGGACAAAGAAGAGCTTGGCATGGCGGCCTTTGTAAAATGGGCGACATGGGTGAGGAAGACAAGAAGAGGAAACTTCTATGGCGAGAAATGCACCATGCTTATGGGAGAGTGGATGCTTAGGGTTACTTACAGTTTTGTAAAAAAATAGTTCTATTTTCTTTTATGCTGAATGTACAGGTCAATTATGGATGCTGTGATAGGGTTCTTATTAATTTTGATAGTTTAATAATTACTAGCATATTCAAGCTGCAATATAGTTTCATATATCCATATTTAGATATAGATGGTTCTACTAAGATAAAATAAAATAGCAGAGGTTTATTGCAGGTCATTAAGATTTTACTTAGGCCGAGCAGATAGGGGCAACCATTTCCCCCTCTTTTTTGTTTTTTTTTTGTTTTTCTTATATTGATCTATGGGTTTATCAGTTAAGTCCAAAAGAATATTGTTTGGGATTCACCCATTTTGCGCTAAATTTGAGTAAATTTGTTTATAAAATTTCATCTCTGTTTATATTCTAAATTGTACAGATAAAAAAATTTTGAAGTTATCTCACCATACCTAGATCTCTATTTAAAGTAAACAATTAATATAGATCTGTCGTTTCTTGGGTGTTCCACTGTATGCACAGATGGCTCCATAATAACTTACAAAACAATAATGTATCCATTACTTTATTTATTTATTTATTTATGCTCTCCCTACAGATCTGCAACACTGAGGATAAGCAGAGGCTTCTATATATGTATATTTTTATGCTATTTGTTTGCAGAGCTGTATTTTTATTTTTCTTTGGGTTGTGGCTACAAATGAAATCATGGTTTTATTTTGCACTGTAATATTGATTTATTGCTGCACTGTCATATGGACTTATTGCTGCACTTATTTATTTTAATTATTTAAGCTGCAGGCTTCCCATATCTACAATACCACATAAAACTGTAGAAGGAATAGATGATGTTGTTCAGAGAGAATAGTTTCCCTCAATTGCTCATATATTTATACATATATATATATATATATATATATATATATATATATATATATATATATATATATATATATATATATATATATATATATATATATATATTATTTTAGATCTTCTCACACATCAGCCTATACTAGCACACATATGAGTATATATAATGGTGTTATTTTATTTTATTTCATGTTACATTGTAACTTTATTTATTTTTCTCATTTGTGTATAGCAGATTTATTATTTTATTTAACAAATTATTAACAGCAAAATTGTTGCTTTTATTTTTATATACTTTTATTTTAATGTTAATCCCTGCCTGTGTTATATCTCTAAATATAAAGAAAAAGTTATTATTACTATTATTATCTAAATTCTAATTAACATTTATTAAATCTAATAAATGATGCATTAAATGAAAATATAATAGATTTTTAAAATATATAATTTAAATACACATGTATCATGTATTTAGTTTTTTTTTTTTTTTTTTCAAAGTATTTTATACGAATATATCATCCACATCTACAATGGATATCTATCCTTAATAGGGTATTTATTTTATGCATGTATATTACAGATATATATATATATACATTGGTAACATAGCATAAATTTTATTTTTATTTTTTTATTTTTTTTATGAAATAAAAGTGCATTGAACCATTTTACTGTCTCAAGAAAGTACATCATAGAAAAAATTTAAGGGAAGATTTTATATAAAACTTTAGACTATATTGATGCGTAAAATTTATGTTTGCAAAAACAATTGAAATGGAATTGCAAATGATTTGATTAAACAATGACTCCTTATATATTTATTGATCTTATTTACAAAAAAACACCTTTTGACGTACTCTTCTTCTATCTTCTCATATGACTCACTATAATCTATATATTTATATATATTTTTGCCATAAGCCTTTACCATCATTTACAAGCACCCATTTTGTCAACAAAATCTCATTATTCTTATTCTTCAAAAAAAAAAAAAAAACACAATACAATATATATATATATATATATTTTAAAAAGTCTAACCACAAGGATAAAATGCTTTTCACATTTTCATTTTACTAAATTTTTAAGGATATCTCATTCTCACAATGTGATGGAACTCCTTACACAAACTTTTCTTACTACAAGGAACAGTACAAATGCAATGAACAACATAACAATGCATAAAATCAGGCTCTCATCCATTCTCCTTCCTTTTGACAAGATATTAATTTTTTTTTTTAACTTAAATGCTAGCAATAAAAGAATATCATTCCAAGAATGGGGCTTGCTCTCCACCCTACCGTAATGGCATCATGAAGCCTCATGGGCTCTAGCCATACCCCTGAGCAAGAAATAAACGTCTACCATTGATTCTGGTAGGAAGACTAACAAGAATAGTTTACTTATGAATTTTCATCTACCCAATAACCAAAAACCCTCTAAATTTTTGTACATAAAGACTTGGACTCTTCCTTAACTTGTTTTGAAAATTATAGCAAAGTATCACAACAAAAATATTCCTACTTAAGAAAATTTGATAAGAATGAGGAGGATACTTATCTCCCCAATTTTATTCCTTGATCACCTCCTTTGCATGTGAGATATCCTTGCTACCCTTCCCAACTTTCATTCTCTCTCTTTTCTTCAAATTTTCCACTTAGAAATAATTCTCCAAGAGGAGAAGTGGGTAACACCTATTTCCTCTTGTCTATCCCAATATAAATGAACTCAACTTGAAGTCACTTGAATGAGGGAGAGACACTTGTCACTCTCTCATCCAATCTTTCAACACATAGCCCGACAAGTTCTCACACATGTGTGAGAATTTTAGGGAGATGGGGAATGTACAATGACACTCTACCCAACATCCCTTACAAGGTGGCTTCACACATGTGAAAGCATTGGTGCTCTTCCCAAGTTCATTAATGAACTTTGTGAAGTGGAGTGGGAGAGTCACAAGTAACTTCTCCCAAGACCCAAAGACTCAAATTCGTCACACTCCTTGAAGTGTACTTTTTAAGGGTCGTATCATACCTCAAGGACAAAGTCACATCTGTAAAAGGTTCCCCCTTCCATAGGTATAGGCCATAGGGGTCTATTTTTGCACTAATATCAATAAAATTGACCAAACAACACCCTTGAAATACCATTTTAATGAGCAATTCGAAATTGAAGGCCTAACTAAGAATCTCAAAACCCTAATTATATTTACATTCCTAATAATTTGGTTTGATTAAAAAAAAATACTCCACAAAACATACTTATATTAACTTCCCATTATTAAAATCCTAAACATAATTAAAGCTTACACAAAACACTTACTACCTCCTAGGTCATAAGGTCAAAATTAGAACTTGAAAAGTAACCATTTAACTTGGGCCTAGATAATTCTCCTCTTTTCCCTTTGACACTTCTCTCACATGTATATATATATATATATATATATATATATATATATATATATATATATATATATATATATATATATATATATATATATATTTCCCAATACATGTTTGGTTAGAAATATAATGATCACCTGTCCAAAATATTAACAAGATCAAACTCAATAGTTAGAAAATCATATACATACATTCATTTCCTTCCCCTATGCTAGGTATAAATTTGAGCATGCATATAATAATAATGAAGAATAACTTTAGCTAAATCATTTATTTATGTAACTAAATTTACCCTTACATCTTTCCTCTAATAACATTCATCATGCAAATTTGATATCTATTTTATACCTTTTTCCTTACTAACCTACCTTGGGTATACTTGCCATTGATTCAAATAGTATTAACTTACCTCAATGATGCTTGGCTAGTGATCCTTTTGAAACCTCTTTATGATCTTCAAATTCTTGCTTCATTCCTATCTATTACAATTTCCAAGTGACATAAAACATATTAGAAACTCATTCGAACCAATATTAGGTACATGTCATTTTTTATCTCATATCGATTTAAATGTATTCTTCATATGATATTAGTATACAAATCTAAATCTTATGTGCTCACTTATATTCTTAACAATTTTCTAAATCACCTTCAATAAAGAACATTTGTCACCATAGTTATTTAATCTATTTTATTGGATAATCACCACATTAAGCATGGAATTAGGGTCAATTATCTATTTGGCCACCAAACTAGTATAATTTGACTAATCAAGGTGTCACACAGTATATATATGGGGTTGAGCCTCACATCTCCCTCCACTTAGAGTGGACTTCCTCTTGGAAGTCATTAAGGTTTGGAATCTTAATACACATAACATGTCATATATACTAATTGTCTTACCTTATTAAAGAAAGGTACAAAAATACAAAACATTAAATCATCAGTTTCATGTGTAGGGGCATCACTTCCATAATCTATACATCTAAATACTTAGAACAAAATTTCTCATTATAGAACATTTATCCGATATACTCACCATAGAACAATTTCTAGTAGTCATCCATATAGTTAACATTCTTGATTAAAATAAAAAATAAAAAATACACCAACATATACCCAAACACTTTCTCACCTTGGGTACCCTTCAAGATTACCTTTTGCATCATAAACATCACTCATGATGTTAGAAAATATTTTTGCTTCAATATAAATTCATGTCTCAAAATTATTAGCCTCACATTTTGTCCAAGTATTTCCTTAAGAGAACATTTTACGTTATAATCATAACACACATACCATATCTCAAGGGACATTAACTTTGATCATTTGTTACTATCTTTCTCACATAGTTCACAAGTATGCCACATCATATTTATTTGCAATTTCACATGTACACACAACAACAACAAGGATGCTCTTCCCAATTGGGTGCGCTTGTCCTCATATAAAGGATGCTCTTCCCAAATTGGGTGAGATTCTCCTCATACAACCACATCACATTTACAACAGAAGGCTCACACAATGGGGTTTACAAGGATGGACATTCTTGGATGCCATAATCATTAGGAAATATGGTTTCAAATCCCTTCTCTAAGGACTCCTCCATATTGATAAGAACAATCATAGAACGAGGGGAAGAATGGATTAATGACCATCCCATACCAGTCCCATTTACAACCCCCTTCAAAATAATTCCCCAGTGCATCTAATCCCCTATACGACCTACCAGGGAACCCCTTGGGATATGGCAGTTTACAAATTCCACATTACACCACACATGCAAGCAAATTTGCAACCAAGGAGAAAGCCTCAAACTGAATAACACAAGATCATAAACCAAAGTTTCAATAAAACTCCCAAGAGGGAACTTATAAATTCAAGAGAAACAAAATAAGATAAATTGTAGCTACATTGCAACTTTCCAATCATAATTCAAAGGCAAAATTAAAAAAGTCCTTGAGGAAAATCGAACTATATAACAACTTCCAAATGGCTAAATAGCCCAAGTACATAAATGTAAAATTACACATTGCTGGCGCATAATAAAATAGAACATCAATCAAGAATTACAAATAATTCATATTTCAACAATAAAATTTGCACATTACAAGCACCACGTGACTTGATAAGCCACCTAAGGGGAGAAGGGGAATGATGGTTCTCTAACCACATCATAAATATTATAGCATGCAATAACTAGTGGTCCCTGACCACATAAATATGAATAACGGGTGGTCCCCGACCACATTAATATACATCATTGGTGGTCCTTGACCACATAAACATGAAGCACTGGTGGTCCCTGACCACATGAATATGAGTAACTGGTGGTCCCTGACCACATAAGTATGAATCACTGGTAGTCCATGTTATTCCATCCTTTACCCATGGGTTATAAACATCAAGGAATAGGTTTGCACTATGAACCAACAAGTGTGGCTCTCATATGTGGGGGAGTAGGCCATGGTCAACATCCATGGGAAGATTACAATGACTTGACATAGATCCTTTATTAGGATTAGGGACAACACCCTAAGCTCGTAATCTCCTGATGGTAGACCATGTGCCTCTCAACCCCTATTTACACTAACTGGCATCACACTCCCATTAGGGGGAACCAAATGCTAGGGGTACACATTTAACATACAAACAAGACTAACACAAAGGAATACATCACATTGCATTTAATAAACACACGTCCATACATATCATCTTTACATCATTTCTTAACTAGCTAACTTACACAATGGACCAACACAAAGGGTACATCTAGGGGATCGTACTAGACGTCCACCACCCTTATTCCAAGTTGGATACCCTGTATCTCATACTTGGGGCACAACACATTTACTAGTCTCACATCACATGACATAACACAATACACTCTATGAAATTTTTCATATAACATAGCAAAATCAATGTACTTAAATACACTCCATTTTCTTTAGGTGAAATTCACTTTTCTTCTCAATTTTGTAAATCTCTACTCACTTTGCATATGTAAAGGAAATCACTAGATGATGCACAACTATAGCCTAGGTAGTACTCCATTTTCTTAGGTTTAGCAATACATGGTATATCATACTTTTATCTTACTAATCCATTGTCCAACATCACATATATGATCAATATTGGTTTTCTATATTTGAATCCATATCGTCCTTCCTCTTTCATTTAACTATGTTTGTTACATGTTCACTAACATATCCATATAGTAATTCCATTATATATATTTTGCAACATGATAAAGAATGTTTTCTACTCAATAAAGAAGTTAATCAATCATTTAATTTTGAAACATTATAATACAAGAGAAGAAAGCACACTCAATTCATAAAACACATGATAAATCATAGAATACTAATTTTCACAACTCAATAATCTATATATATTTTTAAAAAAATATTGCATTTCACTACCTAAGGTTGACTCATTTAATCACATTTTATAATAATAATTTTTTTTGTAATCACAATTATTTCTAACTTCTTAAGGTACAAAGACATACAATGAGTAACAATTCCTACCTCTAAGTTTTCTCCAGTGTGTTTCTCTTTCACACCCACAGACATATTTTCCTCAAGAGTACTAGTCATTAGTATCTAGAAATGCACAACATCAGTTGGGATTCTTTCATGGAAATTTTCATGTCCTTGATGATACCATTTAGTTTCTCAATCATTCAATTCACTAAATTTTGTACATAATTCCTCACCCAATTTATAAATTCAAACAATTGATTCTTCAATTCTTGTGACATATACACAACCTTAAAGGTCAACACCTAATTGAATATGTTATTACTTCATATTATACATACAATCCTTTCTTATTTTGGCTCCAACAAGACTTTATTTATTATCTCATTTATAAGGAAAGTAGTAATAGCATGCATTCTAGATAAAGTTTTAAGATCAAGTTCACATTTTGATATGGTCTCATCACAAAGGTATGTTTAATTTTCTAGAATTAAGTTATTTATACAATATCTAATTCAATTTTCACCAATCTTAACTTAGTTGCAACTTTCTATACATTCTCACCTATGACTTGAATCATGTTCTATCATTTGCTATTTTAGTCTATTGGTAAAACAACTCCAAGATTTATTAGTTGTTGTATTTCTATTACATTCACTAAGTCTTTGTTTACTTGCAAAAGTGTTAGGATAACTTAAAGTTTACCCATTTAATTCAAGCTAAAATATGATTTTGACCACTTTTAAAAATTGGATTTACTATGCATTGCAAGGCTTTTATCCTTAGTTGATGCCATCATACATGATTTTTTTTTTTTCTTACCAACCATAAAGTGAATTGTTTGCTGCTTCACGAGATTAACCCTTATACACTTATATGTAAATCAATACCTTTGGGTAATAGAATAGGTCCTATAAATTCCATGGTCAAGGTGTAAAAGATTCTTAGTTCATGCGTGCATTAATACCAATTTCTAAACAAGTCCATTTTTATTTTTTTTGTAAAACAACCTACACCCTAAAGGTTTAGTTTTAATCTTTGTTAAGAGTTTGAATCTAACTATATGGTTGCTCAAATTCCTCATAATACACAGTTTGTGGTTTTTTTTTTTTTAATTTTTTTTATTCCATTCTTGTTGTCAAATTGATTTAATCAATTTAAGGGTTTAGAGATCTAACCTTATTCAACCACAAACTTTAACACATTAATCCCATTTAGAGGTTCATATATTTCCTTCCTTTATCTAGTGATAAATCTTCAAAAGTATAACTTCTATTCTTTATTTTTATTAAGGTTCCTATAAGAAAATATGTTGCTCCCAAAACAACCATAACTTCAAGAAGTAGCATTACTATTGTATTTGATAATTATCAACTTAGGAAGCCAACAAAATAATGTTTCTTTAATAATACACATCATGATGTCTTATAACACTATTTATACACTTTATAAAAAGATTGTTTCAAAGCTCAATTATACCTTTTTAAGGTTTAAGAAAGTTTATTGCCAAAAGACCATATTAATGTCATAACCCTTGTTAAGAAGACTAAGACTTTTACCTCCTTTACTTAAATCAAGAGAACCTATTTTGTTCAATTAATTCTTAAATATCAAATGCTTTCAACTAAACATTTATTTGAAACATGGATTTCGTTCAATGTTTTACCATAGGGTACATCACAACTCTAACTAGGTTGGATGTTAACTTTTATAATCCCTTTTTCTATACAGGGTAAGTTACCTAGGATTTTCATTACAACATTTTATTCTAGCTAACACAAGATGGTTTTCACATTTATTCGCACACACACAAATCTTAATGTCCAAATTATTCCTAGAATTTCCTAGAGTTGCAACCTAGGGCTCTGATACCAAGTGTCATGCCCATATTTTTGCTAGAAAAACTCAACATTTTTTTTTCTTAAATAACTACTTAAACTATAAATAACATATTAAAGCATTGGTCAATTTTGAACGCACCATTTGTACCAACCCCTCAATCATATATGAATAAGATGTTTCATTAAATAACAATATTCAAAGATTAACATAACTGACTAATATTATCCTTTTATTGATAAGTGTTAAACAAAATTTTAAGTACAAGGTTATTATTATTCCCCAACCCATGGTTTAATGGTATTGTTATTAAATCAAATTATTGGTGACAACATCATTATTATTTAGTAATCCAAAAATGAAGTTTCCATCTAACTCCAATTTTCAATCATCAATGAACACCCTAGCGCTAATAATTAACTCCCCAATAAAATTATTGGAATTAATATTTAATGGTGTGGATATTACTCAAACAACTAAATTATAACATTATTGTTACACAAGCATTAAGTGTAATAAAATATCATGGTTACTCATTAATTTATTCCGAACCACCTGCTAATAACAACTTGTCCAATACTTCTTAAGGGAAACAATATTATAGAAAATATGATAAATTGATAGTAATATCAATATTAAACATTAGTCAAATAATAGCATTAGAATTTAATCTCCCATGTCCAATAATAATAATGTACATATTCAATATATATAATTATCATGTTTTGATTTATAATAATATTTTTCCATTAATAACTAAACAATGTAATAAGATGGTAGTTTTAATATTGACATTATATATATTACTCAAATTTATTCTATTTTGCCTAACAACCAAACTCTAATTGAATGCTGCTTATAAATTAACTAATGATTATTTTAATCATAGTAAGATTATTACCTTGATTCTCTTGATCAACACGTACTTTAATAGTAATATTGTAATGTCAATGAAGTTATTACTAATATTATAAACAAACGCTATTGTCAGTTTATGATTGAAATAAAGATATATTTTACCTCGCTACAAGTCAATAAATGTGAATGATATTTAAAGGTATCACTATTAGGTTGTGTGAAAATTGATGTGAACATGGCTGCAGTGTAAATTAGCTTCAGCAAGATTAAATGAAAAACACAAATACCCCCTTTTTGTGCTCGTACTCTCAAAATAAGAATTTTTAAATTCAGCAACAATAATATAAAATCAAAAGGAATCCCTACTAGGTAGAATAGGAGTATCACCCTAATCATTTTTTTATTTTCTTCTTTACTCCTATCCTTATTGCAGGACAAAGAAGAGCTTGGCATGGCAGCCTTTGTAAAATGGGCGACATGGGTGAGGAAGACAAGAAGAGGAAACTTCTACGAAGAGAAATGCACCATGCTTATGGGAGAGTGGACGCTTAGGGTTACTTATAGATTTGTAAAAAAATAGTTCTATTTTCTTTTATGCTAAATGTACAGGTTGATTATGGATGCTGTGACAGGGTTCTTATTAATTTTGATAGTTTAATAATTACTAGCATATTCAAGTTGCAATATAGTTTCATATATCCATATTTAGATATAGATGGTTCTACTAAGATAAAATAAAATAGCAGAGGTTTATTGCAGGTCATTAAGATTTTACTTAGGCCGAGCAGATAGGGGCAACCATTTTCCCCCTTTTTTTGTTTTTTTTTGTTTTTTCTCATATTGATCTATGGGTTTATTAGTTAAGTCCAAAAGAATATTGTTTGGGATTCACCCATTTTATGCTAAATTTGAGTAAATTTGTTTATAAAATTTCATCTCTGTTTATATTCTAAATTGTACAGATAAAAAAAACTTGAAGTTATCTCACCATACCCAGATCTCTATTTAAAGTAAACAATTAATATAGATCTGCCATTTCTTGGGTGTTCCACTGTATGCATAGATGGCTCCATGATAACTTACAAAACAATAATGTATCCATTACTTTATTTATTTATTTATTTATGCTCTCCCTATAGATCTGCAACACTAAGGATAGGCAGAGGCTTCTATATATGTATATTTTTATGCTTTTTGTTTGTAGAGCTGTAACACCCCGTTGTGCGAACCCAAAAGGACAAATGAACAATAATTACTGCACAATTTTTTATTTTTTTAAAAGTAAAACTAACATACATGAAATGAACAATAAGTTATGACATGAAAATTCATTTAAACAAACCCAATATCACATACGTCCCTTGGGGTACACGAGGATACATTACAAAACTTAATTCCATACCTCAATGATAAAGTACGAAAGCCAAATTTAATCCATGACAAAGCATACATATAAACCATCAATAAGAAACCATTCACTTAAATAAATACAACACTTTGAATAACATCTGATATGGATCCATATCCACACAAGGTTTACCAATGATAAAATATTACATCACATCCTTTTCATTACTTTACACTATTCAAGTCTTACAATGATACAAACATGTTTCCAATATGGGTGGGAACCACATGACAAGATAGAATGATACAACTTTGGAGCCGTTGCAACAGCACCAATCCGCACCTCTCAATCCTTGACTGGGGATCCAATGGAGTTCTTAGCATGTTCCACCCAACCATGTGGGTCTGTAGACCCACCCCCATGCTAAGGAGCTGATAAGAAAGAGACCTCACCCAAGAACATCCAAACAGGGAACCAAAAGACAACATCATACAAAAGTATCATGAAACTCAAGGATTACAATGACATAATCAACAACATTCATGAGCCCACATAACAACTTAAAGTCATAAATCTCATCACATTAAACAAAGCAATAACTAGTAAACAAGTAACCAAAGGAGGATCATGAAACATTTCCAAATCAAACTGAAATAATAAACATAATACAATTCCAGAGGAAAAATGAAGCAAGACAAATGGATGTCAAGAGGAGAGTGTCATCGCATAGCTCTCATGGGATCTCCTGGCCCTTCCTCCAACTTGAGGCATCAGAACCCATCTATGGATCTCCTGGCTCTTCCTCCTACTTGAGGCACCGGCACCATAGGGTAGCTCATGCAAACATGATTCCAAAGGCAACAAGAAACAAGGTACAAGGGTGTCTAGTGGAGAGTGTCATCGCATAGCTCTCATGGGGTCTCCTAGCCCTTCCTCCAACTTGAGGCGCTGACACCCATCTATGGATTTCCTGGCTCTTCCTCCTACTTGAGGCACTGGCACCATAGGGTAGCTCATGTGGAGCCGATAATCTCTCATGAAGACGAGATTACGACTTTGCCAACCATGGCCTTCTCAGTCTATCATTAGTCTATGATAGCCCTAATGCATAGACAAGTTATCCAATATTTATTATCTTGTGTGTTTTACTACCCATCCCCTAAATTCTATTTTTAGGTTATCACTTGTTTAACTACTCTTACGTGGGTTCTCTTGTGCACTTCCTCTTACCCAAGGCACCGGCCCCCACAAAGAGCCACTCTCCCTAGAGACCCAACAAACATCAAACCAAAATCCAAGGGTTGTACAACATAACAAGAACATAAGATCACAATAGAGAAACATGCGATGCATTACCCATCTCGCTATAAACACATAATCAAAGTCTCAACAATTCTCGTACAACCCTTTCAAAATCTTGATACCAAAACACTTGCCACTTCAAGGGAACATAAAAGGATAAACATTGACCAACAATAAAAACAAGCCTCTGGAAGACTCTCAAAAAGTTTACACTAGGGTTTCCCCATCAAAGAACTGACAACAATAATTGCAAGGCCTCAAAGAACTATTTTCAATTCAAATATAATGAGTGAACACATCAAGACAAGATCAACAACTCCATTCAAACTACATCAACAACTACGATACGAACTAAAACGGAAATCCAAGGGAGACCTCTATTTCCTCCTCTCAGGATACCCATTACTCAAAGAACTTTCAATTCAACTCATTAACAACTCAATCAGAACCATCAACCATGACAACGATAGCATTAACTGATTTACCACTCAACTCAAAGAACACCCAATAAATCAGCATGAATAACCAAACCATAATCTTCCTAAGCAAACAATAACCATTTCAAGAAGAGTTCAACTTGCATAATAGCGCCCCATTTAACCAACTTCACCCAAACTCCTATACTAAACACATTATTTAAAACATACCCAAAGTAAATTAACACACCATCTGATAAACAATTATATAAGAGGTCAACGTTTAAAAGATAAACTAATTCCATCAACAACATGTTACTACACATGTTTTCTTCATAACTATAACTATATCATTTCCATAATATTCTAATGTTTACCAATTCTCATTATTTAATATAATCATTTAGTTTTAGAACCAAAGTGAATGTTCTACTCTAATGTTTGAAGTTTGGAAGCATATGAATAGATGGTGTCGTAACATTCATATATTGATCTATAATCTTTCATTCCATGTAAGTATGCAAGCAATAGTTTAAAGAAGGTTTAACCCATGCATGAAGTATATACATATATATGTGATTGCTTCTCTTATAATTATAAGCTATCTTTTGATTAAGGTCAAATGATTTCATAAGGTAATTTTCTACTCTTCATTGTATGGAAACTAAATTGTCAAAAAGAGAAAATTGAATATAAGAAATTTAGTTAGATTGAATTAAGAATTGTCAAAGACTAAGATTTAACTCAAGCCTAAAGATAGGAATGTAATAAGAATCCTATCCTATAACCTTTCAATTTATATTCTATAGTTAACATTTTCTTTCTAGACCACAACTTTTCTACTAGAATTTAATTTCATATTACAAGCAACTTTAACTAAACAAACTTCATCTAACTAAATATAAATAACCAAGAACCACATGTCTACCACATACAAGTATTGCCACTTTGATAGATTGTGAATAGCATCAGAGAGTTTATTTAAATCTATACAACCTACCATGTTCCAGTGCACCGCTGTGATAGGTTGACAATGAAAATAGAGAGATTATTTAATTTACTACACTTTTCAAATCTAAAAGTTGTAGCTGTGATGGGTTGCCAGTGGTTTCAAGGAGGCTACTTAATTTTGTACAATGCCTCAACTCAAAATGCTGCAATAGTGATAGGTTGGGGAGTATATTAGAAAGTGAATATTGGAATTTGGAAATATCGCCATCTTCTTGCATTATTGTCAAATCCCAAATGTTATCCCCAAGACTGAATGGGAAGAGAAAGGTGAGGTTCAAATACGTGACTTAAGAGTAGGAGAAATAATGTACAACTTTTCTGTTTTGAACTAGATGCATTATAGTTTAGAGCCGAGTTTCCAGAGATGCGCTCAAGTTAGTAATCTATCATGTTAGTAATTGACAATATTTTATTTTCAAGTGCTGGAACTGTGACAGATTGTTAGAAGAAATGAGCAGGATATTTAAATCTTTAAAATTTCCTATTAAGTTGAAGCGTCGCAGTTGAGATAGGATGAAGGGGATTAATACTGATACGGCATGGACGGAGGAGGCGTCTGGTGGGGGTGTTGGGTCCTCAGAAAACTTCATTTAGTTGCCTTTCTATTACAAGGAACTAATTTCTTTGCCATTTCATTCCTTGAGAATTAACTTAACCCTATTGCGTAAACATAAGCGGTAGAGAAAGCTTTAGTTATGGAACATAATGGAAATCGAATATCCATACAATAAAAAATAAAACGACTGGAAGGGCTTGATGCTAATAAAAGGGAGATTGGACAGAACAAGATAACCAGTGAATGTTATGGTCATGAATCCCTCGCCCCAAGTCCACAATGGATGCATCAATGGATGAATACATGAGAGAAGAAGGAGCGGGATCCAAAGGAAGAATTTAAACAAAAACCAGATTGCAATTTTAGTATATAAACACATGTGTAAGAGGTAGATCACATCCAATTAACAGGAATTCAATGCCGAGTATAGGTGAAATTGGCTTGGCAGAAGATGGTAAAGCATGTTCAGATTCAATACTTGAATTTATTGAGCAAAGAGAGAAATGCAAAGAATCCTTAAAATAGCGTTTTGGTTATCTCGTAGTATTTACATTTGTGCATAATTTTGTTACAAGATAAATTGTTCAATGAGGTGTGAACCATTCCTATGATTTACATTAGATTTGACATTCTAAAGGAGGCGATTGGTGAATTAATAATAATGATCAAAATAAAACTAGGACTATAATGTGGGCATGCACAAGGTTTGCGAACTTGAAAGCATCTCAAATAAAGAAGGAATTCATGCCAAGAAACCACCAGATCAGGAACCTTAGTGGAGGCCCAATGATTAGGGGAGCACGGAGGCGACGCCTGAGAGAAGAACTTGCATGGCCAAGTGAGTTGGTACGGTAGCACCGAGTTGTGTCGGTTATATTCAGAATACAAATGAATTAGATAAAGGATGAAGGGAAACAACAGATGCTATAAGAGAATGATAATCTGGGTTCTAGAGAATGAAATAGTCTAGACCCTAGATTGGATGTTTTACTAAAGTCATAATAGGTATCGTAAAAGGCATGCACGAATTCCCTAATTAAAATATGACAATAAGAACATTTACCATGTTAGAAGAAGACTACCAGAGCTCTTAGGGTGGTATATTGTTTGAAAGTACCTAACCGAAATACTAAAAAAAAGAAGATAATTCAAGATAGGAATGAACTTGGCTAATTCATTGCCATGCAATGTCCCTAGCGACATGCCCAGATGAACATAGAGCCCTGCCATTAAAAGCACAATCTGTACTCTCACCCATCATCCCTGTAACCATTAACCTTCTTCCAAATAGCAGGTGATTCCCGGTATTTCCTTTGGAATGGGAAGCCCAAAAGCGATGATAAGTTTCCTCTCCTGTTTCCAAAACCCCCCTATATAAATTCCAAAACATGACCATCTTTTGAAAATCAAAATAGCAAGTTTGCCATCGAGATTCCATTTCCAACTGTGCATGTGCACACCTTTTTTTTTTTTTTTAACTTTAACTTTATTCTTTTTCCATCTTTCCTTGCTTTTCTTTTCTTTTAAATTTGTTGTCCTTATCTTCGTTCGATTTGGTATTCATTTTAACATTTAATTTCCTTATACTATTTTCCCATCTTTAGCATTACTAATAAATCTCAACCTTAAATAACAAAAGTCAATAATTTTGATTATTATTACTACTTTATAACCTAATAATTAATAATTAATAACTTTATATCTTAAATCACTTTATAATTTAATAATTTATTTAATTCTAGGCTACACTCACATTGAACACCCAAAACAACATAATCCATTTAATTATATATATATTTTTTTCTTAATTCAGAATTAATTTATGTTTTCTATTATCAATTTAATTTAATTGAATTGATTCATCAAGGCTAAACATAATATCAATTTTATCACCTAACTTAAAGTCAATTAAAAAGGAAATCAACAAGACATCTCAAGTCAATCTATCATACTTACACAACTATGACAAAGAACCAAATGCGGAGGGGTACTACAAGAGCTGTATTTTTATTTTTCTTTGGGTCGCGGCTACAAATGAAATCATGGTTTTATTTTGCACTGTAATATTGATTTATTGCTGCACTGTCATATGGACTTATTGCTGCACTTATTTACTTTAATTATTTAAGCTGGAGGCTTCCCATATCTACAATAACACAGAAAATTGTAGAAGGAATAGATGATGTTGTTTAGAGAGAATAGTTTCCCTCAATTGCTCATATATTTATACAAATATATATATATTTTATTTCAGATCTTCTCACACATCAGCCTATACTGGCACACATATGAGTATATATAATGGTGTTATTTTATTTTATTTCATGTTACACTGTAACTTTATTTATTTTTCTCATTTGTGTACAACAGATTTATTATTTTATTTAAAAAATTATTAACAACAAAACTATTGCTTTTATTTTTATATACTTTTATTTTAATGTTAATCCCTACCTGTGTTATATCTCTAAATATGAAGGAAAAGTTATTATTACTATTATTATCTAAATTATAATTAACATTTATTAAATCTAATAAATGATGCATTATATAAAAATATAATAGATTTTTAAAATATATAATTTAAATACACATGTATCATGTATTTAGTTTTTTTTTTTTTCAAAGTATTTTATACGAATATATCATCCACATATACAATGGATATCTATCCTTAATGGGGTATTTATTTCATGCATGTATATTACAGATATATATATATATACATTGGTAACATAGCATAAATTTTGTGTTTTTTTTTTTTTACGAAATAAAAGTGCATTGAACCATTTTACTGTCTCAAGAAATTACATCATAGCAAAACTTTAAGGGAAGAGTTTATATAAAATTTTAGACTATATTGATGTGTAAAATTTATGTTTGCAAAAACAACTGAAATGGAATTGCAAGTGATTTGATTAAACAATGACTCCTTATATATTTATTGATCTTATTTACAAAAAAACACCTTTTGACGTACTCTTCTTCTATCTTCTCATATGACTCACTATACTCTATATATTTATATATATTTTTTCCATAAGACTTTACCATCATTTACAAGCACCCATTTTTTCAACAAAATCTCATTATTCTTATCCTTCAAAAACAAAAACAAAAGAACATAATATAATATATATATATTTTTAAAGTCTAACCACAAGGATAAAATGCTTTTCACATTTTCATTTTACTAAATTTGTAAGGATATCTCATTCTCACAATGTGATGCAACTCCTTACACAAACTTTTCTTACTACAAGGAACATTACAAATGCAATGAACAACATAACAATGAATAAAATCAGGCTCTAATCCATTTTCCTTCCTCTTGACAAGATATTAATTTTTTTTTTCTTAACTTACATGCTAGCAATAAAAGAATATCATTCCAAGAATGGGGATTGCTCTCCACCCTACTGTAATGGCATCATGAAGCCTCATGGGCTCTATCCATACCCCCGAGCAAGAAATCAATGTCTCCCATTGATTCTGGTAGGAAGACTAACAAGAATAGTTTAGTTCTGATTTTTCATCTACCCAATCACCAAACACCCTCTAAATTTTTGTACATAAAGACTTGGTCTCTTCCTTAACTTGTTTTGAAAATTATAGCAAAGTATCACAACAAAAATATTCCTACTTAAGAAAATTTGATAAGAACGAGGAGGATACTTATCTCCCCAATTTTATTCCTTGATCACCTCCTTTGCATGCGAGATATCCTTGCTACCCTTCCCAACTTTCATTCTCTCTCTTTTCTCCAAATTCTCCACTCAAAAATAATTCTCCAAGAGGAGAAGTGGGTAACACCTATTTCCTCTTGTCCATCCCAATATAAATGAACTCAACTTGAAGTCACTTGAATGAGGGAGAGACACTTGTCACTCTCTCATCCAATCTTCCAACACATATCCCAACAAGTTCTCACACATGTGTGAGACTTTTAGGGAGATGGGGAATGTACAATGACACTCTACCCAACATCCCTTACAAGGTGGCTTCACACATGTGAAAGCCTTGGTGCTCTTCCCAAGTTCATTAATGAACTTTGTGAAGTGGAGTGGGAGAGTGATAAGTCACTTCTCCCAAGACCTAAAGACTCAAATTCGTCACACTCCTTGAAGTGGACTTTTGAAGGGTCATATCATACCTCAAGGAAAAAGTCACATGTCCAAAAGGTTCCCCCTTCCATAGGTATAGGCCATAGGGGTCTATTTTTGCACTAATATCAATAAAATTGACCAAACAACACCCTTGAAATACCATTTTAATGAGAAATTCGAAATTGAAGAACTAACTAAGGATCTCAAAACCATAATTATATTTACATTCCTAATAATTTGGTTTGATTCAAAAAGAATACTCCACAAAACATACTTATATTAACTTCCCATTATTAAAATCCTAAACATAATTCAAGCTTACACAAAACACTTACTACCTCCTAGGTCATAAGGTCAAAATTAGAACTTGAAAAGTAACCATTTAACTTGGGCCTAGATAATTCTCCTCTTTTCCCTTTGACACTTCTCTCACATGTATATATATATATATATATATATATTTCCCAATACATGTTTGGTTAGAATTATAATGATCACCTGTCCAAAATATTAACAAGATCAAACTCAATAGTTAGCGAATCATATACATACATTCATTGCCTTGCCCTATGCTAGGTATAAATTTGAGCATGCATATAATAATAATGAAGAATAACTTTAGCTAAATTATTTATTTACGTAACTAAATTTACCCTTACATCTTTCCTCTAATAACATTCATCATGCAAATTTGATATCTATTTTATACCCTTTTCCTTACTAACCTACCTTGGGTATGCCTGCCATTGATTCAAATAGTATTAACTTACCTCGATGATGCTTGGCTAGTGATCCTTTTGAAACCTCTTTATGATCTTCAAATTCTTGCTTCATTCCTATCTATTACAATTTCCAAGTAACATAAAACATATTAGAAACTCATTCGAACCAATATTAGGTACATGTCATTTCTTATCTCATATCGATTTAAATGTATTCTTCATATGATATTAGTACACAAATCTAAATCTTATGTGCTCACTTATATTCTTAACAATTTTCTAAATCACCTTCAATAAAGAACATTTGTCACCATAGTTATTTAATCTATTTTATTGGATAATCACCACATTAAGCATGGAATTAGGTTCAATTATCTATTTGGCCATGAAACTAGTATAATTTGACTAATCAAGGTGTCACACAATTTATAGATGGGGTTGAGCCTCACAATAATAAACATAATCTTAATCATAATTAATTTTATCCTTTCCTCATTTGGAGTGTTGTAAAGTGTTGTAACACACTTTCACATTCCTCTAGGATTTTCATTAATAATTGGTCTTTCTTATGCTTTAATTGGCCCCATTTTGCATCCACATGCCTTATTTATGTGTATTTTTGAGAATAATCCTAACAAATATCATTTAAAACATCAAAATCTTGAAAACAACCTTCAATTCCTTGGGTGGGACTAATTTTCCATTATGGGTGAATGATTCCCCTTAGGTGGGACCCTTTCACACAAGGTGGTAAATGAGTCCCCTTTAACTCAAAATTCAAATTTCATTTAAATTTTTGGTGGGTTTTTATTCTCCAAGATCTAAGGTTTGCTTGTAGTGTTGCAATTTTAGGAATTATTGCATAATTAAGTATAAATACAAGGTTCTTTCTCTCATTTTCATACCTAGAATTATATAGAGTTCACAAAAGCATTCAAGGAATTTCAAGGGTAGATTATAAAGCATTTAAGAGAATTCTTCAAGTATCATTCATCACGTCAAAGATTGCTTGCAGCATGTTGTTTTAGAGCTAAGAATTGTGATGTAGGGTTCCTAACTTAAGTAAACTTTGCATTCAAGATCTATCAACATCAAGCTAGATTCCAAGTCCACGTCCATTGGAGCCATCACTTACATGATTTCAACACTTTATTGCAAGGGTTTGGTGAGTTGCAACATTTTCCTTTTGTTCATTCATCATTTTCTTTCCATATTTCATTATATTTAAAGGTTTAATTATCAATAAGGGCTTTGAACAAGGAAAAACCCTATTGACTTACCCGCATAGAATTTTTCCTTCTTATTGTGTGTGATTTGTAGGGCTAGGCTATAAATTTTCCAAGAAGTCAAGTTGGAGAAAAAATTTCAAAGTTGTCATCAAACCTTGGCGAAGCTTGAAGAAGACCTAAAGTTGGAATTTTGCATATTCAGACCCAAAAATTAGTTAAATTGTGTAGAGCATACCGAGAGGCACATAATCCACTTCATAATTTTTAGAAAAGTAGAAGTGGAATGATTCACCACTATTGGTGAATGAGTCCCACTATAAAGACCTGGACAATATTTTTGCAAATCTGGATACCTTTTTAGGTAAACCTTGCCCTTGTGCATTTTCCAAAAAAATGGATTGATTCACCCAGCTTGGTATATGAGTCCCATTCAGCTCCAATAATATATTTTTCAAGGATCCAGAGCTTCATCCTACCTTCTATAGTCTTCCAGGTGAACACTTTCTATTTCATATATTTTCAATACAGTTTGTTCATCTTTTTAGGTTATTTAAGTACTTGTTTCATATCACATTGTGTTTTCCAACATTTTCTTTTCCAAGTTTACACTTGGTGGTGAATCCCTCATTAGATATCATTAAATCCCTAGAACCTTCCATTTTTTAGATTTCAATCTCTTTTGTATTGAAATCTCAAGGATTTTTTCTTGAGTGAAAGGTTGAAAATTTGTTCTTTCTCATTTTAGGTCCAAAACCCTAGAAACAAAAAGGAAGTACCACATTTTTCTACATTTCACATATCTTTCTCTTTTACCCTCCATATATTCTTGCCCCTATGCTCTTGTCAGCTCCACCCCTATTGCTACTACTTGTGGCTTATCCATTGCTACAAGGCTCTTCCTTCTCATCAAAGGTGGAGGGTTTTTAGAAGCATTAGAGAAGCTAAAATTTGTAGCCTTTGACAAGATAGGGACTCTCACAAAAGGATATTTTTAAAGAATGGGCATCAAGTTTATAGATTTAGAGGTAAAAAATAGAGATAATTTGTTGTATTGGTATGTAAAAATTTATAACATATATATTGGTCTAAAAGTTGTTCATATATATCCATATATAAGATAACAAAGGAAATGTATACATATATACAAGATATCAAGCCTAGAAAGTAAATTAGCACATCTTGTGGCCATGCTAGTGATAATATATTGTAGGAAACATGACATTGAGCCCTCTACTGAGCTCAAATATTTCAATATATTGCAAGAAGGTATTTCTACGTTAATTGCTAGCCATAAAGTTTACACTAGAAACAAGCATTTATAAATTTTTCTTTGTTGGGTCCAAGAAAAAATCAACACTTTCACTATTAATTATTCTTCCTATTACAACTTTTAGACTAATAACATTTTTCCACTCATAAATTGTAGATGTGCAAGACACATGGAATATAGAAGGCTCCATAGTAGCATATGTAGGAGTAGATTAAAAAATTTAAGGAGTGCTTACTATGGTAGACTAGAATCTTCCTCACAAAATAGATACAATAGCATATGTAGTAGTAGAAAAAAATTGATAGTCTCAAAAACCCAAAAAAAAAACCCTTCTTTGGTCCAATCAAAAAATAGTTTTGATTGTCCATTTTGTTTGAACAATTGGTCTTTTATTCTATTTAGAACCACTCATGAAAACAAAATATACATAGATTTTCCTATAAACACATTTTAATAATGCAATTTGTATATTTTCTTCATGTTCTTAAAGGAACATTTCCTAATCACAAGAATAGTTATCTTCATATTTTAATAGTTTCTGGACAATCATAATATTTTTAAAATATATCTATGATTTTTATTATGAATTCAATCTTGCTTAGATCATTTTAATTCACATACTAAACTCCTAGCCCTTTATATGTATATCCCTCTATGACCACCCAATCAACCACTCTTGATGTGTGGATGCATTCCTTGTGCTTTAATCTTTAGAAGTGGGTTGTGTAGACATTGAAAATTATCCTAGGTCTCTGATGACACTTTTCACTAATTTTTCATCTAAAATTAATTAAATAATTTAATATTTAATTAGTGCTAATATTCTTCTTCTAAATTTTCCCTATAATTAATTTTTTTTAATTATTTAATTATTTTTCTTCTAAACCATTAATTAAATAATTTTCATTATTTAATTGATGTTCATCACTATTTCTTCCTCACTATTCCTCTTAGATTAAATAATTCTTTCATTATTTAATCCCTTAATGTTTCCTCTCAAATTAAATAATTTTTTAATTATTTTATTTCAACCATCCCTAAACTTGCTAATTTTGAAAGGTGAGGATAATTAATTTTATTTAATTATAAAATCTTTAATTATCCTCACCTAGATTTCATTTCCACTTTCTCTCACTTCACTTCCACTTTTCTCTTCCACTTTCCAATTTTCATTCCCATTTATCTCTCCCACTTTCTCTCACTTAAGTCTTTCCACTTTCCACTCATGATTCTTATTTTCCAAATTCACTCCCCACTTTTGAAATGGCAGCTTTTGATTGAAAATAAATGGTTTCCCTTATTTATTTTCAATTAACTCTTCTCTTTCTCAATTTAACTCATCCTTTACTCTTTCATTTCTCCACTTTTGAAAAAGTATATTTTGAGGAAAATAAATACTTTATTTATTTATTTTCAATTAACTCATTTTTTCCTCCACTTTTAAATGCAAGTTTCCCTTCTAACTTATCCTTGCATTAAATCTTGTCCATTCAATTATCTTTTTGAAATCTATAAATTGAGGACTTATTTCTCAATTTAGGGAGACCACATCTTTGATTTCCTTGTGATCATTTTATCAAATTGCTTTCAATATTTAGTGCATTTGATCACATTTGAGAGCAACACATCAAATCTATTGAAGGAATAAGAAGTCAACAAAATGGAGTGAGAGAAGCACATTACAAGGATTTGCATTTCTGTTTCTTTCTTTATGCATTTTGTTCTCACAATTTTGTTGATGTATTGGGATTTTATTTCATGATATTTTCTTTGTGGTCTCAGCATTTTGATATCATGTATGGTTTAACCATTTTCCCTAGATATATTTAGTAAACTTGATGTGAACATGCATTACACTTTATCCATTTTTGTGAGTTTTTGCAAGGGTTTTAGGTGCTTTGGTGACTTTGATTGTATATCTGTGTACTTGGAATAAAATCTAACATTTAGAGACTCTTTGAAGATTCCTTCAATTGGTTTAAAATGAACAACAAATCTTCATCTAGCGCTAATTAGGGGGTTTTAAATTGACTACAATTTCACATAGCCTAATTAGGGGCTAAAATTGATGACAATTTTTAAATTTTTGGTTTAAAATGAATCCTACAATTCTCACAGTCTTAATTAGGATTTGGAGAAAAGAACAACAACAAATTTCACATTTCATGTAGGAAAACTATTTAAAATGAAGAACAAATTACATTTAATAATGGCTTAAATTGATCAAATCCTTTCAAATTAAGGTGGAATCAACCTTATTCTAGATTAATTCTTACTTGTAGATTAATTGTTAATTTAGATTGATTTTTAATTGTAGATCAACTTTTAATTTTTAGATTAAATTTTAATTCTTAGATTAGTTTTTAATTTTAGATTAATTTCTATTTTAGATTAGTTTTTAGCTTTAGAATTTAGTTTAGATTTTAATTTGAATTAACTTTTAATTTAGATTAGTTTCTAATTTAGATTAATTAATTTTTAATTTTAGAATTTTTTTTTTTATATTAGCTTCTAATTTTAGATTAGTTTCGAATTTAGATTAATGTCTTTTTTCCTCATAGTTTAATTGTTGATTATGTGGCTAATTGTTGATTTTCTCTTTGTAGGTTTGCATGTCAGGGATTGAAAACATAAAAATATGTTTGATGAAGATTTGAAATAAAAAATACTAACTAGTTTGGTGTAGGACGTTCATCAAATACTTGATTTTGAAATCGATTATCTTTTTAGATTAGATAACAATCCAATTGGTGCTTAAAAAGAAACTTGTCTGTCATGTTTGGTGCACTTGCAGATTCTGTGTTACCCAATCTAGTTTGTACGTATCCAATCCCCTTGTGCACTTGTGCGATTCTGGGTGATAAGAAATACACATTGGTCTCTTTTTCTTTAGGAGAGGCTTCCCTGGGGATTTCATCACCTCAGGGTTTGACCTTGAGCACATTTTCTAGTGGGTTATATTAAAGGGGGGAGAATGAAAGTTATATCCCAAGGAGAGACGAGCTTTGTTCAAAGCCAAGTTGTGGGGCCCTCAGCCCACCAAGACTTGCTAGTGATGAGAGTGGAAGTGGTCCTCCCAATTCTCGGGCTATTATAAACAGGCTCTTTTTTCATGGATTCCCTTACTAGACACCTCTTGTTTTAGAAGCCAAAAACCTTCTATTTGTCAGTATAGGTGGGACCACCTCTCATTCCATCTCACATTCTTTTGTCTCTTAGTAGAGATGAAGAGTTCTTCATGGGATATTCATGATAACTCAAAGCTTGTTTGACCCAGAGAAGTGAGTGTTGTGGAGGGGAGCTAGTGTGGCCAAGCTCTAAGTCATTCGCTAAGAGTAAGCACAACTAGAGTAATCCAAGTGAGATCTAACAAATATTTTCCTTTCCAACCTCAAGATTTTTTCTTGTATTACTAAAATAAAATAAAATTCATGATCATAAACAAACACAAAAACCTTTTTGTCTATGGTGTCTTCTGTGTGTGTATTCAAAACATTGTAAAAAAAAATCAAACATCACACCAAATCTGATAACATTTCAACTTTGATAGAAACTGAGCCAACATTTTCCATACTGGCTATTTAAACCAAAGATTTTCTCACTTCATTTCCCATCATTTCATCACTTTCATTTAGCTCATTTGTATTACTTAAAAAAATATTAGGTTGCATACACCTTTTTTAAAACTTTGGAATAAGGAAAATTATCATATCTTGTCATAGGCCCATTGCTACAAAGAAAAATTATCTTTGAACTTATCATTTTTCACATCATTCCTTGTCATTTCGGTGTAAATTTTAAACTCATAACTCTAGTTTAAGGCTCACCTTTTCAAACTTGTCACTTGTCGTCCACTCACCTTGAGGTTTTTGATAATTTCATTTAGAAAAATTAGACTTTCTTAGGTTGGCTAGTAACTCCTTCCTTAAGTTTCACAACAACGGTGCATAGTTCATACCATAGTCACACCAACTACATTATCATATTTTTCATAATGCTTTGCATTAGCATCATTCCCCTTTTAAACTTGGTCATACTTTATATTATAGTGACATTGTCATTACCTCATTTGGACATTCTCAAAATACCAAAAATTCTAAAAATAAATAGTTGCATTACATTTAGGCATATCTTACTCCAAAAATACCAAAAAAATAGTCTTAATCTCATAACATTTTCATTCCCCATTTTGAGAAAATATTTTTATGGTTGAAACTAGATTAGAAAAGAAGTGTAGAGCCATGGATTTCCTTAATGATGATGAAGATATTTACAACTAAGCTACCACTTTAAATTTTGACAACACATCTAATGATCCTCATGACAATACCTTTGGAACACAAGACAACACAAATTTGGGACCTTCATCTCAGGAGCAACCAAAGATAACAAACCTTTTTGAACAATTCCTCATTCGGGATAAAGATGGAAATGTATACATGGAAGAGGTAGAGGTTGCTGCTCAAAATCTTGAAGTTTCCTCTCTATTCAATGAAATTGTCATGCTAGACCCTCAAATATTTGTAGGTAAGCTATTGTATGGAGTCAAATTACCCCAAGGATTTGATGTCGATACCTTATGCGCTGTAATGCCACCAAAGGTAAAAACACAAAAAATCCAAGGACAATCTTCACCACAACTTATGTTTTCCATACCTATTCAAGTGAAAAGCTAAAATACCACAACCACCAACACCTCATCCATCCCAACAACACAATCTATGAAACAAACCATATCACAACCATTATTCATAACACAACCCTTGGGACCAACATTTACTTCCTTTGGGTCATCATCTCAAGCCATAGGGGTATCCACATCTAACATCCTTGGTAAACCTAATCCAAGAAAGGTTCTTATCCAAGGATATCAATAAAACACAAGTGTTGTGTCACAAGGTCCTCTTGCCAATACCAACACCTTGCAAGGGAGAAACACGAACATTCCATCTAGTCAAAAAACAAACATTTAACATGGTCAGAACTCTTCTCAACAAGGACAAGGATCACAAATGACACAAAAATAAAATCCTTTCAACATATCATATGGATTCTATTTTGGAAATAAAAATCCACATAGACAAATACAATACAATATGGCCACTTCACACATTCCAACATATACATCACACATTCATACCTTTATGGACATGGTCAAAATCCACCCTACATGTGCTACATGTCATCTCAACATAATAAAAACATGGAATTTCAACATAATGTCACCCAAAATCCCATAATAGATGCCTTGACTTATCAAGTGGCTTCTTTACAAAATTAAGTGGAAGGAATGCAACTATCAAACAAGAAAACATACACGTCTCATGAATTACATCCATATCCATATGATCCTAGCATTTACATGCCACATTTCCCTCATGGGTACATCATACCTAAATTCACTAAATATAAGGGAAAGACAAATACTCTTGAACATATAAGGGAATTTATGATGACATGTGTAGATGTGGCCTTCAAACACACTTATTTGATGAGATTGTTTCCTAGAAGTCTTGTTAGTCCTACACTTGAATGGTTTGGATTACTAACTAAAGGATCTATAAAATCATGGGATGAATTAGCCAAGAATTTTGTGGAAAAGTATGCCTATAGAATTGAGAATGATATTACAATAGCTACCCTATGCCACATGACACAAGACGAGGGTGAGACTTTCATTAAATTTTTATGAAGATGGCATAGCATGGAAAGTCAATGTCCTATTGACATTCTTGAAAAAAAAAAGTTGACATGTTTGTTTGTAATCTTAGATCCAAATTAAAACATCCACTGCAAGTAAATTGTTGTGCGAATTTTTAAGACTTGGTAGAAAAAGGTATGACATTAGAAAAAGTATTAATTTACCAAGGTGAACTTTGATATGAGAGTAAAAGTACATAACAAACATCCTCCAATGACAAATGTAAATATTGGGTAGGAAACAAACATGTGACCAATGATGGTGTTGTTGATGCTAAGGTGGTCAATAGGAATGGTCCCAATTTGACACTCTGAGAACCTAAGATTCAAAAAAATGCATCACATATCCCCACACCAATGGAAAATACAATACAAAATAATCAAGGATGGGACCCCCAAGACAACCAAGGAAATAACCACAGAGACAATACACTCCTTTACCTGAACCAATTGATTTTTTCCTAAAGAAACTAGTACAATCAAACATCATACAACTCCTAGAGCCCAAACCATATGATCCAAGACAATCCAAACTCTCTTGGTGGGATGATGATGAATTTTGTGAATACCACCACATCAAAGGGCATAAAATATCATCATTCCATTATTTGGAGAACATGATTCAAGACCTAATCAAAAATGGTACCATAGAGGTTGAAGGACAACAACAAACTTCCAATGAATACCATATGATTTTCAAGAATCCATTGCAAGACCATGGAAAATCCTACAATTCAGGTCAAAATATAGACAACCATTCCAATTATACCAATTCCTCTTTCGACTTCAAAATTATTAACCGCCTCTAGAAGCTGCTAACGACCATGTTAACACAATCACCATTAAGAAGCAAACTTAAATTGTCGTTACCACCCGCAGAGCTAAGATTACTATATATAGTCCTCCTCAGAAGCAGCCACAGTCCAAAGCCCACTATAACCTTATTAACCAATTGGGTAAGACACCCACACAAATTTATATCCTTGAGCTTTTGTGCATATCACCCAAACACAAAGTTATCTTTGATAAGGGTCTAAAAGAAACCTCTATCCCTACTGACCTATATGTCAACCGATTTGAAGCCATGGTTGGATACTTGACCAAATCGTATCATGTCTCTTTTTTGATAAAGAGTATTCAACATCCAAGTCAAACCATAATGACCCATTACACCTTGAGGTCTTCATAAAAAAAAAAGGTTAGACAAGTCCTAGTAGATGGTAGAGATGGATTCAAAATTTGCACTTTAAAACTAGTGAAGGCATTGGGCCTATCTGAAACATGTGTGGATACATCTAAGATCATTGTCATCAAAGCTTATGATGATGAAGAATGTTCTTCTAAGGGCATTATCACACTACCTATTAAGGTTGGACCTGCAGTACTAGATACCACATTCCAAGTATGGAATCTTGAACAACCATACACCCTACTCCTTGGTAGACCATGGATCCATGCCATGAAATCCATTCCATCCATATACCATCAATTTCTGAAGTTTTCTCATGAAGGCACTAAAATTATAGTCACAAGGTATCTAGACCCCTTTTAATATTGCACTAATCTAAAGGGGACTACTCAATTCCAAGTGCTTGTCAACAAAGAGGCGTCATCATCTCATGACATTGATCCATATTCATTTACCAGCTCATCCACTTTATTTACCCCACCATCCAAACCCAAGGTCCAAATTCATGACATGGGACGTGAGAATATTGTATGGATAATTTACCGGTGAATGTAAATGCTAATGGTGTTGACAAAGATCATAATTCTAATGCTAATGCCAGGATAGTTGTAGAAGGAACAAAAAAGGATGATCATGCTTGGATTGAAACATTTTGGGGCCCTGATGATACATTAGCCTTTTCCATATCTACTTCCACTCAATCTTTTCATATCTATGATAACCCCTTGTTTGACCAAGACATCTATAATAACCCACTTTTTGATTATGATCTAGCAGAGGGTATCCAATCATCATCCTTCCATTCCACCTACCCTAGGCTAGGATATGAATCTCTTATTGTCACCTCTACTAAGCCAAATTGCTAAGTCATTAAGGATGTGCAAGCCTCCTTTGATGTTAATAGTATTGAATAGGATAGTCCAAAAGATTCTATTAATGGCATCACCACTCCCATTTTTCCACTAAACATTCTTGTCAATTCACCTACTTCCCCCATCTCACTCACATCCACTTGCATTGTACCCATGGATCAACAAGTTATATCTCAATAAAGGAATAAAGAAAAAGCTCCAATGCAAGAGCTATCTTTAAAAGGAGATCAAAAATCAAAAGATATAGTGCAAACAAAAGAAAATCAAGACAAGTCATCTAGCCAAAATAAAAAGCTATTGGAAAAATAAAAATAAAAATAAGTTCAAGACAAGTTACCTAGCCAAAATAAAAAGCTATCAAAAAAATAAAAAATAAAATGAGAAATGAGAAATGAGAAAAAGTTAATCTCCAAGTATGCCTCTCCATCAAAAATAATTGGGGGCATCTATTAAGAAAAAATTCAAACAAAGAGCTTCTTGATCCAAGGTCTCCATCCACGTCACTCTCACTCATACTATATACTTTGTTCCATCCATCCATGTTCACATATCCATTATATACCTCCATTGGTGATATTTTTTAGTGGAACTTTGATGGCGACCCCTTCTAATAGTCTAGCTCATTGGTTGCCCAAGCACCTTTTCAGCTGAAGCCTGATGGACCACGTAGTGTGCAAATTAGGGATCCTAGAATATCCTCTTTCATCCACCACATCTATCATCCTTCATACTTTCCACTCGTACTTCTCATCCTGATTAGGTCCTTTCATCCAGCACATTCATCCACACAGAATTGGGGCATCGTCAAGGCAATCTATGGATCTAACATTTATCAATTCTATATCTAGCTTAAAAGAGCTAGAAAATAGCCTAAAACAAATACAAAAAATGAGAAAAAATTCCTAAAAAAATACCAAACAAAAGGTAAAATGTCCTAAAAAAATACAAAAAAATTAGAAAAAGTCTTGAAAAAAATGTAAGGGTATGTGTAGGATCATCATGGAGAAAACAAGCCCTTAAACTGTGGCAAAAATTTTAGAAAAAACAAAGGGATTTTGACGTAAAAATTTGAATAAGTTATCTATGTTATTTCAAAAATATGTTAGGATAAAATATGTAGCAAAATGAATGTAGTTTCTAAACTACTAGGTTTATTTTAAAAAAAAAAAAAAGTCTATTTGGTGAAACTTTGAAATTTCAATGCAGTAGTACTTACATTTCAAGGAAAAAATAAGTAGGTGTTTTCTGACCACCCCAACCATAATAAAATGGTAATATTTTTTTTCCAAGATTTTAGATATAAGTAGAGGACTCGTGTCCAGATGTGATGCATATATTTTTTTAATTTTTTTCCAAGTAAATAATTAGTTATGAATTTTTTATTATAACTTTAAAAAAATATAAAAACTCAAATGTTTGACCACCTTAACTTGGTCAAAACTTCATGTAATTCATTTTTTTTAATCCTATAGTATGCAAAGCATAAAATGTGATAAATGTATCAAATTTCAAAAATGTGATATTGTTTGAAAGCTATAGATGTTTTTCAATTAGCCTATCAATCAGGACTTCAGTTGTAATTCAAATAGAAAATAAATAATAATTATTTATTAAATTAAAAGTAAAGAATAATTTATATTGGTGGAAAACTAAGAATATCCTTTAAAAACGCTTTTTGTTTCATCATTTATGGGTTAAAAAAAGTCGTTAGCCACATACCCATCATATTGCCACTTTTCGGCCCATCATGATCTTGCACATACCCATAAAAAAAATTAAAAATAAAAAAATTGTCACCTTGATGAAAACCTAGCAAATAGATGTCTTGGTGATAGCAAAAAAGAAAAAAGTAAAGAGAAAAATTCCATCCAATGGTGAAAACTTGGTAAATAGGCACCCTAGATAAGTACCATGGTGAAAAACTCGCAAATAGGTGCCATGAGTAGCCAGTCTTTGCTTTGTTATCTACTATCACTCTATCTTGTATTTTTCCCTAATTCATAGTAAGGCCTTTACTTTCCATCATCTTCCATTTAACATTCATTATTAGGCCTTGTCACCTTATTATGACTTCCAAATAGTCGATGTCCTTTGTCTTTCTCTTGCATCAGCCATTCATGATAAACCTTGTCCTATCCCATCCCTATTGGTTCATCTGATACCCAACTGGGGCAATATCCTTGACCTGCACTAGATTCTGTACTCATCATTGGAAGTCATTATGCTAAAAAATCCCTAAAAATCATAAAATTTCCTAAAAAAATCTCCCCCAAACAAATCAAAATATTTCAAAAATCCAAAAAAATCAAAACATGTCATGTCAAAACCCAAAAACATTTAGATAATTCCAAATATCCCAAAAATAGAGTCATTCAATCATGCATGTCTTTGTCATTATCAAACTATGTTACCTCTATGACTAGATGTAGGCAAGGCCATCTATCCATGTGCCCCTGAGGCATTAGGTTAGTCCTTTAGGTGTGTCAAATAAAATCATGATTTTGTCCTTTGTTGTTGAAAAAAAGTCAAGGGTCATGTGGAACTACGAGGTCTCTATGTAGTTCTACATAGGCAAGGCCATCTATCGATGAGCCCTAAAGGACCCCTAGGTTAGTATTTTAAGGCTCATTAGGTCAGTCAAAATAAATCAGATACTGTCAACTCAGACATGACATCATCATCTACACTTCAAACAAAAAATGTGAATTCACAAGACAAGCAAGTCAACATGTTTCCAAGTCAAGTCAATCATTTTCCAAATCAATCAAACCAATCTAATTGATCAAAACCAATGGTCTTATACAAGATGTGTCCTTCCTAAAACTAGACCATGTCACTGTCACACTTCATCATTTGCCTTATATAAGTAGTTGCATGATTGAAACTATACTTGACACCTCATATGACATGTTTCTTAAATTCTTGAAACTAGGCCTTGTCAAAATAGTCCATTTGTCACTCACTTTGTCCCTTTACACACTGGAAAACACTTATTGGCATATAATTTGAATGACTATTGATCTTGTTCGTTTATTTTGTCTTAGTTTTTCAATTTTCTTTGGTCATATTACTAGCCACCTTGAGGATGTCCCATGAAGGATTTAGAGGAGCGAGGATGTCTCATGACTCATCTTTTATTTTGATTGTTGTTTGCAGTTTGTCTTCACAAAAATACTGGGGAAACATGACCCTTAGTTTGTGACTACCAAATTTTTAGGCAAAAGGGACGACATCATCACTCTAGCTTTCTGTACCATGGTGCACCACATGTATTTTTCAAAATGAAAAATTACTCTTTAAAATAAAATGCACTTATGAAAGCAAGGGTTTCATCGCTACTAATTGTTCTTCATCTCTTTCAACCATAATTCTTCACTCCTTACTAACCATTCATCTCTTTTATCACATTACATTTTTCTCTAACATTCTTATTTCAAGAGATCATTCATGCCTTTAACACATAAACAATCTCTCAAGGAGGCATCCTACCTCCATCTCTCTATCTATTGGGGAATGATCTTTTAATTTTTTTCTTCTAAACAACACTCAAAATCACATTGTCTCAGAGAGGGGTAAAATGTAGACATTGAAATTTGTTCTAGGTCTTTGATGACACTTTTCACTAATTTTTCATCTAAAATTTATTAAATAATTTATTATTTAATTAGTGCTAATATTCTTCTTCTAATTCCCTATAATTAAATAATTTTTAATTACTTAATTATTTTTCTTCTAAACCATTAATTAATAATTTTTAATTATTTAATTATTGTTCTTCTAAACCATTAATTAAATAATTTTCATCACTATTTCTTCCTAACTATTCCTCTTGGATTAAATAATTCTTTAATTATTTAATTGTTTAATTTCAACCATCCCTAAAATTGCTAATTTTGAAAGGTGAGGATAATTCATCTTATTTATCTCTCCCACTTTCTCTCACTTAACTCTTTCCACTTTCCACTCATGACTCTTATTTTCCAAATTCACTCCCCACTTTCGAAATGGAAAATTTTAATTCAAAATAAATGGTTTCCCTTTTTTATTTTAAATTAACTCTTTTCTTTCTCAATTTAACTCATCCTTTTACTCTTTCATTTCTCCACTTTCGAAAAAGTATATTTTAATGAAAATAAATACTTTATTTATTTATTTTCAATTAACTCATTTTTTCCTTCACTTTTAAATGGAGGTTTCCCTTCTAACTTATCCTTGTATTCAATCTTGTCCATTCAATTATCTTTTTGAAATCTATAAATTGAGGACTTATTTCTCAATTTAGGAAGACCACAACTTTGATTTCTTTGTGCAATCATTCCATCAAATTTCTTTCAATATTTAGTGCATTTGATCACATTTGAGAGTAGCACATCAAATCTATTGAAGGAATAAGAAGGACAAGAAAATGGAGTGAGAGAAACACATCACGAGGGTTTGCATTTCCATTTCAGCCTTTATGCATTTTGTTCTCACAATTTTGTTGATGTATTGGGATTTTATTTCATGATATTTTCTTTGTGGTCTCACCATTTTGATATCATGTATGCTTTAACTATTTTCCCTAGATACAGGTTGAATGATGAATCATAAAGGTGAGGGTAGATGCACAAGTGTAAGAACCATATTTCTTCTTCCATATCTCCTATATTTGTAACTCACTATCTCTCCATCTCTCCCCCTATCTACCCTTATCTCTCTACTAATTAACTTCATGTACACCAAAAATTGCAAAAGATAGATTACAAATTTCCCTAATTGACCTTCCACAACTCTTTGGCATACCCATTACACACCAAGCTATGTTTTCTAGTTGGTATTTTCTCAATTATCTCTATATGAGTCACCTCTTTGGGACTTGTGGACACCAAAAAAGTAACCCTTGTACTTTTTTTCCCTTGTTTTGGTCCTCCATGTGATTTTTGGCTTAATATTTCCTATATTTAATGTTGTAATATGGATAACACATTCACATTAGTTCTTGAGCCCTTGAAAAATGAATAAAATGCATTTATCAATGTCTTGTAAAGGTGTTGTAAAGCGTTGTAAATTAATTTCACACTTATCTAGACTTTTATTATGCATTTAAGTCTAATGGACCTATTTTCCATTAATTCAATGTTGTAAAATGTATTTAATTACATTTTCACATTAATCTAGAAGGCTTGTAAATTAAACTTAGTTTTAATCTGGTGATGTAATGTGTTTTACACATTCACATTGGATCTTGCTCCTTTCTAGACTAAGTAGACCTCATTTTAATGATGTAAAGTGTATTTACTCACATTTTCACATTGAAATTTGTGTCCCAATCCCTCATCACCCTTTATATTATCATTAATTGGCCCCTCTAACCCCATATTGAGCATCCTGATGCATATTTTGATAAAAAACTAACTAAATCAACATAAAATCTTAATTTCTCCATCCCCCAACATACCAACTAGCAAAAGAGCCCATGCAGAACCCATTCACCACTTTGGGTGAATGAGTAAGGGTTTGAGGGGGAAAATTAGGTTTTAAGTTTAATTTTTTATCAATGTCGACCTTGGGGATCAAATTAGTGGGAATTTCAGTGGATTTCCTATATAAACAAACTTTTAACCATTATTTCATTCATTCATCATCCATATCAAGTCAAGCAAGCTAGGTTTTAGCATTTTAATTCTTCACAAAGGGCATCAAGATAGTAATCAAGATACATTCTAAGACATTCAAGGGAAGATTCTTCATCCATTTTTGTAGAAATTAAAGATCCATCATCATGGAAAGGTTCTAATTTAATTTTTTCATGTTCACACTTCATCTTATTTCATTATTTGGTTTAATTACTGAAACAGGGTTTGACCAAGGACAACATCCATTCCCTAACAATCAACATTTTCTCTCTCTTCCTTTGTGTGATAGTAGATATAGGTGATTTGAAGGCTTCAATATCATTGAATAATAGGTTGCAAAATTTCTTGCAGTCATCTCCCTATTCGAAAGGTAAAAATATTAACAAAAAGTCACTTAAAGTGCTAAAAATCAAGGTTTCAAATCTAGACACCTAGAGGTACAGATTGAGTAGACTGTGAGCTATATATTCCACTTTCGGCTTTTTAGAAAATTAAAAGTGGGATCATTCACCATTAGTGGAAAATGAGTCCCACTATACCTATTTTTTAAATATTTTTTTGTTGATTTGGATACCCATTTGCCTAAAACAGGCTATGGTATAGTTTTCTAGATCTAGGACTGGTTTGCCCAGAATGGCAAATGATTCCCAGTAGGTCAAAATTTTAGCATTAGTATCATTTCTAGTTTCCATCAAATTCTCCAATAAGTTTTTAGGTGCACACTTTCTATTTCATAGTTTTCTATTTTGTTTTGTTTGCATTTCTAGATCATTTAGAATTAGTTTGCATATCACATTGTGTTTTCAAACATCATACATTTTCCAAGTTTTGCATTAGTGGAAAACCCTTTTATTATCTTTTATCCTTAAGGAAAATCCCCTTTTCATTTAAATCTCAAGGGTTTGTTCTTGAATGTGAGACTTGTAAAATCATATCCCTCTGCCTTAATTCCCCCTTTTGGTGTGTATAAGGATGTTGTGCATTCCATTTCCATTGTCCACATTTTGGTGAAACTACATTTATAGTACCTTCTTTTCTGATTTGGATTCCATCATCATCCTAGATTTATCTTGCATTAAATTTTCATTAGATTTTGCATTAGTTGATTTGCATTCTAGGGTTTCAAAATTTTGTATTAGTGAAATTTCATATAGGTTTCTTTTTTGCATCTCAAATCATTGAAAAATATCTAAAAACTACATTTTCACTTAGGTTACATATCATACAACACAAAAATCATCAAAATCCATTGAAAATTCTTGAAAGTTTTCAAAAAAATCTATATTGGGACTCATTCGCCACTTTGGGAAAATCAGTCCTTGAACAAATCTTAAACAACTTTTACAACACTAAAAACCTTGTTTTTAAGCTTCTATTTTTTGTCATTGGTTAGTTATTCCATTGGGTTTACTTTCTATTTCATGCATTGCTTAATTTCAAATTCGCATTCACAACATTTCATTTTCAAATCATTGCATAGTGTAACTAGTAAATTACTTTGTTTCAAATATAAAAAATTACATTTCATCCTAAGTATTTACATTTGCATTTTAAGTTTTCATAGCTTCTATTACATTTAAATAATTAGAAATAACATTATTTACATTCATGTAAATTATGGATGGTATTATATTTTTATAATTTTCATTTTCAACATTAGTTCCTAGTTCATTTAAATCAAATTCATTGGAAAATGAAAACTAAAAACTAAAAACATCAAATGAAACAATTAAAAAAATGCTTACATTTAGAGAAGGTATATCATCTAATCCCTTTATTAGTGATGAATTAGACATGTTAGACGAATCCCTTAAGTAATTTCTCTCACTAAGATCATCCACTCAAGGTTTTACACAAAGAGATGCAAGAATCAATAATCATGATAATCATAATTGTTCTCCTGATATCTCTCCCATTGGTGAAGAAGGTATCTTGGTGAAAGAAGATATAATCATTGAAGATCATGAAATTTTTGTTTGTCTTCCTCATCCTCCTCCCCCTTGGAATGACACTATGACACACAAAAATGAGATCATGGCCACTACTCCCAGCACCTCCCTTGTGAAAATGCTTTAGTGAATAAAGATACAATTGTGAATGATTATGAAAAACACATTTGTGTGGAGGATATGTTGATATTTGTGAGCTATGAAAATATTACCTCTCCTACTCAAGAATAAATTGTTGTAATGTAAATGTGTAAAATCGTTACAATCAAACCTTTTCTTCTCCTAATATCTTCTTTAGATAGGTATGTGCAGGATCATGATGGGCCAAAAAGTGGTGATATGATGGGTATGTCTAGGGTATGTGGCTAATTACTTATTTTTTTACCCAAAATTGATGAAAAAAAATATTGTTTTTAAAGTATATTCACATCTTTCCACCAATATAAATTATTATTTACTTTGTATTTAATAAATAATTATTATTCATTTTCTATTTCAATTTCAACTAAAGTCCTGATTGATAGGCTGATTGAAAAAAATCTATAGCTTTCAAACATTATCACATTTTTTTAATCTGAAACATGTGTCAAATTCTATGCTTTGCATACTATAGGATTAAAAAAAATTAATTAATTTCATGAAGTTTTGACTAAGTTAAGATGGTCAGACATACGAGTTCTTTATATGTTTTAAAATTTGTAATAAAAAATTCATAACTAATTATTTATTTGGAAAAATATTATAAAAAAATAAGCATCACATCTAGACATGATTCCTCTACTTATATTTAAAATATTATAAAAATATATTATCATTTTATTGTGGTTAGGGTGGTTAGACATACACCCACTTCTTTTTTTTTCCCTAAAATTTAAGTACTACTGCATTGAAATTTCAAATTTTTGCCAAATAGATTTAAAAAAAAAAACCCTAGTAGTTTAGAAACTACATTCAATTTTCTATAGACTCTAATCTTACATATTTTTTAAATAATATAGATAACTTATTCAAATTATTTCCATGATGATCCTGCACATACCTAGACATGAAGCAGGTAGTTTAGTTTTAGAAGATATCCTTATTGAGACTCATGAGAATCTTATTCCTCCCTTTCCTGATGCCCCTACCATTTGGGAAGACATATTTTAATGAAATACTCCAATAATTGGTAACCATGAAACTCCTAGTTATCCTTCTCTTGATGCCTCTCCTATGAGTTATGAAGCTACTTTATCAAATACAACCATGGAATGTGATGAACCCATTTTTTGTCACATTCCTAAAAGATCTCCTACTAGGGTAAATATCATGGCACAAGAGAATGAGACCTTAGATAAAAATAATGACATTATGAACAACAATCAAATTTCCCCCTCTCCTAATATTTTCACTATTGGTAAAGAAGATATTATGGTGTTACAAGAGGGTATGTGCAGGATCATCATGGAAAAAATAGGCCCTTAAGTGGCAAAAAATTTAGAAAAATCAGTGTTAGGCAACTTGACATAAAAGTTTGAATAAGTTATCTATATTATTTCAAAAATATGTAAGAATAGAATTTGTAGAAAATTTAATGTAGTTTCTAAACTACTAGGTTTATTTAAAAATAAATAAAATCTATTTGGTGAAAATTTGAAATTTCAATCTGAGAGTACTTAAATTTCAGAGAAAAAATAGAAGTAGGTGTATGTTTGACCACCTAACCATAATAAAATGATAATATTTTTTATAAGATTTTATATATAAGTAGAGAACTCATGTCGGATGTGATGCATATTTTTTTTTTGTAATTTTTTTCCAAGTAAATAATTAATTATGAATTTTTATTACAAATTTAAAAAAATATAAAACTTGTATGGACCACCTTAACTTTGTCAAAACTTCATGAAATTTAATTTTTCTTTTTTAATCCTATAGTATGTGAAGCATAGAATGTGACGCATGTTTCAGATTCAAAAAATGTGATAACTTTTGAAAGTCATAGATATTTTTTAATCATCCTATCGATTAGGACTTTAGTCATAATTCTAATAGAAAATAAATAATTATTATTTATTAAATTCAAATTAAAGCATAATTTATATTGGTGGAAAGTTGAGAATCTCCTCTAAAAACCCTTTTTGTTCCATCAATTTTGGGTAAAAAAAAAGCCGTCAGCCACATACCCTACAAATACCCATAATATTGCCACTTTTTGGCCCATCATGATCCTGCACATACCCAAGATTCCATTGATGATAATCATGAGGAAAAAATTATTGAACAAAGAAACACTATCGTTTCCAAGCAAGAATATCCAACAATGAGCCATTCCCTTACTTATGATGAAATTATTTTTGAATTACCAAACATTGAATGTTATGAACATCTAGTTTGTAGTTATCCTAAAAATTCTCCTAATAGGGAAGGTATCATGGTGCTAGCCAACATCAACACTATCATGTGAAAACAAAAATCAACCTCACTTTGAAGCATCCTAAATTTCTTGATATGGATCAAGCATTGAAGAAAATGTTTAGAGTTTATGAAAAGTAACCTTCTACTCCTAAAAAAAAAATGGTTATATGTGCTATGATTATTACCAAGAAAAATGATATAAAAGGACAAAATAAAATTGAAGAAGCTACAAAGTTATTAGAAGAGGCTTCAAAAAACTTTGATTTCATTTCTACATCCATAGGGGAATGCATGATCATAACAAAAGAATCTAAGAAAGGGAAGAGAAAAAGAGGTAATGTCAAAAAAATCCACTTCAACCACCTTAAAAACAAAGACACCATCCAAGAAAAACTTTGAGGGAATCGAACAACCACCAAATCCAACAAACATGAAAATAATAATTTAGAAGCCATTTTGAACTTCTGAAGCAACTTGGAAAAGGATGTGATGATATAAAGACTAATGATCATGATTATTGTTCCTCAAAAAAAAAAAAAACCTTCATCCAATTTCAATGCTATCACAAAGGATTCTTACAAGAAAACTTTAACCTTGGTACATCCTAAAATAATAGACATCTCATTAAATATGTAATAAGTAGAAACTTTGTTTACTTACCAAAATAAATAACATTAGTTGCTACTCCTTTCCATGTAATAGTTGTAGGATCATATCATACTCACTATTGCAAGGAGCGGCATATCATCATCCATTCTAGGCTCACCTTTATCCTACACTAAGTTTGGGGAAGAGGTTAAGTAGCCTTGTCCTCATATGTCACTTGTCATTGTCTCCTTTAGCTAGTCATTAACCTTTCATGAACATATAAGAGCAAGCTTGGGATGTAGAAAAAATGCCTTAAGTTGAATTTTATGTGATGTACTTATTCATGATGTAGCTCAATTCAAAAACATATGACTTGGCATAGAGATTTTCAAGTTAGCTCTCATATCTTATTTCATTTATCATTGGATACTTTAAATAAATTACTCGTAGTGATGGTGTAGGAACTCCTTTAAATTGGGGGCATATATAGATGGCATCTTTTGGAAAAAATATCATGACGTGATTTCTTTTTCTTTTTCTTGTGATGTGTCCTCATCTTGGTGGATTCATTGGTTTTGATACCATCCAAGGGTGTATGATCTTCTGACGTGGAATGATGTGAATGAGGCATCTCATGGGCAATGATATGACACTTTGACTTGTCCTCTTTTGGAGACATTAGGCACAATGCTCCCTAGGAAGAAGACCTTACATAAAAAAAGAAAAATCCCCTTTAACAAAATTTTTACATGAAATTCCAAAGCACTTACAAAAATAATTTTCATTATGGTTCCTTATCAAAGTTATCAAGAGGATAACTTTAGTATGGTTTGTATAATGAGAAGCCAACACATTGGCGTGACTTTCTCACTAAATCACTTCTTTAGGACAAATCACCCTGTGGACGATTTGATGTTCTTTGGCCTTAGAGTGAGCACATATTTGATCCATATCATTTTCATTATTCATTTTTCTTTCATTTATTGGCATTGCATGATCATGTATCTTGTTTGGCTACATATTATTCACCTTTTTCATTCCCTTTTGCGCTTATGTTAGTTTGACTTAGCCTCTTGGATCCCGGGGGCTTGATCACTTCCTTGATCTTTGTTATTCGAAACCATCCACATTGGTATGATTGAACCCCTCTTGAATGTCTTCTTTAGTTTGAGTTAGAAACAAGTTCATCCTCCTAATAAAGTATGCGCTAAATGTGGACACTAAAAAATTAACCCTTCTACTTTTTCTACCTTGATTGGGTCCTCCTTGTGATTTTTGGCTTTATATTGCCTTCATTTAATGTTGTAATATGGATAACACATTCACATTAGTTCTTCGACCCTTGCAAACTGAATAAAATACATTTATCAATGTCTTGTAAAGGTGTTGTAAAGTGTTGTAAATGACTTTCACACTTTTCTAGACTTTTACTAAGCATTTGAGTCTAATGGACCTATTTTCCCTTAATTCAGTGTTGTAAAATGTATTTAATTGCATTCTCACATTAATATAGAAGCTTTGTAAATTAAACTTAGTTTTAATCTAGTGTTGTAATGTGTTTTACACATTCACATTGGATCTTATACCTTTCTAGGCTAACTAGACCTCATTTTAATGTTGTAGTGTATTTAATCACACTTTCACATTGAACATTGTGTCCCAAGCCCTAATCACCCTTTATATCATCATTAATAGGCCCTTACGACCCCATATTGAGCATCCTGAGGCATATTTTGATAAAAGAAAACCCAACTAAATCAACATAAAAGATTAATTTCTTCATCCCCCAACATCCCAGCTAGAAAAAGATCCCCTATGGGAAAAATTCACCACTTTGCGTGAATGAGTCTGTTAGAGTATGGTGATCACTAAGAGAGGGACTGAATCAATGATCACAATCAACTATATTTAAAATTGCAAACTTTCAAAATACTTCAAATATTTTTCCAAATGAAGAAAGCAATCATCACAAAAAATTTGACACAAAAATTTTCTTGAGTCAAAACCCTCTAGGGTAGAAAACCACTTGAGATTGGCCTCATTGGCCTTATCTTATCAATTTAACAATTACAGTGCCTCATTGGAAGATTTATCTCACTGACAATGATGCTATCTCACTAATAGTCTTCTAGTGCTATCTCACTGATAGAATTTTGAATTATACAAATATGAAAGAATTGTAAACAAATAGTTGGTCTCTGTTTCAATAATAACATACTCTATTCTATAATGACCTCAAAATTAGAGTCACAAAGTTTTAGGCCTCAATAAACAATATATTCTATTTTAGAAAGATATAATTTATACTTTTCAAATCCTCTCATCATTCAATCCATTGAATGAGTAATATGAAACATATATATGTTCTCTACTTTGGAGTAAAGAATTAGTTTGAAAACTGTATGAGTAGCTATTTTATGAAACTGAACTAGTAACTACTTTTTCCGGTTACAAAAATACACCTTTTGAATGAAAATATTCCTCCACAAACCACCAGTAAACGGATTTTTTAAGAAAATGACATTAGCAAATAGTATACAACTGTTACTACATCTATAGAGCCAACAAACCAAAATAACTTTACAAACAAAGATAGGACATTCTAATCGAAAAGAAACCTATGACACTTTACAAGATAGAAGCTCTTTAATGACAAATTTGAAGTAGGATTATTAACAAAAAATAACATTTTACACATAAAAAGAACAAACCCTTAAATTCAAAGACGAGATCAGACAAGATTAATCTGAGCTGAATCTTGTTAACAAACAGAAACTAGTATATATAAATCTATCAAAAGTAATCCATAAAAGATTTAATTTTCACTTCTTAACACTATAAAAGACAATAAAAGAGATTTTTTTTTTAAGAAAACCTATAAAAAATCCTGGGAAAACATGACGGGAAAACTCATTTACAGAGTCCCATCATAACAATGTGTATAGATTTTACAAATCCTCTTCCATTTACAACTTATTTTAATAGAAGAAAAACACTAGGCTCAATAAACTCGAGGATCATGATACACCTAGCAACATTAAGAGCAATAATGACCAACATTCGAGTTAAAAAGATGTAAAAAAACAATGAAAGGAATACACCTGATACACCTAATGTTGGTACAATCTAAAAAACTTCATTGTTGCATCTTAGTGTAAGTTCTTGTCTCATGCAACCAACTTCAATGATAAGCTTTTCTCACAAATAACCACCATGATTAGGGTATCAAACCCTAACTAACAAAATGAATCGAATAACAATGCATATTGAAGTCTCAAACAAATTTTTCATTTCAACATAATTCCTTTTGAAATCTAGGAATTATGATGGGAATAATTTCCCATTCAAGTCAAACAACTAATAGCCACCAACAACCCAAAGATCCTTTTATTCTTTCCTTTATAAAACTTCATTATTACCTTCTATCATCATGAGCCTTCAAAAAAATTCAATTTTCCACCCTTTTCTTTTTGATCAAAGATTTCCTCACAATGATGTAGCCTTGTGAAAGAAACATAGGATGTTAAAAACACCTCATAATATTTGGAGAACACTATTTCATTGTGATATGTGTAACTATGTCTCATTTTAGAATAACACCTATATCACTACACTTCAGTAAAGATGCCAATAGGTATGCACATGAACGATACAAAACCAAAATATAGGATGAGGATCAGCATAGATATATAAACACATGCAAAGCTGAAGAAAATCACCATTTACACAACTTGTAACATCATCCATAGTGTATTGACATTAATTCCAAACAATAGTAAGGGACAATAAACCCCCCCTTTGGCAATGATGTGAAACACAAAGCTATAATATACCTATTCTAAACATGATGACCACAAAGAGTACATACCCATACCATCCTATCACATAGAAAAGAAACCATCAGATACAACTAAAAACTAAATGATCAAAGCATATCACTGTGAAACACAAGCTAAAAAATCTAAATTGTACACAACATAAAATAGCAAAAAGAAATGCTTGTGCCAAAATCTCACCCTTTTGAAACAATGCCAAATAAATACTGAGGGATAAAAGCATATGCATGAACTGCTCCCCCTAACTCCATGCCTTGGAGTAAATCAAGAAACAGAGAAAAGTGAGACAACTCCAAGTTTGTCTTAGATTGATTCAAATAGTGCCTTAGGCAGAGGATTCGTAAATATATTAGTCACTTGATTAGTAGTGGATACAAAATCCAGAACAACTTCATTAGCCAAGAATTTTTCACGAAGGAAATGATAAAAAAAATCAATATGTTTAGTCCTGGAATGTTGAACACAATTCTTTGAAATGTTTATAGTGTTCGTGTTATCACAAAGTATATGAATAGGCTTAGATACAACAACCTAAATAACAGCCAAGGTTTGCACCATCCAAAAAACTTGTGTACAACAAGTTGTAGCTATGTATTCTACCTCAACAGTAGATAAAGAGACAAAATCCTACTTTTTACTACGCCATGCAACTAACCTATCACCCAAATATAATGCACCACCTAAAGTTCTTTTTCAATCATCCAAATTACCAGCCCAATCAGCATTAGTATAGGCTACAAGTGTAAAATCATCATGTTTAGAATACCATAAGCCAAAATCCAAAGTGCCAGCAATATACTTGAGAATTATCTTAACAACATTAAGATGTGATTGCTTAGGAGTAGATTGAAATCATGAGGCCAAACAAATAGAGTGCATAATATCAGGCCTAGTGGCAGCCAAATACAAAACACTTCCAATCATAGATCTATACAATGTGTATCAACATCAGGTTGATCAACCTCTTGACAAAGTTTACAACCTATTTCCATGGGTGTACCCACAGGTTTACAATCATCCATTTTAAACTTAGCAAGCATTTCTTTAGCATATTTGGCTTGAGAAATATAAATTCCTTTATCAAGTTGACAAACTTGCAGACCTAAAAAGAATGAAAGCTCGCCCAACATTGACATTTCAAATTTAGATCTCATAATCTCAGGAAATGAAGAACACAATTTTGAACTATCATTGCCAAAAATAATATCATCAACATACACAACTACAACCAAAATACTATCACCTTGAGTTTTGAAGTATAGATTGCTATCAACAACACCTTTTGAAAAGCCCTACTCATGTGGATGAGCATCTAACTTGGAATACCAAGCTCTGGGAGCTTGCTTCAAACCATAAATTTCTTTTCTGAGTCTATACACATGATCTTCTTTACCTGTAACACAAAAAAAATTTGGATGCTCCATGTAGACTTCCATGGTTAAATCACCATTTAGAAAACCTGTTTTTACATCCATCTAATAAAATTTAAAACCTTTATAAATAGAATATGCAAGAAAACTTTCAATTGCCTCAAGTCTAGCAATAGGAGCAAAGGTTTCATTATAATCCAGACCTTTAGTTTGGGAATCACACTAAACATGGTTTATTTCTTGCAATGTTACCTTGATCATTAAGCTTATTTCTAAAAATCCATTTTTCCCCGATAACATTTTTACCAGGAGGTCTGGGAACAAGTTCCCATGTTTTATTTTTCTCAATTTGACTATGTTTTTGCATTTCTTTAATCCAAAATTCATCTTTACTTTCTTCATGATAACTTTTAGGCTCTATTTGAGGAAGCAAAGATAGATAAACTTGATTATCAACACTTGCAACTTTACTTTTGGTTTGCACACCAGAATCCTTTTCACCTATAATTTGACAGAAGGATGTCTCTTTTTCATTAACCTTGAAGATTATTTAGGTGTGGATGTTATATGTTTATTACCTTCAACATGTTCATCTTGTCAATCAAATTCAATTGAGTCAGTAGAGGACTTTTGACTTTCTTCTTCTTGATTGACTTGCTCTATTGGAGATTCTTGTAAATTCTCATTGTCATCCATATTTACCTACTGCACAGATTCATCATCTTTAACATTGGCACTTTCAACAATTTTTCTTAATCTTTTATTATAACACCTATATGCCTTGCTATGTGTAGAGTATCCTAGAAAAATACCCTCATCACATTTGGATTCAAAACTGCCTATATTGTCACTATCCTTCTTAATAAAGCATTTGCTTCCAAATATTTTGAAATAACCAACATTAGCTGATCTACCATACCAAAGTTCATATGGTGTATGACACTTATTTACTCTTAACTTAACCCTATTTAAGGTATAAACAATAGTATATACTGCTTCTTTCCAATAAGTGTTCGAGAGGATTGCATCTTGCAACATAGTCCTAGCCATCTCTTTTACTGTCCTATTTTTCCATTCAACCACACCATTCTATTGTGGTGTTCGAGGGGCTGAATACTATCTCTTTATGCCACATTCCTCACAATAGTCAAAAAATTCCTGTGAAGTAAACTCACCACCTTTGTTAGATCTAAGACATTTGATTTTTAAATCAAATTCATTTTCTTGAAAATTTTGAATCTACTAAAAGCTTTATCTTTATGTTTTAAAAAGTTACCCAAGTCATCTGGGTATAATCATCAATGAACAACATAAAATATCTTTCACCATTCAAGGATTTTGTCCTTGTGGGACCACATAAATAGGTGTGGATTAGCTGTAGAGGTCTAGTAGAGGTATATTCTTTTGTTTTAAAGCTAATTCTAGCTTGTTTGCCCTCTTGACATTCTTTACAACCAACATTTTCAGGTTTAGATAGTGTGGGTAGATTTATGACATTCTTATTTTTACTAATCTTAACCAGATCGTCATAGTTTATATGGCCAAATATTCTATGCCACATTTTTGACTCATCAACTTGAGTCATAAAACATACATTAGATTCTTTCTTGTAGTTAAAATCATCTTGGAGATAATAAATATTGCCATTATTCTGAAGACCTACAACAATAGTCTTGCTAGATTTCTTTCTTATATTGCAACCCAGATTAGAAAATAGAACCTCAAAACCATTGTCACAAATTTGGCTTATACTTAGCAAATTATGTGTTAGTCCTTCAACAAAATACACATCATTAATAGGAAATCAATGATTGTTGCTAAACTTAACAAAACCTCCAGCAAAGTCTTCATATTGAACAAATCTATTTCTCTCACCAGTAATGTGAAGAGAAAAACCACTGTCTAGAACCCAAAAATCCTTTTTGATAGAGTGTAAAGAAGATTCAATGATTAGAGCCTTTTGTTTAGGTCCACAAACTAGTTTGGACCTTTTAAATGAATTAGTTTTGCAAAAAGTTGTAATATGTCCAGAATCATGACACTTGAAGAACTTGAAATTCTTCAAAAAATTATAAATTTTTCCATTAACTATGTTAAAGACATTTTTGATGAAATTTTGCACCTATTTTCTTTATGACCAAGTTCATTATAGTTATAACAATGTACAAGAAAATATAAATCAATTTCAGAAGACTCAATACCTTTGCCTTTACCTGTATGAGTGGAGCATTGACCATCATTAGAGGAAGTCAATTTTCTTTATAGTGTAACCACTTCTGCTGCCAAAGAATAGCAATGGATTTATTTGGTTTTTAATTTGTCTTGAGTTATCTCAAGCATCTTCTTGGATTCTACATTTTTGAGTTTAAAATCAGTTATTAACTTAATGTCTTTCTAATTCTGATTTTTACTTTCATCAATATCTTTTCTTAACTTTCTGATCTCTTCTAGAGCAGATTTAAGTTCTCCCTAAAGATCTATCTCAGATTATGACAAATCTGAAATAGCTTCATTTTTTTTTCATTTAAAGAAATTACTTCTGTCATAAAGAGAATTTCTTCTACTTCTTCTAGAAGTTCCTCTGAACCACTATCAGTAACATCAGCACATAGTTCCTTCTTTTTTGAAAAACATTTTTCTTTCCTTTGAAATTTTATTGTTTTCTTCTAGGGAATCTTTTTTTATTTTATTCTTCATCACTTACTAATTATTTATTAGGAAAATTTGCAGCTTAATGTCCTATTTTACCATGTTTAAAGCACTTAAAAGGTAATTTACCTTTATACTTTTTGGATCCCCTTTTTAATCTACTCACAAAGGCTAAATCATTGTCATCAAGTTCATTTGATTCAGCAATATCAGTTTCCTTTTTCACAACTTGAAAAGTTGATTCTTTATTTTCAAAACTATTTTCATTCAGCCTCATCTCATAGGTAGTAAAGAACCCTTGAAGGTCATCAACTGTTACTTTAATAATATCTCTTTCTTCAACAACTACAATCTTGGGATCAAACTTAATAGGGATGGATCTCAAGATTTTGTGTACTATTGTTTTCTCTTCAAGAGTTTCTTTGAAACCTTGAATTGCATTTACAATTTCTTGGATTTTTAAAAAATAATCAGCTATTTTCTCAACCTCACTCATTTTCAAATGTTCAAATCTAGCTCTATAAGTTTGAAAAAAATTCTTCCTTAACTTTTTCATCACCTTCATAAATGTTTGACAGTTTATCCCAAATTTCCTTAGCATGATGACAATCCATAACTTTTACCAAAACATCATTAGTAAGATGACAAAAAATTGCATTCTTAACCTTAGCATTACAATCATAAGCCTTCTTTTCATCAGGTGTTGTAGGGGCTGCAGTAGCTATATAAGCTTTCTCAACAGCTTCCCAAACATCATACCCTAAAGAATTGATATGCTTCTTCATTCTAAATTTTCAAAAAGAAAAACCAGTACCATCAAATAATGGTGCTCTATATGTGGACAAGCCTTCTTGTGTAGTCATACTCTAGAATGACCCTTCCCAATTTTTCTCTGATACTAATTGTTAGAGTATGGTGATCACTGAGAGGGGGGGTGAATCAGTGATCAAAATCAACTGGATTTAAAATTGTAAACTTTCAAGATAATTCAAATATTTTTCCAAATAAAGAAAGAAATCATCACATAAAATTTGACACAAAGAAATTTTCTTGAGTGGAAACCATCTGGGGCAGAAAACCACTTGAAATTGGCCTCACTGGCCTTATCTTATCAATTTAACAGTTACAGTGCCTCACTGGCATATTTGTCTCACTGATAGTCCTATAGTGCTATCTCACTGATAGCCTTTTGAATTATACAAATATGAAAGAATTGTAAACACAAAGTTGGTATCTATTTCAATAATAACATACTTTGTTCTACAATGACCTTAGAATCAGAGTTACAAAGTTCCAGGCCTCAAGAAACAATATATTGTATTTCAAAAAGATATAATTTGTACTTTTCAAATCTTCTCATCATTCAATCCATTAAATGAGTAATATGAAACACATATATGTTCTCTACTTTGGAGTAAAGAATCAACTTGAAAATTGTATGAGTAACTGTCACATGAAACTAAACTAGTAACTATTTTTTTTGGTTACACAAATACACCTTTTGAATAAAAATATTCCTCCATAAACCACCAGTTAAAAAACATGTCAAGAAAATGACATTAGCAAATAGTATAAAACTATTACTACATTTGTAGAGCTGACAAACCAAAATAACTTTTTAAACAAAGGCAGGACATTCTAATCCAAAAATAAACCTGTTACACTTTACAAGATATAAGCTCTTTAATGACAAATCTGAAGTGGGATTATTAACAAAAAATAACATTTTACACATAAAATAAACAAACCCTTAAACTCAAAGACGAGCTTGAACAAGATTACTATGAGTTGAATCTTGTTAACAAACAAAAAATTGTATATATAAATCTATCACAAGTAATCCAAAACATATTTACTTTGCACTTCTTGACACTATAAAAGACAATAAAAGAGACTTTAAAAAAAAAAAACCTTTCAAGAAGCTCGAGAAAATATGACGAAAAAACTCATTTACACAGTCCCATCATAATAATGTGTACAGATTATACAAATCCTCATCCATTTACAACTACTTTTAATAGAAGAAAAACACTAGGCTCAATAAAATTGAGAATCTTGATATAGCTAGCAACATTAAGGGAAAGAGTGACCAACATTCGAGTTAGAAAGATTGAAAAAAACAAAGAAAGGAATACACCTGATGTAGGTACAATCTAAAAAACTTCATTGTTGCTTCTTACTGTAAGAAACATATTATGTTAAAAACACCTCATAATCTTTGGAGAACACTATTTCTTTGTGATATGTGTAACATTGTCTCATTGTAGAATAACACCTATATCACTGCACTTCAGTAAAGATGCCAATATATATGCACACGAATGATACAAAACCAAAATGCAGGATGTGGATCAACATAGATATATAAACACATTCAAAGCTAAAGAAAATCACCATGTACACAACTTGTAACATCATCCATAGTGTATTGACATTAATTCCAAACAATACTAAGGGAAAAAAGATTCCCGTCTAGGTGGGACCCATTCACCTAGGATGGTAATGAGTTCCATTTGAGCTATTTTCAGGGTTTGAGTGGAAAAAATTAGGTTTTAAGTTTAATTTTCTTCAATGTTAGCCTTGGAGATCAAATTAATGAGCATTTTAGTGGTTTTCCTATATAAAAAAACTTCTAATATTTTTTTCATAAATTCATTATCTATGTCAAGTCAAGCAAGCTAGGGTTTAACATTTTAAGTCTTCACAAGGGCATAAAGATAGAAATCAAGATCAATTCTAAGACATTCAAGGGTGGATTCTTCATCCATTGTTGCAGCATTTCAAGATCCATCATTATGGAAAGGTTCTAATGTCATTATTTCATTATCATGCTTCATATTATTTCATTATTTGGTTCAATTACCTAAATAGGGTTTGACCAAGACAAACCTCCATTGCCTAACAATCAACATTTTCTCTCTCTATCTATTTGTGTGATTGCAAATCTTGGTGATTTGAAGGCTTGGATATCATTGAATAAAGGTTGCAAACTTTCTTCGAGTCATCTACCTATTGAAAAGGTAAAAATCTTCACAAAAAAGTGATTTACAATGCTGAAAATCAAGGTTTTGGATCTAGACACTTGGAGGTACAAATTGAGCAGACTGAGAGCTATAGATTCCACTTTCGGGTTTTTAGAAAAGTTAAAGTGGGCTCATTCATCATTAGTGGTTAATGAGTCACATTGTACCTATTTTTCAAATATTTTTTATGGATTTGGATGCCATTTGCCCGAAACAAGCTCTAATATAGTTTTCTAGATCAATAAATGATTTGCCCAAAATGAGGAATGCATCCCAGTAGGTCAAAATTTTAGGATCAACAACATTTCTATTCTCCATACAAGTCTCCAACAAGTTTACAAGTGCACACTTTCTAATTCATATTTTTCTATTTTGTTTTGTTTGCATTTCTATATCATTTAGAATTAGTTTGCATATCACATTGTGTTTTCAAAAATCTTGCATTTTGCAAGTTTTGCCTTAGTGGAAAACCCTTTTATTATCTGTCAATATTAAGGACAATCCCCATTGCATTGAAATCTCAAGGGTTTGTTCTCGAACATGTGAGCATTGTGAAATTGTATCCATCTTCCTTAATGCCCCCATTTGGTGTGAACAAGGAAATTGTGCATTTTATTTCCATTGTCTGCAAGACTCTTCCACCTTCCTTGGGTATCCCAACCTTTATGGTGCTCCTTCATTGAGCTCTTTCTTACATCTTGCATCAGCAATTATGCATCCACCACATCTTCTGATGCTCCAATTTCTTGCTCCATCTCCATATTATGACCAACAAATATTAATGATAAATATCCATTACATAATTTAAAAAAAATATTGATGATGTGTATAATTATATATTTTTATAATTAAAAGTTATAAATGCTAAAAAAATCAACTCTACTATATGCACACAATATAAACTATTATTTTTCAAGGGTGTTGATAGTAGTGATAGTTACGGCACACAAAATGTATTTAATGGTGGTGGGGGTGTTTTCTAGAGTACTATATTTTTTTCTTGAGGTCCAAGTTGGTTTGAATTACCGTATTTGATTTATGTATAAATATTCATACAAACCTCTAAACCTCCAACATATTTTCCTTTCTAGAACCTTAGTTGTGAGTCTTGCTCCTCTAATAATATCACTCGAGGAGGGCCTTACACTTAAGAATAAATTAAATAGCATTATTTATACCCTGTAACTAACTCATGGCATATCCTTGAGACCATAAATAAATAAATAATTTTCCAATGTTTGGCTAGCTTTATCATGAATTGTGATATATGATCAAGAACTTAAATGTGATCATAAATTATTATTGTAAGACACTTTATTATATAATTGAAAACTCAATTAAAAAAAAAGGATTAAATAAATTAAAATAATTTGTTCCTAATGAATCCTTAATAATAGAAGATGATTTTTCTTAACTTTATTAGTCATAAATATTGTGAATCATTTAATTTCTTGATGACTAGAACATATATACATACATATATATAATTAAAATTCTCATTTTTTCCCTTATTATCAGTCACAAAATTTTATTTCTCCATTTTTTATGTTGAGAAAATGTTCAAAATTAAATTAAGATATAGAGTATTTGTAAATGAATATCTAAAGAATGACGCTTTTTGTCTCTAAAACAATGCAAATATCTTACTTCATCATTGCATATTCTAAGTGTTTAGTGATTTCCTTTCTATTTCTTAAAATTCATCATACTCAAGTGCTGCTCTACTCAATATTTACTTGGTCATACTTTTGTGAAAATGCTATTTGTTATTAATTTATGCTTTTTCTATTAAATTTTCACTATTATATGTGGCATTTATGTTAATATTTTTGTGTTTAAAAATTATTTAAAAAACATAAAGATAAGCATATTTTAAAGTCAAGTGACAAAAAAAAAATTGGTTACTAAATTGCTTGAATGCAAACACAAGTATTGATGTGTTGAATAAAAAAATATAAAATTTCAGAAATTAATATTGTAGAATATATTTATAATGATATTTTTTTTCAAAATATATAAGAAAGTATGGATTGTACAATGCACATTGACATGTCATGATATTTTTCTAAAACAAAAATGTATACATTGGCATATGGATGTTTGTTTGATTGAAAGTAACGGTGAGCTAGGTTACTAAAGAAAATTTGGTGGTGTTCATGCAAAATTTGAAATATGGAAAAATGATACTTTTGAATTTTGTCTTATTTTAGTGGAGTTTTTATTGTTTAGGAATTGAAAATAAGCTATGAAAAAAAAAGGAGGGGCTAGATATTGAAAAAAATATCAAATGACTCCACAAATAGCATTAAATGTACATGAATTGAATCTTTATCTTTATATAAATATTATCCACATTCTAGAGGTTCTTTTGTAGTTAAAGAAAATAAGATAAGCAATAATAGAAAGAGCATTCACAATAGATAGGCTATCTACATTATCAGATAATTATCTTTTAATTCATACTCTGTCAAAGATTTCTTATAGAGGTGTTGTACACTCTTCTCTCTCAAATTTCTAACTATTTAAGAAAAAAATTGTCTACCAAGGTTTTAAAAAGAGAAATTTGATATTCTAGAAGATATGAAGGGCATTATCAATATTGGGGAATTACTTGTAGTAATGAATGATTTAGTTGTTATTATTTATTTTAGGTCTTTTCAAATTATGAATGTAATTAGTCCATAGTTTAGATATGGAGTGAGATTTTATTCTAAAACAAGTCTCACATCTACAAACCAGTAAATCAATTGATGTTTAATGGTAAAAGCCTCCAAAGTATTAAGTAAAATCCTCCAAAATCTCACTTATCACATAAATGCTATATAAATGTTGATTTGATAGTTGGATGGAAACATTCTATTTCCATTTATAAGTGTTTTTTTGTTAATTAAATGTCAACTTTCATTTTTTATTTGTGTTCCTTTATATATTAATTGTTTAATCCACCCATTGGCATCTAGAATTTGTATGTAAAAACATATACACAACATATTAACATAAATATAGTTTTCTATCAACATAATCCTTGAACCTCCTTTAGGTGAAGTGCTAGTATTTATTATTACAAAAGTATTTATAATTTTTAAATAAAGATTGAAAATTTTCAAAAGGTTAATTTAATAAAAAAAATGTTAAGAAAAAACATTTTGATTTCTTATATTAAGAAGGTTTGAAATAGTAAAATGATTTTTAATAAATTACTATGCCATAAAAAATAAGATAGTGAGGATTTAATAGTCATTTAAACAATTTTTAATAAATTAAAAAGTAAGGTTACAAATGAAAACAATAAGAAAAAATAATATTTAAGTCATAGATATTGAGTTAATCAATTAAAACATAATATCTTTGAGGTCCTTAACCTCCCAATATTTCAATCGAAAGCTTTGAAGTTTTAATCAAATGTGAACTTTGTTGATGCATTCCTTCTTAATATTCAAGCCTAAAGCCCCCTTCTTATCAAAAATCTCAAAAAAAAATTATATGTAAAAATCTATGTATGATCTTGAATGAGAGAAGGGATAATTTTTTAGTTTTTAATGAAAAATTTAAATAACAAAGTAAATTGTTTTACAAACTGTTTTATTATGGGAAGAAGAGCACGATACTTAAAAAGAACTATGAAAAACTAGAACAAAAATTAGAAAGTGATGTTGATTTCAACAAAGGTTACTTTAGGAACATCAATTAATGGGATTCTTGTTGGCAGTGTTATAGAAGCCAATATTGTGATCTTGATATATATATATATATATATATATATATATATATATATATGCTTTGTTACTCAAAATTTCACATGGTGGGCACTCTCTATAGATTTCTAGAGGTTCTTTGGAAAGAAAATAAAATAAGATTGCAATAATGGTAACCACAAGGTTAATGGCAAGAGCATTGGAAACAAATAGGTTGTCTGCATTATCAAATAATTTTTTTTTAACTCATATTCTGTCAAAGATTTCTTATAGACATTTTTATGTTTCTCCCCGATCTCTTAGAGATGGCAAGTATTATGGAAGAAATTACCCTTTCTCAATTTTCATTGCCAATATTTTGAGAAATAAAAAAATGGAAAGATACTCGCCATAATTAGCAATTCCTTGCTTCACCTGGATGCTCATCTTTGCTACTTGGACCTTCTAGTTGCCTTGGATGATCCTAACAGAGACGATCTAAATGTTGGTGTAATTAACTTGTAGTTGAAAAATAGGTGGAGTGCATGGTTTTAAAAATATTTTATAGAGATCCCAAGACTAGTAAAATGATAAATGGTTTATCCATGGTGGAGCTTGGGGACTCTCATTTTAGGTGTGAAAACCTCACTTACCTAAAACTAAAATTCATAAATATTCCTAAGATACCCACTAATTTTGGGGTTTTCCAATCCTTGAAAAATATTTTTTTATTTCTGTAATCCAAATGTGGATGATACCACATTTTAAGAATTCATGCACATGTGCCCACATCTTAAGAATTTGTAGATTCATGGTTATCTATTGGGAAAAAATAGTCAAATCCCAATTGAAGTGGGAAAAGATGCAAAAATACAGAGCAAAGGAGACAACAAGGAGGAAGAATATATTTTCTATTTCATTCAAATACGCAAAAATATTACATTAAAAAAAATCTACATAAAAAAATTAGAGCTATGGCTTTGCATTTCCTTCATAAAATAAACTGTCCATATTCTGGCGCAATGAAACTTTTTGTGTGCTACTTTATGAACATCAAACATTGCTACTACAAATATTCGAGAGCACTAGAGGTTTGCACTCTATGCAATATATTCTGTTATTGTAGATTTTTCTTCTCCTTCCTTTTTTTTTGTTCTCCTAAACATTCCCTCCTTGTTCTTATACTCTAAACATTTTATTCTTCCTTTTTGTCTTTCTTACCTTTTCCAAAAACTGCCGCTCATTTTCAAATTCAACCACTAGAAATTAATTCACTGCCAAAAACATTAACTAGGAGAACATATGTCTGACATGAAAAATGGCGAGAATGATCTAAAATAGATCTCTTCTGATGAGCTACATTAAATACATTTGTTTGGCACTCAATATTATTAATTCCAACACTCCCTTAGTCTTGAGCCTTACTATTTTTTATCACCATTCAAAAATTTTGGAGCTATTTTGTTTGCACCTATTTTGTGTTTTGGAGTTGTCTTTCTTGGACCAATTTATATTTTTGGTTCTTTTCTAATTTTTCAAAATAGAAGTTGTGGAGCTATTTATCATCCCCATCCTATACCTTAGGCATTCAAAGCAATCTCTACTCAATGGTTTGATAAAAATATTTGTAAGTTGTTGCTTAGATGTACAATACTAAAGTTCAATCCCTCCATGCTCCACCAACTCCCTTATGAAATGGTAGTGGATTTCAATGTGCTTCCTTCATCCATGAAGGATGGGATTCTTAGTCAAGGAAATAGAAGACACGTTGTCACAAAATATGGTTGTACCATCTCCTTGCTCCTCAGTCAAGTTTGCAAGGATTATTTTAAGCCAAATGTCTTGTCATGCTACTACATTTTCTGCTATGTACTCCACTTCAACTATGGAGAGATAAACTATGGGATGCTTCTTTGATTCCCACGATATTGGTCATGAACTCATGTGGAAAACATATCCCAATGTTCTCTTCCTATCATCTATATTTCCTTCCCAATCACTATCTATGTAACCAACTAGCCAAAAATCATTTGTTACACTCACGTACCTGAAGATTCCTTTACCCACTTGCTAATGCGACTCTTTTGCAGTCTCCATAAATTTGGAAATCAGACTTACACTATGCATTGTATCAAGCCTAGTTGTTAAATACATCAAGCTTCCAACCAAACTCTTATACATGGTTGGATTCAAATTATTGTGTGATCTTCCTTTCTCAATTTCAAACCTATGGTTGTTGGTGTAGGGGAAGGCTTGCTATCTTGTATCCTAAAACTCTTCAAAATATTTTCTGCATACTTTTCTTGAGAGATAAATATACCATCATGTATTTGTTTTACTTCTATTCCTAGAAAATACCTCAAGAGACCTAAGTCCATCATTTCAAATTCTCTTTTCATGGCCTCTTTAAAATAATCAAGGAGGAAATCATCATCCCTAGTGAAAATTAAATCATCAACATACAAGACAACAATTAAAATCTTACCATTAACTTCCTTGATGTAAAGAGTGGGATTGCCATCACTTTTGTGAAAAACATTGCTCAAAAAATATGATTCAATCCTATTGTACCATGCCCATGGTGCTTGCTTCAATCTATAAAGAGATTTCTTTAGCATGTATACCTTTTTTTCTTGACCTGGAACTTCATAACTAGGTGGATACTCCACACACACTTCCTCTTTCAACACTCCATTCAAGAAGGAAAACTTCAAGTCCATTTGATACACCTTCCACTTGTGTTTGGATGTAATTTCTATGAATTCCCACATATTTTCAATCCTTGCAACTAGAGCATATGTCTCATCATAATCTCTCCCAAGCTACTACTTTTACCCCTTCACAACTAATCTTGCCTTATGCCTCACTATTTTTCCATCGACATTTCTCTTGGTCTTATAGACCCATTTCACTCCAATAACTTTTTTTTGGGAGGAAAATTAGTTAGCCCCCATGTTTTATTTATCTATTGCATCTATTTCGTCATCCATAGCTTCACATAATTTCTTTTCTTTCACAGCATCCTCAAAATAAATCAGACCACTATGAGAAAATAATGCAAAATTTATACTTTCATCAAACTCTTCATCATAGCCTATGCTATCATAAATTTCCCTCACACTTCTTGTTCAAAGGTATTTTACTTCATTCATGTGAGGTATTTTCTTAGGGAACATCATGCTTAATGTCTCTAAGAGAGGGTAAATACAAGGTATCATCTTGGGGAACATTTTACCTAATGTTTCCAAGAGAGGACAAGTGCAAGGTGTCATCCTGGGGAACATTGTACTTAATGTTTCCAAGAGATGACAAGTGCAAGGTGTCATCCTATGGAACATTATACTTAATGTTTCCAAGAGAGGACAATGCAATACAATGTTCTCAGAGGAAATAAAACCAAATGAAACCACCAAGAAAATGCCACATCGTAAGAAAGAAGAAAATCACTCAAGGAACATGAAAAATGAAATCATGCCAAAATAATGCCAATGTATGCCCTCAATTTAAAGAAATTGCTAACACCATTATGTGATCAATTACTTTAAAGTAGAAAAACATGAAAGAGAAAAAGGAAAAGAGGGCTTCCCCCAAGAAACATATAAGGTAACTATGGATTCAGGATTAGTATCTATCTTCAAGTTGCAACAATATTAGAGATCTTAGAACTATCATCATTCCCCAAATATACATAGAATGAGAAGAATGAAACAAGGAGAGAGAAAAACAAATGAACAACCTTTTGGGTCAGCATGGAAGAGACATATGGTGTTTTGATGCCTTGCATCATCCCCAAAAGGAAAATAAAAGATAATGAAAAATATTTTGGGTTAACATTGAAGAGACACAGGGTGTTTTGATTCCTTGTGTCATCCCTAAAAGGAAAACAAAAGACAAAATTGAAAATGAAAAGAAAAAAATATTATTTCATATGGAATAATGAAGGTAAAAATAGAGGAATTCACATGGAGAGGAAACATCAAACAAAACATCATGGGAGATCACATTACACACATGTAATCACACAAAAAGAAAATAAAAAGACTAGTAAAGCAGATGCAAGCCAACCATCTAGCAAGTTATCTACATCCTATTTTTGTTTAGTATATGCAAAATGTAGATCACTAGCAAGAGGGAAAATATCATGTGCTATACTAGGAGAATCACCACGTTCAACACATGGTGTGTCACTTGATTTCAGAGGATCACCACGGTTGTTATTGTTTCAGCTCATGGAAGATGAAAATAAAAAAAATCAACTCATTATGCACTTTCTCATCAATATTAGTAGTTTTTCATCATCATCCAAGTTAACCACAACAGGAGGATGAATGATAATATCCATGGAAGGTGCTAGTCCTTGTTGTGTTGGAGACATAGGATCTACTTGTTCTGGTAAGGGAGGAGGAACATCATTTATTGCTTCTATTAAGTTTGGATTTTGATTTTCAATATTATTCTCTTCATTCATCTTTCGAGAAATAGCGTGATGTCTATGCCTACACTCTCTAGAATTTCTATTTCTTTATTTATGTTTTTCAAGTTGCATTTGTGTAGGAGTAGGTTTTTCAACCATAGGTTCCTTTTCTTCTTATGAGGGAAGAACAGAAGAAACCATGGAAGGTTGCTCAGCCAATTTCTCTTTTGCTTTATAAATTTTCTTAGGAGGTGGACTAGTACTTGTTTTGTTTTCTCTTAGCTGCTTGTAGGAAATAGGTAAGGGATTCTTGATGTATGGGTCTTGGGTTGTTGGAAGTTCTTTAGGCTAAATATTTTTTTCTTCAAGGGGTGGAGGTTCTAGCATAGGTAGAGGAACATTATTGAGGGATAACTTGGCTATGCATTTTTATTTTAACTCTTGGTAGGACTTGAAAAGGAATTCTTCATGGGGTATTATAGGTTCCATGGGCCCAGGCCATAAATAGTCTAAGGAAAAATTTCTAAGAGAAGGTAGAGGTATAAAGCCACTATGGTTCACAGTGAATATTTCATTGTCAACTGGAACCTTTGAGCACTTATGGACAATAGATGGTACCACATTCATGGAGTGAAGCCATTTTTCTAGCCTTACTTCACATTAAATTGGTCTAAATTAGAGATGATAGATAATGATACATTTGATTTTTTTGGTCCTACTTGTAAAGGGAGTGTGATCGATCCCATTGTAGAATGAGAAAAACCATCACACATTTTAATCCATGCTTTTAGCTTATCATATCTATCTTGAGTAAGTTCATGCACATATAAGAGTTCTTATATGATCACATTCTCTCCATAGACGGGATCAATTAAAATCCTAAGAGTGGGACTATTATTGATTATGTCGGCTATGTAAAGAGGACTATCAGGTATATTTTTTATTATTTCTTTTGAAGAGAAATTAATTTCCATAGGAATTGTGTTTTTCTATTTATGAGGATCGATGTCAATCACTCCTATCATTGTACTAATAAGACTTAGGTCATTAGTATCCATAGGACTTTGTCCATCGTCATCCAAAGGATTTTGTTTGTTATTGCTCACATTATCATCATTTGTGTCAACATTCATCACATCAGGATTAGTTTCACTAACCTTAATATATGAAATATTATGGTTAGGCATGGGATTGGTAAAGATTTGAAAGTTTTGGTTGGGAGGAGCTATAGATTTATTACCTTTTTCATTCACACCTCCAATTTGGATATGCTTAGAATCAATGAGGTCTTTCACAAGATGTTTAAGACACTTCCAATTTTTTGTATTATGTACTTTTTGTTGGTGATAAGCATAATAGGCATTTTGTCTAAAGCTTAGAGTTAGCAACTTGCTAGGTTGAAGAGGTTGAATAGGAGGTAAGGCAAGCATGTTCTTGTTTATTAGTTGAGTCGTGATATTGTGAAGTGAGTTGGGTAAGGGAGTAAATTGTCATTGTGAATCCCCAAATATATAAGGATTATTCTTATTTAGAACAACTACTTCGGTATCAACGTCTTGGGTAGGTTGGTAGGTGGAGTTTAGTTGAAAGAAACTTTTATTTTGTCTTCTGAAAGAATGGTAGGTGTTTTGGTTTGAGGATTCAAACTTTTTAGGATGGGTAGAAGTGGTTTTTGGTTCACAACTACTTATAGAATTCTAATAATCTTGAAGGGAAGTGCACAAATTCATGAAGGGAATTTCATCATGGTAAGTTTGTCTCATATATTACTTTGTAAATTCTTCATGAATATATTTTGAAGGTGAGAATCAAGAATCTTTACACTGATTTGGGAATAAAGAAAGATTGGTAAGTTCATGAAATCAAGTTAGTGACTTTTTCACCCTTATTTTTCTTGCATCTCATCAAATCAACTAATTTTAGGGTGTGTATAGGATCATGATGGTCCAAAAAGTGGTGACAGGATGGGTATGTGTAGGGTATGTGGCTAATGACTTTTTTTTACCCAAAATTGATGAAACAAAAAGGGTTTTTAAAGGAGATTCTCAGCTTTCCATCAATATAAATTATTCTTTACTTTGAATTTAGTAAATAATTATTATTCATTTTCTGTTTGAATTATGACTAAAGTCTCGATTGATAGGCTGATTGAAAAAAATCTAGAGCTTTCAAATGGTATCACAGTTTTTGAATTTGAAACATGTGTCACATTCTATGCTTTGCATACTATAGGATTAAAAAAAAAAGAATTTCATGAAGCTTTGATGAAGTTAAGGTAGTCAGACATATAGGTTTTTATATTTTTGAAAATTTGTAATAAAAAAATAATAATTAATTATTTACTTGGAAAAAAATTACAAAAAAATATGTATCACATAGGTACATGAGTCCTTTACTTATATCTAAAATATTATAAAAAATAATTATCATTAAATTATTGTGGTTAGGGTGGTCAAATAGACACCTTATTTTTTCCTGAAATTTAAGTGCTATTGCATTGAAATTTCAAATTTTCACCATATAGATTTTTTTTTGTTAAATAAACCTAGTAGTTTAGAAACTAAATTCAATTTGTTACATATTCTATTCTTACAAATTTGTGAAATAATAAAGATAACTTATTCAATTTTTTACGTCAATTTTCCTAACTCTAATTTTTCTAAATTTTTTGCCACTTAAGGGCTTATGTTTTCCATGATGATCTTGCACATACCTGTCATTTTAGGAACCATATGCACTTGGATATGGTTAATAAATGCTTCAAAAATCTCATTATATGAACAAATTGAGTTATTCAGGAATGTAGAAAACTAGTCCAATGCAAAATCTTTCAAGGATCGGGGAAAATGTTTATCCAAAAGTTTTTTCCTCAAGGATAAAGTCACTACACAAAGTAGTAAAGGAATTAACATGATTAGCAGGATCTCCTTTTCCTCTATACTTCTCAAATCTAGGGATCTATATACCTTGTGGCACCAAATTTTTCAATATCTCCAAGGATAGTGGGTTGCTTTTGACATAGTATGAAGGTGGACAATTTTGATTTTGATTTATGGTGGAAACTTTACATTGAATGGATGAAGGGATTTGTAAGAGGTGGTTAATAATAGGATCATTGCTTGTGGTTTGAGATGGAGGTGAATATGGTGGTGGTGTGTATGTGTTGGAAGGATTAGTGAATAGATAGCTTATGGCAGGAGATATAAGGTTAGATACCATATAGGTATAAGGAGCACTAGTGGGAATGGAGATTATGGTTGAAGGTGGGAGATTTTGATTTCCTCCTTTTCTGTGCATAATCTTTGAAGCTTGAGCACCATTAGTGGTGGAAGGAAGGTTTTTTCCAAAGATATGAGCTATGTTATGTATAACTTATAGTCCTTCATCACTTTCCATCATGTTTTGAAGACTATTTATGGCAGGTATAACAGTGTTTGAAATTTTTTTAGTACTCATGCTATCTTGTAAATGAGCTAGGTCATCATTCCTTTTCATTATGTTTTCTTGAGGGATATGATCAACAACTATTTGAACACTCAACATCCACTTGTAGGTAAGGTAGGCATAGAAAAAAAGGTATCAAAGCTATGGTCTATACTTAGTGAACTAATACCAACACTAGAAGTAAGAGAGCTAGATAACCCAAGATCCACAATGAGTGTTTTATCATGGGATGTCCTGATTCTCGCACTTTATCTCACCACAGTATTAGTAGTAGGACACCAAGTACTACAACTCATACAAGGGATAAATTGAAGAAAGTGTAATGAACACAATATCCTATGCTTGCAATTATACTTGAAATGAATGAAATTGGAATAGTATATCAATTCTATAAACTGTAATAGAAAATTGAAAGCAACAAATCAAAGCACATAAGAGAAATGTCAAACCCTAAAAATAAGAAAGTGAAAATCAATAGCGACTAAGATTTTAGTAAGGGAATATTGGTCCTATTGGTGATATTTTGAGGCTCTAGGGACTAGAATTGAGAACAAAGAATAGATAGAGAGATCTGAGCCAAAAACCTTGAGAGGGACTAAGATGCTAGGAAGAGAATTTTAGTCCTAGCACATGTTTTTATTAGAAAAATAGAAATTTTTGGATTTTTTACAATGTTCATAGGTTTCCTATTCAAGAATTTGATCTTTAGAAATAGAAAAATGTGCAAATGAATGCAAGAAAAAGTAACTAGTAACAATCAATTGAATCCAAATTTAAATGCAATTTTTTTCAATTTTGAATGCAATAACAATGTTCCTAAATGTAATTAGGATGATGAACAATTCACTTTTAATTTTTCAATGAGATAAAATGATGCAAGAAAGAAAAAATGAAACCTATATTCACTTTCATTAATGCAAATATGAGAAACCCTAGATGCACTTTCACTAAATATTAGAAACCCTAGATGCCCTTTCACTAAATATTAGAAACCATAGATACCCTTTCACTAATGCAAGATGCAAGACAAGAATGAATGCAACTTAGATCTAGGACTTTAATAGACTCTAAATAAAAAAATTAATGCTTAAGAAGTTGGGTTCACCAAAATAGACTGTAAATAAAGTGGGAAATCGGATAGAAAATGCCCACTCCTATTCTCTCTAGCTCACTTAATAATATCCTAGGAACCATAATTTGATTGACTGTCAACCTTAAAGGTGAGTTCATTTTGAAAAAGGAAGACCTATGAGAGGTTTCTTTCATCTTAAAGGGGTTCACCACCAAGAAAATGCTTGGAAACAACACTTTAACATTCAACCTACGAAACATAGTAATGCAAGCTAAATGGAGGATGCCAATGATTAAATTATGCAACAGGAAATTATGATGTGTGTACCTGAGAAGTCTAGAAATGCAACAAGTATTTTGAAAATTTAAGAATTTTGTCAAAAGCTGCTATGGAGGACTAAGACACCCTTACTATTGTCTTAGTCCCACTACTATTTTTCAGGGAAAATACATAATCTTCAGTTGTTGGAACTAGATCTGGAAGAATTTCTATTTAAAATAACTTTAGGAGGACTAAAACACCCTAGGTGACAACTTAGTCCCATCTTAAATTTTTGGAAATTCTGAATGTGGTCTTGAGGCTTAACATCTACACTTTCTTCTTCTCAGATCTCAAGTTCTAAAATTTTTGGATTTGGCCTGTAGGCGAGTTTCTATGAAGATGACAACTTTGCAATGAAAATTTTCAACTTTAAAACTTTGTAATTCAAATGATCTTCAAGTATTCAACCTAAATCTACAAACACAAACAAGAAAGAGAGGAAAAACTTGTTAATTGTTAGTAAATGGGGGTTTTTCTTGTCAAACCTCTTGTTGGTAATTAAACCTTGAAATGAAATGGAATAATTAAGGGAAATGATGAATGAACAACATGCAATGTTACAACTAATTGAACCCTTGTAATAAGGTGTTGCAAACTTGTGTTAAATGGCTAGCTCTAATGTAGATCTTGAAATGCTTTAATGCTTGATAAATCTTGACTTGAGTTGCTTGCTTGAATCAAACCCCTACATTACAAATGTTAGCTCAAAAACACACATTATGCAAGAATATCATTTATCTATTATCATTACAAATGATGATGGATTCAATGCTTGGTTAATTTCTCTTGATGCTATTAGGAATGCTATCACAAAAGTCTTAGGTGAAAATGAATAAAATAACCTTGATGTTAATGATTAGGCACTAATCTAAGTCACATAGATAAAACTTTAAGGTGAAATCATTTTAATCTTACTAAAATTAGGGACACATAGCCAAAATCATTAAATTATCATTTATCTATTGATGATTGCTAGGATTTTCCAAAAAAATGATATAGTTCATTGAGCTTGTGGATGCAAAATAGGACCAATTAAGACATAAATAGGGATAAATAAAGCAAGTCAGGCCCAAACAAGTGTGAAAATGAAAGGGTGTGCATTTACCTACACTACATTTAGCCCCCACTTTAGTGAGAGGATGAAATTTCTTCAAACTCGCATTGAAGTAGCCAACCATGCATTTGAGAGGGGTTGAAATATACAAATGTTAGTAAGATAGGATGACAATAATCAAGAGAGTTTCCAACCCCTAGGATCAAGATCCTATGATAAACCAACAAAGGCATAAAGGAACACACATGCAAATGATATATGAAGCAATAACCAAATCACAAACATACACCATCAAAGACCGGAAAAAGGAATAAGAAAATAAAGAAAAATACATTGGATCAAGCTTTGAATGGTCATCCAACGCGTTGTGGACTAGGCATAGGATTTTTTTCCAAGAGAGGTTTATAGGTGGAATGAGTTTCCCACAATGCAAAAAAGGTGCATGCTCACAAGGGCTAGTGAAGCTAAGTGTCCACTAGGTGAGCCCCAAGAGGTCCATATCAAATCCATACACCAATGACTATGATAAGGACAAAAAGAAAAAATGCACACTCACAAGGGCTAGAGAAGCTAGGTGTTCACTAGGTGAGCCTTGAGGAACCATACCAAAGCCATAACTACATGAATTTGATAAGGTATAAAAGGAGAAATGCACACTCACAAGGGTTAGTGAAGCTAGTTTTCCACTAGGTGAGCCCTGAGGAGCCATACAAAATCCTTACCTCCATGAATTTAATAAGGAAAAAAAGGGAAAATGAAACAAGAGAGAGGGATGTTCGAAGGGATTTTACTTTGTTCATGTGAGGCATCTTCTTAGGGAACACCATCCTTAATGTCTCTAAAAGAGGATAAATACAAGGTCTCATTGTAGGGAACTCTATACCTACCATTTCCAATAGAGGACAAGTGTAAGGTCTCATCCTGGGGAATATTGTACTTAATGTTTCTAAGAGAGTAAAAATGCAAGGTCTCATCCTGATGAATATTGTACTTAATATTTCTAAGAGAGGACAATGAAATATCATGCTCTCAGAGGAATAAAACACCATGACACCACCAAGGAAAGGACACATATAAGAAGGAAGAAAATCATGCAAAGAATATGAAAAAATGAAATCATGCCAAAATAATGCCAATGTATGCCCCCACTTTAAATAAATTGCTAACAACATACTATGATAAATTACTTTAAAGTAGACAAACATGAAAGAGAAAAAGGAAAAGAGTGTTTCCCCCCTAGAAGCATAGAAGGGATCTATGGATTTGGGGTCAATATCTGTCTTTGCTACAATGATATTAGAGAGCTCAGAACTGTCATCATTCCCCAAATACACAGAAATGGAAGAATGACACAAGGAGAGTGAAAATTAAATGATTTTTTTTTTGGGTCAACATGGAGGAGACATAGGGTGTCTCGACGCCTTGCATCATCCCCAAAAGGAAAACACAAGAAAAAAATGAAAGGAAAAGAATAGATAATGAAAAATATTTGTGGTCAACATGGAAGAGACAAAGGGTGTCTCGACACCTTGCATCATCCCCAAAAGGAAAACTCAAGACAAAAATAAAAATGCTAAGCATAAAAGCTTACAACATAAGGAAGAATGAAGGTACAAATGGAGGAATGCACATAGAGAGAAAAAATAAAATAAAACATCACAGGTGATCACATTAGACACATGCAATCACACAAAAAGAAAGAAAAAGAGGAAAATAAAAATAATAGTAAAGTAGATGTGAGTCAACCATCCAACAAGTCACCTACATCCTAGTCTTGTTTAGTATATGCAAAATGCATATCACTAGTGAGAGGGAGAACATCAAGTGTTATACTAGGAGAATCACCATGTTCAACACATGGTGCATCACTCGATTTAGGAGGATGACCATGCTTGTTATTGTTTAAGCTCATGGAAGATGAAAGTAACAAATTCAACTCATTATGAACTTGCTCATCAATTTTAGTAGTTTCTTCATCATCATCCAAATTAACCACAATAGGAGGACGAATGATAATATACATGGAAAGTGTTTGTCCTTGTTGTGTTGGAGACATAGGATCTACTTCTTCTGGTAAGGGAGGAGGCTCATCATTTATTGCTTCTATTAAGTTTGATTTTTTATTTTCAATATTATTCTCTTCATTCATCTTTCAAACAATAGCATGATGTCTATACCTACACTCTCTAGAATTTTCATTTCTTTTATTACAATTTTCAAGTTGCATTTGTGTAGGAGTGGGATTTTCAACCATAGTTCCTTTTCTTCTTGTGAGGGAAGAACGAAAGAAACCATGAAAGGTTGCTCAACCATTTTCTCCTTAGCTTTACTTGTAATTTTCTTAGGAGGCAGACTAGGACTTGTTTGGTTTTCTCTTGGTCTCTTGTAGGAAATAGGTAAGGGAATTTTTTTTGATGGGCCTTGGTTTGTTGGAAGAGATATAGGTTCAATATTGTTTTCTTCAAGGGGTGGAGGTTCCAACATTGGTGGAGATAAATTCTCAAGGGATAAATTGGCTATGCATTTTTATTTTAACTTTTGGTAAGACTTGAAAAGGAAGTCTTCATGATGTCTTATAGGTTCCATGGGCACAAGCCAAAAATAGTCTAAGGAAAATTTTCCATGAGTAGGGAAAGGTATAAAGCCACTATGGGTCACAATGAATATTTCATTGTCAATTGGAACCTTTAAGTACTTATGGAAAATAGATGGGACCACATTCATGGAGTGAAGCCATTTATCTAGCCTTATTTCACATGAAATTGGTCTGAATTAGAGATGATAGAGAATGATACATTTGATTTTTTTAGTCCTACTTGTAAAGGGAGTGTCATCGAGCCCATCATAGTATGAGGAAAACCATCATGCATTTTAATCCATGCTTTCAGTTTATCATATCTATCTTGATTAAGTTCATGCACACATAATAGTTCTTATATGATCAAATTCTATCCACATATGGGATAAATTAAAATCCCAGGAGTGGGCCTATTATTGATTTTTCTAGCTATGTAAAGAGGACCATCAGGTGCATGTTTGATTATTTATTTTGAAGAGAAAATAATTTCCATAGGAATCATGGTTTTTTGTTTATCATGCTTGATGTTAATCACTCATATCATTGTACTAATAGGACATTCGTCATTGGTATCCATAGGAATATGTTCATTATCATCTATAGGATTTTTTTTGTTTTTCTCATGTTATCATCATCCATGTCAACATTCATCACATCTAGCTTATTTTCACTAGCCTTAACAAATGAAATATTATGGTTAGGAATTGGATTGATAAATAAAAATACAAGTTTTGGATAGGAGTTACAGATTTATTACCTTTGTCATTCACACCTCCAATTTGGATATGATTAGAATCAATGACATCTTGCACAAGATGTTTAAGACACTTGAAATATTATGTATCATGTCCTTTTTGTTGGTGATAAGCACAATAGGCATTTTCTCTGAAGCTCAGAGGTAACGACAAAATGGTAGATATAATTGTTGATATATATTACTAGTGTTAGTGATAGGTTAAATTTGAAATTAAATTACCATTGTATAGTTTAATATATTTATTTATTATTTGTAGAAGCTATAATTTTGTAGAAACTGCAACATATAATCCTATATTGGTGAAATTTAGAATAAAATAAATTCTTTATAGCTTAAAATGTCTTTAATTTACCAATTTAATCTATCGCTAACTAGTCTTCCTTCTAGGTGGTTGATATATTTGAGGAAACAAAATTGAATAAAACAAGAGTGAATGGATTGAGAAGGATGCTCTAGGAGATGCAAATATTTTGCACGAAATACAAGTGATTATAGCTATCATATCTTGAATTGTAAGTGTATTAGATACTTAAATTTCCAAAATTCATTTTGAATTTTGAATTTTTGATTCGTTTATAGATGATATCCTTACTATGGAAAATGCAAATATTTTTCATTTTGATTTAAATAAAATAAATGTTACATTATTGCGTGCCTATTATATCTCAAAATTTTACATGAAGTATGTTTCCTCCTTGAAGTGTGAGTTTTTCATGGGAAATTCTAAAAAAAATAGTGAGTGTTGATACTACATCCTTTTAATTATCCTCCTCATAATTGATTTGTGTTAATTTTAGGATGATTTCTCCAACACTACATCTATATGATTTATCTCCCAAAATAGAATAGGAACCTTTGGATCCTTGGTAATTAGATAAGATATATTTGCAAAAGAACATAATATATATCATTTTACATTAATGGTATTTCTCCATTTAAATTATTTACCTTTGTTAAGTTGTCAAGCATCTTTGCATAGTTGGGTTTCATAAGGTTGTGATTAAGGAACATTTTTTTATTGAAATTGTTTCTACTCAGTATAGTATACCATACAAAATGCCAAAGTAAGACCATAATAACACACAAATGCAAACTATGCTTCCCAAATGTTTTGTATTGGAATTGTTGTTCAATAAACACAATGAATTTTTTTTTGTAAACACAATGTGTTTTTCAATGTAAAAGCCTCTTTACAAATATGAGTGAAGGAGAAAGGTGGGCCAAAAATTCTTATGTTCTCATTAGAATAAATGGAAAAAGTGGTGTGAAGTATGTGTGTGGATGTATTTAAATGCTGAAAACTTAATGAAAATGAAAATTAAGGAATGTAATTATGATATTATGTAAAACTGATAGAAAACACAATGTGTGTTCAAACTATTTGACAAGAAATGCAAACAAACTATAACATAAAGTAACCCAATTGGATATATGTACCTATAATTTGGAAGAAGGTGAATTGGGGCTCTGAACACTTGCATAAGACACCAGAAATACTCACTGGGACTGATTTTCCATTTTGGGTTAATGAGTCTTGTATTTTCTAGAAAATGTCAGAACTAGTTTTGGGGAATTGGGTATCCAAATCTACAAAAATCATTTTTCAAGCCTAGAAATAGGACTGATTTACCATTAATGGTGAATGGGTCCTCTTCTAGGAAACATAGAATTATGGATAGGATTATGTGGCTTATGATCCACAATTTTGTTTCTAAAGATTCCTCAAATTTGAATGTGCAAAACTCAACTTGTAGACTCTCTCCAAGCTTGAAATAAGGATTGAGACACCTTGAATGACTTTGATGGGATATGGACACCTTTTCTTACCTTTCCATTTGATAAATTTTCATACATAAACACATGCAAAGTGGAAAAAGTGTTCAAGGTTAGGATATAGGGGTTTTCCTTGGTCAAACCCCACTTTTGGTAATCAAACCCTTGAAACAGAATTAAAATGGAAAGATAATGATGAATACACAACATGCAAATGTACATACTCACCAAACCCTTGTTGGAGAAATCTGAAGTGATGTCAATGGTTGTTCCAAGAAGTCTAATTTATGCTTGATTTGATGATGTAAATACTTGAATTAGTGAATGAATGATTTGATGTTGATGGCTGAATGTGTTGGATATTTTGGTTTTTTTGCTAATATGTGGTTTTCATTGATGTCAACACTATTAGCATTAGTGCATTTGAAGTTGTATATGTCAAGGATATTGAGAAAATTGTAATGGAATTAGTTGCAGGTTGTCAGTGGTGAAGTAATGTTCTATTTGTCAGTGATTTCTATACATTGATGATCAGAGGTTGTGGACTAAAGGGTTTCTTGTTGAGTTTATCTATTTTATCCACATTAATTTTTAGAGATCTGCATGAAGATTTAATCGAGTTATGAAGATTTGTATTTTGATAGTTTTTTTGTTACTTTAGTTTGTGTTCCTGAATGAAGATTATGTGATTCCAGTTAGTTCAATTGCTCCATATGCTTCTTTGATGTTTCATGATGCTTGTTGATGTTTCTAGATCATGTTCTATCTATGTTGCACATCTTCATTGACTGTTGTGCTATCGATCCAAGATTTTCTCTTGAGTGTTCATGTTTTTAATGTTCTTGGGAGATAATGTGTTGAAGTGTGTTGCGGATCTTCTAGGAGAAATTAATTGAAGTTTTTTCATGTTGGATATGTTAATTTGGGTCTTCACTATGTTGTGTGTAACCTTGGTTGATTCATATTGAATATTATCTATTTTTTTGGGCTAATAGTTTGTATTCATTTTATTATTTCTTTGTGGCCAACTTATAGCGATGTAATTTAATGTTATAGATATATAATCTAGAGATTGTTCAAATTGAAGAGATCCAAAAAAAGTTATTATGTATGAGATGTGCAAATAATTTCCTAAAAATTCAAAGGAAAATTATAGTGTAAAGAGGAGTGAAGAAGAGTGAAGAAGACTGAAGAAGTGTTCTTGTGCTTAACCAAAATTGTAATAAGGTATTAGTAGATACTATTTTAATAGTTCAAAATATGGATGGTTGTAATATGAATCTCTTTATAAGACAATGTGTCTTCCTTTGTAATTGAGGAGTGAGCTCTAGGTAGTGTGCCTTAATGCATGTGCATTCCCCATTTATTCTTCTTATACTTTTAACAGGGTATAATCTTGTGGACTGACATTGTTGTTTTTCCCTTAATAGGGTTTCCACGTAAAAAATATTGGTGTTATGTGTGTTTTTGATGTGCTGTTGATTCATGTTTTCATTGATATTTATCATATCTGAGAATAAAGTTAATAAGTTGAATAAGTTTTAAATTTCAGAGACAATTGATTTACCCCCCTCTCAATTGTCTACCCTTGTGTTGCCAACAATTGGTATTAGAGCTTAGTTCCATGGAATAAGTTTAACAACTTGAGGTGATCTAGGATGGTGACATACAAGAAGGATAGTCTAAGATTGATGGAACAAATTATTCTTTTTGGAAGACTCAAATGGAGTGTCATTTGAGATGCATTGGTGAACCCTCCTGGAGCATTACATATAATATGTATGTTATACCATTGAATGGTCCTACTACTTCTCTTGAGATCAAGGATGATGAGTAAAATATTAGGGATAATGAAGCATTGTTGATTGCTTTGAATGATACTAAGATGACTAATGTTATGGATCTGAAGATTGCTCATGAGATTTGGAAAAATTTGCAAAATATGTATGAAGGTGATGCTAATGTGAGATTGCTAAGTTGTAGAGTCTAAAAGAGAAATATGAAATGTTGAGAATGGGTGATGATGAAAATGTTACTACTTGCATGGAAAGAGTGAATGAACTTGTGTGTGGTATCAGATATGCTAGTAGAAAGTTGGAATAATTAGAAATTATTTCTAAAATTCTTAGATCCTTTCCTAATATTTATAACATCAAACATATAACTATTGAAGAGCTTTGGACTATAACAAATATAACCAGAGATACATTGGTTTGTAAGCTGACTACTTTTGAGTTGAGTGAATTTGGTGATGCCCTTCCTAAGGTTGAATTTTCATTTAAGGCCACTACTTCCAAAAGAGATAGACATATATATGATCCAAATGAGATTTCATCTAGAAAAACATTCAAGTATGAGGATGAAATTAGACAAATTGAAGAAGAAGAAAGAGAGCTAGAAGAGTCAGAAGCACTTATTTTCAAAAGAGTATTAAGAGGAAGAGGTAAGTATGAAGGAAAATTTCCTCTTAAATTCTTTTCTTGCAATAAGATAGGTCATTTTTCATCAAGGTGTCTAGAAAGAACTCCTAAACCAAGACATAAAAAGCCTGGATTTGAGAAGAAGTGTTATTATGTTGTTGATGAAGGTGTGATAGATGATGAATCTGATAAAGGAAACACAAGTGTTGATGAATGGGTATTTATTGCTATCAAGGAAAATAATCTTGTATCTACTGAATTTGTTGGTTGTACAAATGTGGAGAAAGCCCTAGTTGCTCGAGTTGAAGAGAAGGATGAATGGGTGGTTGACAATGGATGTTCGCATCATATGACAAGAGACAAAATTAATTTTGTAAGCTTGGAAAAATATGATGGTGGTGTTGTGATATTTGGTGATAATACAACTGGTGTGATCCATGGAAGAGGATGCATTTCTCTTGATGGTAAGAATAATATTGATGATGTATTGTATGTGAAATGTCTAAAGAATAATATTTTAAGTGTCGAATAGATGGTTGATAAGGGTTACAATCTTAAGTTCAAATATGGAAAGTACTAACTATTGGGATGTTCTGGAAATGTGATTGCATTAGGTGCAAAAATAAAAGGTAATATCTTCAATTTGAATGCTGCTAGTAAAAGTTGGTTGATTTCTCAAATTGATGAAAGTTGGTTGTGGCATAGGAGAATATGTCATGTTAACTTTGATAAGATTATCTAGATAATTTCTACTAAGGCTGTGAGAGATCTACCTAAGTTGGTAAAGCTTACTAATGCCATATGCAAGGAATGTCAATTAGGAAAGAAAACTAGAATTTATTTTTGGAGTAAAAAAGCATTATTCAAATGAATTGTTAGAACTGGTGCATACTGATCTATGTGGTCCCTATAAGGTTAGAATTCTACAAGATTACATGTATTTCATGTTACTCATTGATGATTATTCTAAAATGGTATGGGTTTCTTTCTTAAGGGAGAAATATGAAGAATTGGAAAAGTTTGAGATCTTTAAGGCTATGGTTGAGATAGAGACAAGTCTGAAGATTAAATGTTCTAGATTAGATAAAGGTGGTGAATTCATTTCCTATGAATTTAATTCTTTTTGTGAAGAACATGGAATAAGGAGATAATTATCTGCACTGCAAACCCCTCAACAAAATGGAGTTGTTGAAAGGAAGAACAAAACAATTGAAGATGATGCTGGAAGGAAATGTCCCTCATATCTATTGGAGAGAAGTTGTGAATATTATTGTGTACACACTCAATTGGGTAAAAATAAAAGGTGATATTGGTAAGACCCCTTTTGAGCTATGGACTGGTTGGAATCCTACTATTAAATACTTCAAGATATTTGGAAGAAAATGTTATATCAAGAGAGATGAATACGTAGGAAAGTTTGATGCAAGGAGTGATGAAGGTATCTTTCTAGGTTATTCTACTAAAAGAAAGGTCTACTGGTGTTACAAAAAGAGATTGAAGAAAATGGTTGAAAGTGAAAATGTTAAGGTTGATGAAGACATTGATAGACCTTCTAGAATCTGTGGATATGATTCTGATGATCAAAATGATAGTACAAATAAAAGTCATACTTCAAATCAAGTGCAAATCATTATGGTGAATTAAGATTATCAAGATGAAGAAGAAACTAGTGAAAGAGTAGAAGAGAGATTAGAAGAGATTGAAATTCAAGAATGTTGTGAGGCTCTCAGGTATGTAAGATTGAATCATTCATAAGATCAAATTATAGGGGATAAAAACAAAAGTGTATAGACTAGGAGAACAATTTTAGAAGAATATTGATTGATTTCAAAGACTGAGCCTACTAGAGTGAATGAAGCATGCAAAGATGAACATTGGGCTGAAGAAATGAAAGAAGAGCTACAACAAATTGAGAAAAATGATACATGGACTCTTGTTCCTAGAACTAAGGATAAAAATGTAATTAGAACTAAATGGGTCTTTAGAAAAAATTAAATGAGAAAGGTGAAGTGGTTAGAAACAAACCAAGACTAGTATGTAAAGGATATTCTCAGATGGAAGGAATTGATTTTGAAGAGACTTTTTCTCCTATTGCTAGAATTGAAAATGTGAGACTGTTTCTTGCTTATGTTGCGTACAAAGACTATAAGGTTTATCAAATGGATGTCAAGTATACTTTTCTAAATGGAGAACTGGAAAAAGAGGTATATTATAAGTAACTTGATGGATTCCAATTGATTGATCAGGGAGATATAGTTTGTCGGTTTAAGAAAGCACTGTATGGACTTAAGGAAGCCCCTAGAGCTTGGTATGCTAGATTGGATAAATATTTTTTGAAGCTTGGATTTAACAAAGGTACTGATGATAGTAATTTTTATTTCAAGAATGATGATAAAGATTTTATGGTGGAAGTTTTTGTTGATGATATCATTTTTGGAGGAGATGATAGTTTGTGCATTAAGTTTGCTAATGAGATGCAAAATGAATTTGAGATGTCAATGATTGGAGAGATGAAATTATTTTTAGGATTGAAAATTACTTAGTTAGATAAAGGGATTTTTATATCTTAGTCCAAGTATGTGAAATAATTGTTGAAGTTTGGTATGAAATATTCAAAGCTAGATGGTACACCCATGGTGACCAAATTCAAGTTGACAAAAAAAGATGAATCTCTAAAAGAAAATCAGACAAGATACAGATCAATGATTGGTTGATTGTTGTACTTAACTTAAACTAGGCCTCATATCATGAATGTTGTATGTATTGTTGCAATATTTCAATTTGATCTAAAGGAATCTCATGTGACTATTGTGAATATAATTTTCAGATACTTGAAGGGAATAGTTAACTTTGTTCTATGGTATCCTAAAGATGATGATCTCATCTTGAGTGCATTTATTGATGCTGATTGGGAAAGAGATGTGGATGACAGGAAAAGTACTAGTGGTGGAGTATTTTTCTTGGGTAAGAAGTTGATTTCATGGTTAAGTAAAAAGAAGAATGCCATTTCCTTATCTACTGCAAAAGCCAAATACTTTGTTATTACTAACAATTGAACTCAAGTCTTGTGGATGAAAAAGATGTTGAAGGATATCAGAGTTGTGTATAATGAACCTATTGCTATATTCTATGATTAACATTTCTAAGAATCTGGTGTTGCATTAAAAAACCAAGCATATATCTATCAAGTTTCACTTTTTGAGAAAAAAGGTAAGTGAAAAGGAAGTAAAATTGGAGTATGCACCTACTAAGGAGTAGATTTCAAACATCTTTACCAATTCATTGCCTAAGGATAATTTTTAGTATCTCAGAGGGAAGTTAGGGGTGATTACCCCTCCTAATCAAAACTAAGGATACCTTGCTTTGCATTATCCCTTGCATTTCATAATCATATCTTAACTCAAATTCATGTTGTAGTGGTTGCTACTAAGTGGGAGTAGTCAGATGTTAAAAAATTTAGATATGTGGTTCAGAGCTTAGAGATATTTGTCAATGATTTTAAAGGCAGAGAAGAGTCATGTGAAAAACTATGAATTATCTAAGGAGAAGAGCCTTGTGAGGAGAAGATTCATGTGAAAGAGTTGACGAAAAAAATAGTTAGAACCTAAGTGGGAGAAAGTGTTAAGAGATAGTTGCATTGATGGTGTTTTTTACATCATGTGTTTTCATCAATGCCAAAGGGAAAGATTGTTGGATATTGTGGTTGTGTTGATGATATGTGGTTGTCATTGATGTCAATACTATTAGCATTAGTGCATTTGAAGCTATATATGTCAAGGATATTGAGAAAATTGTAATGGAATGAGTTATAGGTTGTTAGTGGTGAAGTGATGCTCTATCTATCAGTGATTTTTGTACATTGATGATTAGAGGTTGTGGACTAAAGGGTTTCTTATTAAGTATATCTAGTTTATCCACATTGAGTTTCAGAGATCCGCATGAAGATTTAATCGAGTTATGAAGATTTTTATTTTCACAATTTTTCTGTAACTTCAATTTGTGTTCCTAAATGAAGATTATGTGATTCTAGTTAGTTATATTTTTGTAGATACTTCTCTGATGTTTCATGATGCTTGTTGATATTTCTAGATCATGCTTTATCTATGTTGCACATTTGTGTTGATCATTGTGCTTGTGATATGAGATTTTCTCTTGAGTGTTCATGTTTTTCATGTTATTGGCTAAAAAGGTGTTGAAGTGTGTTGTGGATCTTTGAGGAGAAATTAATTGAAGTGTTTTCATGTTGGAGATGTTAATTTGGGTCTTCACTATGTTTTGGCCAACCTTGATTCATTCACATTGAAAATTATGTATTGTTTTGGGTCAACAGTTTGTATTCATTTTATTATTTCTTTTTTGGCCAACTTGTATTAATGTAATTTCATGTGGATATATAAGAGTGATTGTTTATTCAAATTGAAGAGATATAGAAGAATTTTTTTTGTATGATATGTGCGAATAATATCCTAATCATTAAAAGGTAGAGAAAAGTGTGAAGAATAGTGAAGAACAGTGAAGAAATGTTCATGTGCCTAACCATAACTATAATTAGGTTCTATTTCTTAGTTCAAAATCTAGATGGTTGTAATTTGAATCTCTTTGTAAGATAGTGTGTCTTCCTTTGTAATTGAGCAGTAAGCTTTAGGCAGTGTGCCTAAATGCATGTGCATTCCCCATTTATTCTTATTATACTTTTAACAGGGTATAATCTTGTGGACAAACCTCCACCATGGTTTTTCCCCTAATAGGGTTTCCACATAAAAAATCTTGGTGTTAGGTGTGTTTCTAATGTTTTGTTGATTCATGCTTTCATTGATATTGATAAGATCTAAGAATAAAGTTAATAAGTTGAATAAGTTTTAAATTTTGAAGACAACTTATTCACCCCCTCCTCTCAGTTGTCTGCCCTTTTGTTGCCAAAAAAATGGAATTAGGATTGAAATGGATGTAAAAACACTTATTTATACAATCTTGTGCTTTAGTGACCCTTGATACCTCATCATAGGGCAACATCAAGTTATTTTGAATAAAAACCTAAAAGTAAATTTTAAAAAATTGAATTTGGAGCCAAGGGGGACTCATTCACCACCCATGGTGAATGGGTCCCACCTAGGACTTGAAAATGGGTGTTAGGAATTATGTTGTATTTAATGTTGTTTATCGGGCTTACATTCAAAAATACACTTAATTAAGACATATGAGGGCACAAAGGGACCAAATAAAGCATGGGAAAGGGATAAATAGTGAAGTTGTGCCTAGAGAAGTGTGAAATCTTGTTACAAGACTTTACAACACTTCAAAATAGGACTTGATTAGTGATGAAAAGGTGGTTTTTAGGTGATTTTTAATAAATAGAGTCTAGAAAAATGTACAAATGTCTTACAAAATTTCACAACACCATCACAAGACATCATTATTTGAATTTTAGTACCTAAATATGCATGTTCAAGCCATGTTGCATCATAAAATCAGAGAAAAATAGACCAAACACCATGAAACAAGACCTAAAAGGCCATGAAAATGACAAGGGGTCATTTTTCTATGATACAATGAGTATTCGTTGTTGCCCATTTTTTCGCTTTAGAAATACAATGTGTTGTCAACTATACAAAATATTATGCCATGCTCTCCCTACATTGTGAAGTGCATACTATTATGTACACTATATATTGATAGCTAATAGAGTCTATCTTTAATAAGAAATGTGCTCTTTGAAAAAAAAGAAACCTTGATCTCTACATTTGTATATCTTAATTTCACAAAAAAGATTAGGTATAAGTAAAGGTAGGATTCAAAACAAATTGAGTTTCTTTTCTCTTCCTGTTAGATGAAGCTAATATCTCGATAAAACACACTATCCATAGGCTTGTAACATACCAAAAACACATAAAAATATACATAAAACATAAATAACATGATGGGATGGCATAGTGTAGGGCCCACTAGAAGGGATAAAATGTTATGGTGATAGAATGGAGCCCCTAATGGTGTCATCAGGTTTGTTTTCCCATCAAGTATTTTTGTCGGTGGATTTTTTCCAACAAGTCGGATGGGGGATGAGGTGTTATGTTATAATGTTACATACCTAGGTGATTTTTATCAAGAGATTAACTTCTCCCCTAATGGTTCCATCAGGTCAGTTTTCCCACTACTTCGAATAACATCTGCATTTTTCCATGTGAGAAAAGCTATCCATTCACTGTGAGCACGAAGGGAAGTTGACGTGATTAAGACATGCATTTTTAATTGTAACAAGTACTATTATAGGAAAACACTTTGTGTTGTGGGTTTTCTCATTTCACAGGTTGAAAGTGAAAGGTTGGAGAGTAGGGGGTAGAGTTTCTAGTGAGGGAGAGAAAAAACCAACGGAATTGAGGTGAAGGGTTTGTAATTGATTGGGTCATTACTTCTAAAGGTTTTTAAAATATTATGCATGGGCTACATATTTTGAAAAAATAGTGTTTTTAACTTGAAATTTTATAGAACAATATGAATTTCTTGAAAAGGTTTTATTATTTAGAATGTAGGAATGCAATGAAAAGAATCATTTGTAAATATCCAAAGTTTTCCAATAACCATTGACACTCTATTTGAGTGCATGATGGAAAACATAGTGGGAAGTGAGTGTATGATTTATGAGACCTCCAACCCACACAATGTTGTAAAACCTTATATGGATGTAGCTAATTTCCAAACAAAGTGCATAGAAAAATACATAACATGTGATGGGATGGCATAGTGGCATTTTTTGTCCACTAGTGCATTTTTTTAGGAGATTAGCTTCTCACTCACGTAGCTAATCTCTTGAAAAAATACACCTATGTACATACAAAAACACAAAAAACATACATAGAAACATAAAAAGCATGATGGGACAATGTAGTGTGGGCCTTGCCAAGATGGATGATAAAAATCACAAAACTGAAAGAAGGGAGGAAATGTCACAATGAGGGGATCAAGGAGATAATGATGATGTCATATGATTTTTCCCAATTAACCAATTGGGCTATTGTGTCTAGAGGGTTCTATAACACCGTGTGGGTTGTAGGTTTCTTAACACCTAGTGTTTTCCAATTTCATTAAATTCTTCATATCTAATTCACAAAATGTTCTCAAGGAAATCACAAAACATAGGAAATTGAGGTGAGGGGTGAGTAACCAATTGGGTTAACACTGAACTAATTTTTTCTAACTCAATCTTCACTTTCAGACACTTATAGTAGCTAAAACATGAGGAATTTGAAGAGGATGCAAACTAGTGATTTGTGACATTTTGTCTATAGATTCTAAATATATTTTTTTCAAAATTTTTAAAATCATATACCTCTTCTTTTTCCATCTTGTTCGAAAACTAGTTTTTTTTAGTAAACACCATTTTTTGAAGGAGTGACACTCACCGTATAACACAAATTTTTTTCCATGATGGATAAAATTGTAATTTTTTTTTTAATTTAGATTTGTAACTATGATCTCTAGTGCTGCCAATTGGTCTCATACCATTTTATTGAATATATTTTCCTTAATCAAGTTTCTAAGTCAAACCAATTACAATTTAGACATAGGTAGACCATATAACATAATTTTTTTTGTATGTATCGAAATTCCTTTTTTTTTTGTTGGATCAAGGACTTCAATATCTGGTGCACTCATATTTTTCAAATTTTTTTGATAATAAATTCTATTTTTCCACATGTGTAGAACAAAGAGATTGATTTTTAGTGAAAAATTACATTCAAAAGAAATAAAAAGTAAATATAATAATCAAATTTAATTTAATTAAAATTATAATTTTTTAGAAGCTTATAATAAGGACTACATATTTACAAAAAAATAAATTTAAATGAATTCATTTGATCCCCCAATAGGTAAATCCAAAGTGTTTTTTTATCAACATTTTGATGGGTGTAAAGGAGACTCCGTTATAGGTATGGTTTAAAACTAGTAGGGTTCTATCCAAGGGGGCTTTGTCTAAGTTTGTTTGATCAAACCCTCTTCAATTGGAATCCTTAAAATGAAAATTTTCAAGTCTTAAATCATTATATTTTGTAAAAATATGTGATTTCAACAAAAATCAGGATCTCCCAGAAAGTGTAAACCACTATTGTGTTAGCACCTTGCTACTTGTAAAGAGTTTTAAAACATTATGTGGGTTAGAAATTTCATAAAACAAGTGCTTTGCAACTGGGAATTTTAAGAAATAGTATGAATTTCTTGAAAATATTTTTTTAATTAGACAGTAGGAATGTAATGAAAGGAATCATTTTATAAACACCTAGTGTCTTCCAACAATCATTAACACTATATATGATTGTAGGTTGGAAAACACAATGGGATATGAGTGCAAGATTTATGACACCCCCAACCCACACAATCTTGTTGATTAATATGATTTTGTGCTCTCTTTCGCTTCTAGGGTTTTGGACCTAAAAGAAGAGAGACAAAACATCACATATTCATTCAAGAACAAACCCTTGAGATTTTAATGCAAAGGAGATTGAAATTTGATGAAGGGAGAGTTCTATGGAAATGATAACAACAAATAAGGGTTCACCAACAAGTGTAAACTTGGAAAATGCAAGATGTTTGAAAAAATAGTGTGATATGCAAACTAATACTAAATGACCTAAGAATGCAAGTAAAATAAAATAGAAAACTCTAAAACTAAAGATGTGCACCTAGAAACTTGTTGAAGATGGAATGGAGCTACGGAATCTTGAAGAATCCATTGTTGATTCCAATTGGGACTCATATGCCAAGCTAGGTGACTTAGTCTAGTTTTCTCAAAAAATGTGCAGGAATATGTTTCGAGAAAAAGGGTACTTAGATCTGTGAAATTCATGTTCAAGCCTAGGCAGTGGGACTCATTTTCCAATAGTGGTGAATCAGTCCACTTCTACATTTATGGAAATTAATAATAGGAAATTGTAGCCCTCAGTTTGCTCTATTCTTCTTGACAGTTTTTTGGATCTGAAACTATAGAATTTAGCTTGTAGATCCTCTCCAAGCTTCTCTTAGGACCTTGAAAACTTTGACTTACTTTATCACTTTTCCAATCTTAAATTCTTGGTAAATTTGCAACCTAGCCTTGCAAATCACACACAAGAAGAGGGGAAAATTTTTTGGGGTTAGTGAATAGTAGTTTTCCCTGGTCGAAGCTCTTGTCGGTAATCAAACCCTTGAAATGAAATAAAATAGAATGGAGAATGATGAATGAAAAAAAAATGATGTTGAAACTCACCAAACCCTTGTAGTAGGATGTTGCAAACATGTAGATGAAGGATCTAATGGATGTGGACTTCAACTCTAGCTTGATGTTAATAAATCTTGAATGCAATGATTACAAATCCTACACAACAATTGTTAGCTCTAAAATAATATGATGAAAGCAATTTTTGACATGATGAAAGACACTTGAAGGAGCTCTTGAATGCTTTATAATATACCCTTGAAATTCCTTGAATGCTCAAATTCTCTTGTGAACAATATGCTTGAATTCTTCAAAAATTTGCTAGGTATGAAAATGAGAGAAAGCATCTTGTATTTATACTCAATTATGTAATAGTTCCTAAAATTACAACATCACATGTTGACCTTAGATATTGGAGAATTATAACCTACCATATTTTGAATTAAATTTTAGTTTTGAGTTAAAGAAGACTCATTTTTCACCTTGGGTGAATGGGTCCAACCTAAGGGGACTTATTTTCCTAGAATGGCGAATGACTTTCACCTTAAGCATTTAAGGCGGGTTTTAGGATTTTGATATTTTAAATGATGTTTGTTAGGATTATTCTAAAAAATACACATAAGTAAGGCCCATGCATGCAAAATGGGGCCAATCAAAGCATAAGAAATCCTGAATATTAATGACAAACCTAGAAAAGTGTGAAAGTGTGTTACAACACTTTGAAACAAGGCTTGGTAAATTATGAAAAGAAGTTATTTGATTAACAAGAACCTAGAAAAGTGTTAAATGTGTTACAACACTTAAGTAAGGTACCGTTTGAATCCTTTGAGTTCACAAGGGCCCAAGACCTAATGTGAATGTGTTATCCACATTACAACACTGAATCAAGGAAACATTGAGACAAAATCCATAAGAAGGACCCAAATGAGTGCAAAAATGTCGAAGGACCCTTTTTTGACACTACATTTAGCCCCCACTTTAGTGAGAGGATGAACCTACTTCAAACACACTGAAGTAGACAAACACGCTCAAAGAGGGGTTATAATGAACCAATTCTTGCAAGATGAGACAACAATAATAAAGAGGGGTGATCAAGCCTCTTGGATCAAGATCACATGGAAAACAAAACACAAGCACAAAGGAATGCGCATGAAAATGATGTAAAGAGCAACAAAAAGGCCAAGTATACACTGCCAAATATGAAAAGAGAAAGAAACAAAAAAAAAAAGAAAAAAAAAAAAGGATTAGATCAAGATTTGATCATTTTGACATCATGATGTGGATCTAATCTAGGTGGTTTGTCTAGAAAAATGCACACTCACTCTGAGGCAATAGAACTTCTAGCTATTTGCTAGGTGAGAAGTCCTAAAAGAGTGAGAAACATGCACTCATGGCTAGTATGCACTCTCACACACACACAAGTGGATATGGGGATTGTCATGCCTTAGAATGGGATTCTTGCTCAACCATACCAAAGTTATACCTTCTGATAACTTTAGTAAGGTGCCACACAAGGAGAAATGGTCTTTCATGCTTCATGATACAAACAAAAATTCGTATGCTTGGAGCTCATGAAAAAATGTGATGGCTCCATAGGCATGCAAGTTGTGTTATGCAAGGTGTCCATATAACAAATGCAAAGTGCAACATGTAAACAATGTTCCAAGGAGTCTTTCTTAGTCCATGCAAGCTCTATAACTTAGGGAGCATTGTGCTTAATGTCTCCAAGAGAGGACTGATCAACGAATATAAGATTTGCAACTTAGGAGATAGAGTGTGTTTTATCAAACCACTAAGATGAATGTAATATGATAAGATAGATTACACTCATGAAGGACATCACACCCAATGCCATCCAAAAAGTGCCAAAATGCATCGTATGAAGTAAAAAGGCTACACGAAGAATCAAGAAAATAAAAAATGAAAAAGAATAAAGAATAATGCCAATGTATGCCCCCACTTTAAAGGAATTGCTAAACACCATGCTGTGAGCAATTAATTTAAAGTAGCAAATGAAAAATGTAGACAAGAAAGAAGACATGAGATCGAACTTGGAAGGCCCTATGCCAAGTCATATGTTTCTAAGTAAAGCTGCATCATGCAAGAGAAAAAGAAAAGAGAGGGGCTTCCCCCAAAATGAAAACACCAAAAACATAAAGGATCTATGGATTTGGGGTTAGTATGTTGTTTGCTACAATGATTTTATAGAGAGTGTGAAACTGTCATCATGTTGGCCTTGTTGCACCAAAAAGTCAACTTGTCAATGGCCGATACAAGTGTCAATTACAATCCACAAGAGGTGGGTAGACCATGTCACAAACCCAAGTGTTGTGCTACAAGGAATACCAAGGGACACACCATCTTGCAACAATCCCCCCCAACACAAGTGAGGGGTTTGAACTTGTGACTAGCTCTGATACTAATTGTTGGCCTTGTTGTTGCACCAAAAGGTTGACCTGTCAATGCCTGATACAAGTGTGAGCTATTATCCACAGCAGGTGGTTAGACCATGTCACAAACCAAAGTGTTGTGCTGCAAGGAATACCAAGGGACACACCATGTTGCAACACATCATCCCCCAAATACATATAGAACTAGAAGAATGACACAAAGAGAAAAAAAAATGGAAAAACCTTTTGGTTCAACATGGAAGAGACATAGGGTTCCTTAATTCCTTGCATCATCCCAAAAAGGGAAAAACGAGACAAATGAAAAAGAAAAATGAAAAATAACAAGGAAAATATTTTGGGTCAACAGGAAGGAGACATGAATGTCTCAATGCCTTGCGTCATCCAAAAAGGAAAACACAAGAAAAAGATAAAGATGAAAAGGAAAAGGAAAAGAAATCCTTTTGGGTTAACATGAAGGAGATATGAATGTCTCGATGCCTTCCATCATCCCCAAAAGTAAAACACAAGAAAAATGCATAGATGAAAAGGAAAAGGAAAAGAAATCCTTTTGGGTCAAAATGAAAGAGACATGAATGTCTTGATGCCTTGTGTCATCCCCAAAAGGAAAACATAAGAAAAAGATAAAGATGAAAAGGAAAAGGAAAAGGAAAAGGAAAAGAAAGCATTTTGGGTCAACATAAAGGAGACATGAATTTCTTGATGCCTTGCATCATCCCCAAAAGGAAAACACAAGAAAAACATAAAGATGAAAAGTGAAGGAAATGCCCAACATAGAGAAGAATGAAGGTACAAACAGAGGAAATTCATAAAGAGAGAGAACATCAAACAAAAAATCATAGAGGATCACATTATGCACATGAAATCACACAAAAGAAAAAGAAAACGAAAGAGAAAATTTCAGAGAAGCATGAAGGAGAAGCATTTGCAATACTTTATCATTCTAAGATTTAGGGAAGGGATGATGGAAGAGATTTCTAATTTCACCAAATTCCTGAATTGAATGTGGATGAGGAAGACCTAAGGTGATCCTCTCATCCTTGTCATTGTTATTAATCAAGGGTTTCTCTTTAGGAAGGAGGACATTTAGATTAGGCAGGGAATCAAAGATCAATGTACCATCATCATGAAGCATTAGATATTCTCTAGGAGTCTTGTTGTTATGAGAGGTATCGTGATATCCTAACCCCTTTGTGTATTCATCCATTGGTTTTTTCTCTAAGAGTTGATGAATTTCATATTCACTTGTTGTATCACATCCTTGTTTGCTCAATATTGTGAAGCCTTTTCTATATGTTTCTTCAAGGTTGATTAGAGTGTTTTTTACTTTGTTATCATAAAACGGTTGAGTGTTTGCTTGTATAGAGGGGCTAGGTTCACTAGTTGTAGGGAACTTAGGTTCAAATTTTGTTTCTGGATGTAAGTAAACAAACATCTGAAGAGGTGGTATTGTAGGAGGATTAGGTTGGTTCATGGATGTATAAAAATATGCATTATCTTCAAGGTTGTCAAGGCAATAATTTGGTAACTTATTCATGTTGTCATCAACTTCTCGAATGATGTCAATATTATGAGGATGACATGAATAGCAGGAGATGAAGGAGCATGAGTGAGTTCAATTTCGTTAGGGTTATTTCCAAAGGTAAAACTTGACATATATTTACTAAGCATTTTAATGACATCCAAAGCTTATTAAAACACATATCCATGATGCAAGTTTTAGATTCTAAACTATGCAACAATGTTGTAAATACATTTTTTATTTTAAGTAATGCACAAGATGGATGAATTAAACTAGATATAATTAATTGAATGAAACAAAAAATCAGCAAGCTGAAACAAGGAGATAACAACATAAAACAACAACTCCGAAAATGAAGATTAAATGCCAAAATATTCTATGCAAAATGTGCAAAGGGTCTAATTCACCCAAGGTGGTGAATGACTCCTCGTATTGATTTTTTTGAAAATTTTTAGGATTTTTGAAATGAATTTTATGCATTTTAAGTTTTATGATGCAAACTTGAAATACAAATGTGGAATTTTGCTGATTTTAAATGAAATTATGTCCAATAATGCAAGCTAAATGAGCTTTTCACTAATGAAAATTTTGAAACCATAGAATGCAAATTAAACAATACAAAACATAATGCAATGTTAATGCATTTTAAATCTATGGTGTAAATGTAGTCCAAATCAGAAATATAATGCTCTATATGTAGGTTCACCAAAATGATTAAAATCCTTTTGTGCTCTCTTTCACTTCTAGGGTTTTAGACCTAAAAGGAGAGAGAAAAAACAACACTTATTCATTTAAGAACAAACAATTGAGATTTCAATGCAAAGGAGATTGAAATCTAACAAAGGGAGAGTTCTAGGGAAAGGATAATAGCAAATGAGGTTTCACCACCAAGTGAAAACTTGGAAAATGCAAGATGTTTGAAAACTATAATGCGATAAGAAAACTAATACTAAATGACCTAAGAATGAAAGTATAATAAAACAAAAAATATTTGAAAATAGAGATGTGCACCTAGAAACTTGATGAAGAGTGAATGGAGCTCTGGAATCCTAAAGAATTAAATGTTGATGGAAACTAGGACTCATAAGCCAAGTTTGGTAACTTAGTCTAGTATTCTAGAAAAATATTGCATTAATAGGTTTTGGGAAAAGGGGTACTAAGATCTACAAAATTATTGTTTAGGCTTGGGTAGTGGGACTCATTCACTAATAGTGGTGAATCAATCCACTTTTTGATTTCTAGAAATTTAAAATAGGAAATTGTAGCCCCTAGTCTACTATATTTTTCCTAATAGGTTTTTGGATATAAAACTATAGAATTTAGCCTATAGATCTTCTCCACGCTTCTCTTAGGACATTGACAACTTTGAATTTCATTGATCACTTTTCCAATCTTAAATTCTTGGTAAATGTGTAACCTAGACCTGCAAATCATACACAAGAATATGGAAAAATGATGTGGGGTTAGTGAATAGGAGTTTACCTTGGTCAAACCCCTTGTTTGTTATCAAAACTTTGAAATGAAATGAAATAGAATGGAGAATGATGAATGAATATAAAATTATGTTGCAACTCACCAAACCCTTATAGTAGGATGTTGTAAACATGTATATGAGGGCTCCAATGGATATGGACTAGAACTCTAGCTTGATGTTGATAGATCTTGAATGCAATGCTTACAAATCATACACCACAATTATTAGCTCTAAAAAAACATGATGCAAGTAATCTTTAACATAATGAAAGACACTCAAGAAGGATCTCTTGAATGCTTGACAATCTTCCCTTGAAATGCCTTGAATGCTCTTATGAATGCTCAAATGCTCTTTGTGAACAATACACATGAATTCTTGTAAAATTTTATAGGTATGAAAATGAGAGAAAGAATTCTATATTTATACTCAATTATGCAATAACTCCTAAAATTACATCACAAGCCAACCTTAGACCTTGGAGAATAAAAACTCACCAAAATTTTGAGTTAAAGGGGACTCATTCACCACCCTAGGTGAATGGGTCTTGTGAATACTAAAGTCCTTGAGATCCCTCTAGGTGGTTTTTGTTTTTACTAAGTACCAACTTGTATCTCATCTTTTTGAACTTTATTGGCCCCATTTTTGTAGAACTTCATCCACTGCCACCACATGTTCACTAGGCACTCTCCGTAGGGAATCCTTCCTTCAATATCCTAGCATTTTTCCCCATGCTTCCACATGTCGACACTACGGGCACTTAAAGGTTGATTCCCTTCACTTTTCAATCTAGCCTCATCCACGTGCCTTGTAGCATCCATTCACATACACTTTTAGGTGAACCGCACAGTCAACACTGGTAGTAAAGACTACTCCACATGTCTTCACTGTAGGGGATTTTCATTACAAGGAGGAATCAACAAACAAGACCCGACTTATCGCCACATGTCTCCTTTTCAAGGATTCTATTAAAGGGAATGCAAGAAAATGCAACCAGCCCTGCCAAGTTGTTGTGTGTCTTAATTGACTGCATGATTGAATGACACATGTCCACACACAAGTTTGTTGGGACCAATGCCATCATTCAAAGGGGATGAATATGTTTGAGGAGCAAGTATGTTCCATGGCCTTAATCTTTTTTGTTGCAATGAATGAAGGAAATCATTGTTGCGAGCATCATTACTCATGATATAGGATCTTTTCTATTACTAGCCTACTAGGTGGTGGGATTTTTTATCTATATATACTACTTCTTTCTTCCAAAAATGATTTTGGAAGATGAAAAAAAATTAGGAAAAAGACACTAGGCCTTTTGTATTGCTTTTCGATTATTGCATAAGGCTCACAGAATGTGTCATCGTTCGGCCTTTCTATTTTCTTAAGCTATTTGATAAAATATTATATTGTTTCATTGTTGTCCTAGATTATTTATTTGCAGAACTTCTATGATTTCAATATAAGCTTGTTGATTTAGACCATGTATTTTGACTCTTCTTTTTAGTAAATGTATATGGGAATTATTTTATGTCAATAGATAAATTATTTAGGTTTTCATCTTTGATTTATGTTATTCTAGGGCATAGAAGATTATTAAACTAGCCCTTAAATCACATCCAAAAGATAGATTTATCATGCCTTACATGTAAATCTTGGTGCATCACCTTAGTTATATTTTAATTTTTTATATCTACTTCCTTTTCCCATTCCAAAACCCTAATTATAGAAGAAGACAACTTCTTTAAAAACCTAGAGGTCACTTAGTTTGGCACAATTGGTCCCCCCATTAACTAAGTTTCCCATAAAGGTTGTTACCTTGCCAAATTTTTGCATCAATAGTTTCTTTTTTTGGCATATCCGACAGGACTACTTAAATGAATCAAAATCTAAAGAGTGTGCATGAGCCATCAGCCCATTATTAGGTCCCAAACAACAAATAACCCTGGTTTGTTACTGTCACCACTAGGAACATTACCAAGCATAACCTAGATAGTGAATGTTCCACTCCCTCCGCCCCTTCCTCTAGCCATATTTCTAGCTGCTAACAAAAATTATGTGGCATGGGATGTTGAAAGTCCCCTCATAGCACCAATTGAACCAATTGTTTGGGCTCCTATCTCAATCTCTTCTTTAAAATCTATACCTAAATTTACTGGAGATGGCTTAAGAAAACCCTCACAACATCTACAAGATGTGGAAAATGTGTGTTTGTTGCATGGAATCAACACCCAAAAGGTAGCACTAAGGTTTCTTGTAGCCTCTTTTAGGGAAAAAGTGCTAGATTGGTATTGCACTTTGCAAGCTAATACTATTACTACCTGGGACCAACTTGGAGACCCTTTCTATGAAAGATTCTCTAATGATACAGGAAATTCTTCACAATATAATCAATTAGAAATCATAAAGTGGGCCCCATATGAAGCTATGACTAACTTCAACACTCGATTCCATATAACTTGGCAGAGAATTCACATTGCTATCCACCTACCAGCCAATTTGGCATTCATGTTCTACTTGAAATCCATCAACACCAACATCTTGATGATGATTCATTCCCTTGGTGGAACCACTCTACCAAGAACATATAACATCATAGTCAAAGCAGAGAACAATCTGATATATGCCATAAAGTTGTCGCCTAAGCCCATCATGCCTATATTTCTTGAAATTTCACTTCCCAACAAGGGGATTCCATCTACCAATGCATTTGCTCCTTCTCAATCCATGAACACATATTTGGGCACACCATAGAATGTTGCTTCCACATCCAAATCTTCAAAAGATGAAATGAGCAATGTCAAGGAAATGTTGGACCATCACCAATGAAATAGCTATCATCAAGCGAAACTAGTTCCCGCTTCCAAAGCCAACCTATCAAAATTATCAAGGTAGAAGACCTTCTTACCAAGAAAAATAGTTCCAAGGAGGCTCACACACAAATCTGTAAGTGAAAAAAACTAATAAAATAGTACTAGTGCCCTCTCCATTATAGAGTGCTAACCTAAGCTCGGGCAGAGAGCTAATAGCCAGGAAAAATAATTTGGTCGGTGACATCAACCCTTGGTGCTTCCCTTGCAGCAACACACATATGCCCTGAAACTGTCTGTATGATAATCTACAACAAAAGGTTGTAGAACAACATAGTCAAGGTGCAGTGTCAAACCATGGAGGTTATGTATATGCATCTCCACAAATGCAAAATGCAGTACTCATTGTACAAATGCAAGGGATGTCATTGGAACAAAAATGGATATTGCTCCCAATCATGTGCTCTTCTCATGGATGAAAGAAGAATAGGTAGTATTTTCCAATGATGCATCCCCATAAAAAGCTCCACAACTGCAATTAATTTACAACACTCACTCAAAAAGGAGATTCATGAGTGAACTAGTCATCCCACAACCAATTAGTCTGTAGCCCAAAAGTTCTTCTGAAAAAACACTTAGTACCTCCAAAATGGTACAACAATGTCTTCCATGAAGGAAAATTGTTATAACTAGAGCTAAGTAGTAGAAGCCTCCAAATTTTCCACCATTTAATGTGGTGGAACAATTGAAAAAACCATCCACTAATATGTCTCTTTGGGATATCTTGGTTATTCCATAATAGAAGAAATTGCTATAGAAAGCTCTTCAGGATGATTCAATTATTGATCCAATAGAGAAATCACTCAAGGGAAAGACTATTGACCTACTACCCCCTACCAAAGTTCTCACAAATAGTATAGAAGAAGCCTCTACCGAGGTTAGAGATAAGCCAAAACTAAAACCCTTCTTCCTAACTCTTATTGTAGGAAAAATTATTACATAATACCATGATTAAGTCTTGTGCTAGCACTACAGTCATGCCCAAACAAATAGCTAAATCCTTAGGACTTAGATATGAACCTTTAAAGAAGGGGTTTATGCAGTTTGATGGGAAAAAGGTCAAAATCATAGGTTTTATCAAATACCTCCCCTTGACTCTATTCTCCTTCCCTAGCATCATAGTCTTGAAAGATACCATGATCATAGATGTCCCCCACATGTTTGGCCTCTACCTATCCTAGGAATTCACTTCAAAGATAGGTGGGTATCTTTCTCTAGACTGGTCACACTTGATCCTAAGGATCAAGCATGGAGCTAAAATGAAAATAGTGTCCAAAGCTCTACACTCAGAACATGTGGCTGATGAAGCCATGATCAACTTTGAGGATGGTCATACCTCTTTCACCAAGGAGGAAATGTATTGCACTAAGTTAGTAGAGGATGAAAATTTGGTAAGAGATTGGACTGATCAAGAAGAAGTTCTCTTGAGAAAATATATAGATGTTAATCCTTTCAGAAACTATCATTCTAATAGGATAGGAACCTATGCCATCTATGATGAAGATAAGGTGCTTTCAAAGATTGTGAAGGGGCCTAAAAGTGATCAAGCTTTAGAGCTAGGGACATTGTCTTTTTATGGAGCAAGATGCAAAGTTGTTGTGGGAGACATGATATGTTTAATATCCCCACACAATGAGAAGACACTTTAGTCCTTCTACTTCCAGTTCACTTGTTCGAACAATGAATCTGAATATGAAGGCCTAGTGCAAGATCTAAGCCTTAAAGTGTGAATGAGCATCAAGAAATTAATGGTGTTCAAAGATTCTAAACTAGTAGTCAACCAGGTCTAAGGGATCTCTATAGCCAAGAATGTTTTCATGCGATCTTATAGACATAGAGTCTGGGACTTGGTTGATGGTTTTGAATCCTTCAACATCTAGATAGTTCCCTGAGAACAAAATATTGATGTGGACCACATGGCCACATCCAGATCTCAATTTGAACCTTCCTCTTACCTAATTCATAACAAACACTCTATATGATTGATAGTCCGACTAGAAATTGTACATAATGATAAGAGTTGGAAAGTGTTTGATAGCGATGACCACATCACCCCATTCATCCAATAGTCAGGAGAGTTTTCTAAAAAACTCCAACCAAATATTTCCAAGGCCTACAATGAAAAAATCATTTAAATAAGATCCAATAAGCTTCTGAAGGGATTGGTCACTCTTTAAAACCTATTTGTTTGTGACAATGCAAGAGATGACAAAAGAAAGTTTGTAGTGGAAAAAAGCGACTATGTGAACCTTCAGGTTGGAGATGGAAGAAAGCTTAAAGTTAGGAAGGATGGTCTACATCACCATAAAGAGAGGATCATCAACTTCTATGAGAAATATAAAGGATTAGTGGCCTAGTCATATGATGACCTTATGGGATATGAGCCAAAAATAATTCAACATAAATAGAGCTGATGAAAAGTGCAAAACTAGTTCACCAAAAATAGAGGCTAGTGAATCAAAAGATCGAAGCCTTGATGGTGCAAGAGCTAAAAAATATAATTTAGTCTCAAATCATCTTCTTGATCAAACATAGTACATGGGTATCCAACCTGGTTCCATTTTGAAAGAAGAATGGAGATATTCACTTATGTGTTGATTTTTAGGACCTGAATAGAGCATCCCTAAAGGACCACTACCTGTTACCTTCCATGGATTCTATCTTGAAAACAATGGGAGGATCACAAATTTTTTCTCTACTAGATGTATTATTTAGTTACAATCAGATCCAGGTCAAATAAGAGGACCAACACAAAACAATGTTCACTACCAAGTGGGTAACATTCACATATGCTAAAATCTCTTTTGGCCTCTCAAATGTGAGAGCTACTTGCCAGTGGGCCATGGATATCACTTTCAACGAATTGATTAACAAGATTATCCTAATCAATCTGGATGATCTAATTGTATTCTCCAAGCATAAGGATGATCACTTCGATCACCTTGAGATGGTTTTCAAAAAATGTGAGGATTTCGGGGAATCCCTGAACTCAAAAAATTGATTCTTTGGAGTACCACAAGGAAAACTATTGGGGCATGTAGTGTCGAAAAAAGGAATTGCAATTGATCCTAAGTGGGTGAAGGAAATCAAAGAGCTTCCCCTACCAGTCAACAACAAAGGAGTCTAGTCTTTCCCGTGGAAGGTAAATTTTGTGACCAAATTCATTTTGGATTTTGCAAGAATAATTAAAGCAATTACCTTGATGCTAAAAAGGATCAATTATTCAAATGGACTAAATAAGCTAGAGAGGAATTCAAAAAGGTTAAGGATTCTATTTCTTCAACTCCTGTGTTGGTCAATCTAGACCTATTGGAGGACATCATAATGTATGTATTCAATAGAAAGTCAAGCATCGCTACTGTCTTAACTCAAAAAGATGATGAAGGAAAGGGAGACCATCTGATATAATTTCACTTCTAGACCCTAAAGGAATATGAAATGAACTACAAATTCATCAAGAGGAAATCTTTTTCTCTTGTTAATGCACTCAAGAAGTTTTCACACCTCATATCTTGCAATAAGGTGATTGTTTATGTCATGCATTCTAGTGTGCACAAATACATCATGGAAGGAGAAATCAGTGAAAAAAGTGCCAATTGGATCACTAAGATCCTTGAATATGTCATTGAGGTAAAACCTACAAATATCATTTGAGGAATAATACTATGTGAATATTTGGTGCACGATGAGGAAATGACTACCGAAGAAGAGCAACCAAAGTTAGTTCTAGAAAATGAGTCCAAGTCTAAAGGTTGTTGGCTAGTGAATAGTGTAAGGTTTATGTAGACTAGAAAACATTCGTTGGGCCTTCCTTTTCCTAAGAAAATATTCTAGAAACTGAAGAACAACAAATATGCGCTCATTGAAGGGGTCCTTTTTACAAGGAACTTCAATGGCATTCTATTGTGGTGTGTCACCACAAAACAAGTGTAGATAATTCTTGATACTTTCCATAGCAGTCTCATGGGTAGAAACTTCTTTGTAAAGACCTCTTCCATCAAAATCATGTGTATTGGGTACTTCTAGCCTATGCTATTCAATGAATCATACTCCTTGGTAAAAGCCTGCAAGGAATTCCAATTCTTCAAAGGAAGAAAGAAATTTTTTTTAATGCCTCTCAACTGGATACTGGTTTATGAGCCTTTTGTACAATGGGGCCTTGATTTTATCTAGAAGATAAATCCTACCTCCAACACTAGACACAAGTGGATTCTAATGGCCATAGACTACTTTACTAGGTGGACCAAAGTTATGGCTCTGAAGAACACAACAAAGGAAGAGATTATTGAATTCCTGGAGGAGCTAATGATGAGATTTGGCCCACCAAAGACCATCATCTTCAAAAATTCCAAGGATTTCTTAGGATCTAAGGTATGTCAACTCATACTCATGCATGGAACATTCTTGAAAATTTCATCAAATTACTACCCACAAGGGAATGGCCTAGCTAAGTCAACTAACAAAAATTTAGTCTGAATCATTGAAAGAATATTGTCCGAACACCAAAGATAATGGCATAAGAACCTTTGGGAAGTGCTTTGGGTAGTGCTTTGGGTAGACCACGTAACTCCCAAACAAGTCCTGAAGAATTCACCATAGGAGCCAGTGTATGGGAAAGAAGTGCTATTGCCTATCTCTATGGAGATTTCGACACTACAATTGCTCAAATATCTTGAGGTAGAAAAAAATAGTCCCATGGAAGTTCAGTTGGCCAAGTTGCTGGAAGTATAGGAGAAAAGAGAAAAGGTCCTAATAGCCATGTCTAACTACCAGTAGGTGGTTAAGAGATGGTTCAACAAAGAAAGCCTCAGATCAATGTCTAAAGTGTCGAGACCTAGTATTAAAATTCAACAAAAGGGTTGCAAAGCCAAGCCAACACATAAGGTTCTATAGTATATGGGAAGGCCCTTTCAAAATAATTCAATTCAACCAACACAATGTATTCAAATTAGAAAATATGTAGCATGAAGCACTAGGGATTCTTGTTAATGGAATCCACCTAAAATTATTTAATTAAGCTTCAATATTATCCTACTAGTGTAAATATGTGAGTAGTGTAATTATTTTCCTTCGTGTTTTTTGTCAATCAGTGTTTCAATTAAATTTCGTAGTGCAAGGAAGTGGGAAAATAGATATAGCCAACTATTGCATGAATTATGAAAATAAGTGCAACCCATGAAGCAGAAAAATGAACTCATATGCAAAAACTTGAAATGAAAATATATGTGGAAAATTTAAGCAACACCCATATGTGAAATTGAAGAGACCTCATATTGTAGAACCACAGGAAAATGAGACAAGAAGTTTACTATAAGTGGTATATTCATTATATATATATATATCTATATATGCTTTGATAAATACATTTCAAAATGGCTTTGAGGCCATGCTTTTAGATTATATCTATCTAATCTATGGTTTCTTCATATATACATGTGGTAAGGCCTTTTTTGGGAATATATACAAAAAATGGATTAACAAAGTGATGATTTCTTAAAAAATAAAGGTTTTTTTTAGTCTTGAATAGAGGAAATGGAGGCATCAATAATAGTATCTAGAATAATGTCATCAGCAGGAATGGAAGTAGGACCAACAACAACATTCATAGGAGCAATGGAGAGTGGTGGAGGGAACACTAGGTTCCTAAAGTCAGTGTACCAATCAACATTGTAGAATGGCACCACATTGTAGTAGTGAAACATGAAGTGGTAAGAATGGGTCACCCTTTGGCGATGCGCTTCATGTGATTGGATGTAGAACCCACTGAAGAATGGTACCCATGGAACTATTGTGTCTTCTTCAATATAGTTTCAAAGGTTACTCACCATTGGTAGTCCCAAACCAAATGCAACATTCGCCACCACCTCTCTAAGGCTACCTAGGTACTTCTTTAAAAATACTTGAAGCACTAGGTGAAGAATCAATGGCTTGGGAACTTGGATTTCAAGCAGAGATGCAAAAAAGTGAGAACATACATCAGTATTGACTCAGTATTCATCTTCATACTTAATGCAGTCCCTCTCCAGAACCAATTTCATGGTTATGCTAGCTAGTGAATGCTTATTATTGGTCATTCTTTTTAGTTGCCTATTCAATATTTCACCTAGGATTGTTTTGTGGGATATGTTGCAAACTAGCTGAATAGGGGTATTCATGGTAGAAAGCTCTATGCAACTATCTAATACTAATCTCTATGCTAATTCCTCATTCTAGCTCTATGCAACCACTAATGCTAAATTTAGCCTAACTTCCTATTACAAATTCCGATCAAATTACTAAGTGTGATTTTTCTATTGCTTAAGCACCTATTTATAGAAATATCCAAGATATGCATGGTAATTTTCATGCCATAAGCATGATGCTATTCGAGTATTAACTTGAAAATCCCACCAAATCTTTCTCGAACTTCTCACTAGTTGTGTCTGCTAGGTACAAATTACTACATGCAAAATTAATAAGAGGTAATTAAGTATCACCAATTGGTGGCATTCCCAAGTGATCATCTATATGACCAGATATTGATGTGTCATGATTTATAGACGCTTCTCAACCTCCAAAGAGGAACTCATATCTTTTCAATTAATTATTGCGTCCTTGGCCTAATTATTCTCTTTGGGATACTAATTGCCAAGTCATGCGAAATCCTAAACCACCTTCAAATTGTCAGCTCAAGTTCCAAGGAAATCATGCTGTACAACATGATTACCAAATCATCATTATTAATTATGGTCATTTCAAAATGGAAAGTAATTCCTTTTTCACAAGAAAAAGAGTTGGTGGTACATGATGAATTTAATGCTAAAAGGTGAGTGCTATTGGATACCGAAAGAAAAGAAATAGCTAAGTATTGCATGCAAGAAACTATCATTGTGAGAACTTTTTGAGCATGCTACCAAGAGAAAAGGAGTTTTGAGTACAGATGAAGCTGAAGTGAATTGAAAATAATTTTAATGCAACCAAAGTTTATAGTACCTTGAAATAGCTAGAAGTTCCTAGATGGAGGCACAGACCAAGCCAACCCAAAGCTTGTATGACTACATGATAGAAACATTGGTCATCAATATTTTTGATGACACCTCTTATGCGTCACCTAGGATGCAAGAAAAACTATAATGGATTCAAACACATGCCTTGGAGAAGCCCAAAATTTATAGGAACCAAAGCCAAACAAAGGAGAAATGCGATAATATCCATGATCCCATCCTCGCGAAGAAACCTATGACTCTTAGGGAAGGAGCTAGCAAAAGAATGAAAAAGGTTGATAGCACACAAAAAATGTCATATAAGATATGGTTTAGTGGTCTTTTGCATTATATGGTCCTCTTTGTGCATTACTGCCCATAGCTTGTTCACGAGGCCATTGAAGAATTCAATCCAAATACCAACACCATTTAAGGTCAGATGCTCAGAGTTAACATCAATGAAGATACTATCTAGAGCATGTTGTGTATCCTAGTGAGCCACTCTAAAGTGGAAAAAATGGAGACATTTACTCCAAAATGTGTGTGCACCTTTTGGAAAGGCAGAGGAAAATATTTAGACTTTTCTAATGTGGAAACATAAAGGCCTTAGAAATTTTGCAACGAGCCACCACAAATTCCAGTTGCACACAATGCCTTCAAACAAGATATGCAGGATGCACTCTGTGTGATGGAATTTATTTGTGGATTGGACAAAGACAAATGGGTGCAAGAATTTCAACTGGGTTTGGGTTTTTCATTGCGAAGGAAAAAGTCCTTATTCTAGTATGACTTTGTAGGAGTCATCTACTGTGAAATGATGAGCTAGATATGAGAGTACCACATGCAATGCAAGTTTAGGTTGCCTTCTTTACTTACTCATATGTTCTTATACCATAACCCTAAATTCTTCAATAGAAAGATGTTGTTATCCATTTTTACCGATAAGGGAGCTAGAAAGCCAGTTTCTATATGGACTCCTCTCCTTTCTCCAACATGATTATTATGCATTTTCAAAGCTTTTATTAACTTTGATTCTATGACACTTCAATATGGCTTTCTTTATTGGCTTTTTCCCGACAAAACAAAGTGGATGTAGAGATTCACTCCTAAATGTGACTGGTTCATCAGGAGGGATTTTACATTCATCCGCATGCGTGACTTTACCCAGGAGCCATTTTGGCTCCCAATGTGCATCACACATAGGGTATTGGCCCTTGAGATATTCTGATAGATGTCCATTATTGATTATAAATTTTGTGGAGGAAAGGGAAAGAGAGGATTTTTCAAATTCCCACTAACCTTCAAATGGGTAGTAATGGTGAAAAAATAGTCACATAAGCTATTGGAAGTAAAGCTAGCTCATTTGGGGTTGGCATTGATCTGTAACAAATGGCAGTATAACCCCTTCGATGACCTAGGTAAAAAATTCATCAAGGTTACCCATAACCCCTGACCATATTGGGAAAAGTAGCGGAGTCTCATGGAGGAGCATGAGGATTTGTTGGTAGACCTAACCTATATTCCTACTGATGATAGCATGCCACCATGGATTAAATTGTACCTCTGGTTAGCAATGTATAATGAGAAGTGCCAAATAGGGGTTGTCCTCCATAGTGAGTTGTCAAGGAAAGAAAACTGGAGAGGAAAGAATTAGATATTTCTGTATCTACAAATAAGAGATCCAACACCTTGATGCTCCTTACTAGAGCGTAGAGATGGATGAAATATTTGATAAATTGTGGGATGATGTGCATATTGATTCTAACATGAGCGATGATGAAGATGTCAACCTGAAGGAGTTCATGTTGACAAGAGACACTACACATGTCATCTATTATTGTCATTGATGGCAACCCTAGTTAGTGATTTGATCTGCATGTCAGCATTTTCTCATATTGGAAGTTAGATTGAAGCTAAGCATTAACTGTCAAGTTAGAACAGAGCATCTGACAAAATTTTGTTCATCGATTCATATCTAAATTTTTTGTTATCATTCTGAGTTGTGGATCTCATGGAAGGTTGTTAGATTTGTGTTCTATGGTTTCCTCGAATCATAGAGTCTCATATCAATTTTTGTGCAAGTTCGAAGATCCAATTGAATAATTTTCTATTTATCAGTGCACAAGGCCAACTAAGTGAATGTAGTGTGTTGTGGATCTTCAAGAAGAAATTGTTTAAGTGTTGTTGTTTTTGAGCATGTTAATTTGGGTCCTCACTATGTTGTGGCCAACTTTGGTAGGTGTGCATTGAAAATTATTTGTGGATTGAGTTGGCGGTTTGTAAATATTTTATGTTTTATTGAACCCGACATGTGGTTGATCAGATATTTAGTTGTGGATATATATAAGTGATCATTTATATCATTTTTATGTATGTATGAAGTTTGTTGATGTGTGTTGTGAAAGTTAGAAGGATTGTAGAGTGATTATGCATAGTTTCACTTGTGCATAAAAGGATTTGTGATGCAAATTAAAGTAGACAAAGCAAAAGAGTAGAATCTGGAAAAAGGTCAAGAAAGTGATTAATGTGCTTAACTGGAACTATAATTAGTAGATGCTATTCTCTTAGTTCAACTCTTTTGGATGTAATCCATATATTTTTGTATGACAGTGAGTCTTCTTTTGTATTTGAGTAGTGAGCTCTAGGTAGTGTGCTTGAATGCAAGTTCATTGCTTTTGTAAACACTTATTTGAGTACTTAGATAATATTGTGGATTGGCCTGCACCGTGGATTTTTCCCTAACAGGGTTTCCACATAAAAAAAAATTGTGTTATGGTGTTGTGGTTTCTTTTTTTATGGTCATGCATCCTTCTTTTGGTTGAATGTTATAAGTTCTTTAAAGATCAAATTAATAAAGTTAAAAATTACAGAACACTAATTCACCCCCTCTCAATGTTCCTTGAATCCAACAGTCCAAAACACATACAAAAAAGGGAAAGGAGAAGGAAAGTGAAGTAGAGATGACCCAAATGCAAAAAAAAGAAAAGGAAATGAAGTAGCCTAGAAAAGTCTCTCCAAATGTGAAATTCAATATATCGCGGTCAGGAGCCTCATATACATGCACCTAGACTACAAAAAGGTCAAAAAAAAACTAGCAAGAATATTCAGAGACCATACATGTGGAAGAATAACCACTGAACAAGAGGCAATGCACAAATGTAGTTGAAGAAGAGTGTTCACAAGAGTTTTCCATCAGCCAGGAACCCAGATCAAGCCTAGGGCCTACAATAAGCACGAAGCCAATGACGAGCCAAGGATTATAGTCATGCACACCATAGGTAACTTTCACTCCCTCTTCTCTTGCTTCATAATCTTTAGTTCCTCCTACCTCCTCTGTGTCGCCCATCACTTCAAGTGTTGGCCCTACTTTTTCCACTTCTATCGTGATGGTTGTGGGAGGTTTCTCCCAATTCCCCCAAGCAAGACCATTTTCCTTCACTCCTCCACACCTGTTATCCCCTCTTTTTCTACATCCACAACTGCCATTGATACCCATTTTCCTACTACTATATTGGTCCCAACTCAGTCCACCCAACAAATGGAATTTTCCATGACTCCACTACTACCACAACACCTAATGATTCCTCCCATTAGTTCACAATCTGGGCTTTGGTAGATTCCTCCATTTTCCCTACAAAGAATCTCTCTTTGGGGGAAAAATTCACCCGAAATCACTACCCTCTCATTGCCTTTCGCCCTACCTCCTAGTCAACCTTGCATAGGCAGGATAGTTATGTCACTAGCACAATTTATGGTGGAGGGTGATAGAACAAAAGAAGCACAGAATATCAAGATAAAAAAAAAAAAGGACAAGGATGCTAAAAGTTTGGCCGAGCCAAAGGTGTAGACTATTTTCAATGAGGCACAACAATCACTACATTTTGCAACCATGTATCCAACCATCATCAAACCACATAGAGAGATACATCCTGATGATTACAACATGTATGCCATGAGACTTGACTTGAGCATAGCCCAACTGCAAGACAAAGTTTATCTCATGGAGGAGACCCGATGGATAGTGACCATTGACTTCCTCAAGTCTAGTTTCCAACTAAAGAAGAGAAAAGAAGAGCTAAAATTTGTCGAGGAGATAGTCAAGGTCCTTCTAGAAAGGGAAAAAGAAAAGGATGTAGAAATTGTGCACTTATCAAAGAAAGCACATGCAAAGCAGGCTAAACTTTGAGATCAACTTACAAAGTTCCAATCTTATGATCCCAACCTATTCGTTGACCTTAAGTAGAAAAAATGAAGAATTGTAGGACTAGTTGGTTTGAGCGGAGCAGGAGGTGCAACAAAAAATAAGGAGTTTGGACATCAATGCACTCAATTGGAGCAAAAAAAATAGTAGGAGGATGTAGACTTTGAGGACTGAAAGGATCAATTAGAGAAGGAACTCCAGGAGACGAAGCTTTCCATTGAGATAGAATCATCAAACAAAAACCGAGTTGAGGAAAACTAGTTTTTAGAATTGAGAACCATCCAAGGACAACTTTTAGCCACAAACAAAAAGATTTCAAAACTGACACAAGATGTTAGTTAAAAAAATGCGTAGATAAGCTCTTTGAGGAGTCCTCCCCAAGACCTTGCTACCCAACCAAATCTCCTTCTAGTGGCCCAATACTTATATGTTTCATTCTGGGATAAGGTCAAGTTCTACTTGGACCTTCAGCTAACGCTCCAACTTATGACAAAAGTGACAAGTTTAGGTAGGGAAGTTCATGGAGCAATTGAGTGGTTCCCGCAAATCATCAGAGAGAAGGTTTTTGAGGCCAAAAAGTTATTAGATAATCTATACATGGTCTTAGATGAGGAATTAGTGAACATAGGGATCAAAGATCGGAAGGTCATTTCCAAAATAGTGAATAGGTTCATCCACTACCATGCAACCATCCTCCATGCTAGAGAGTGCACTGCCACACTAGGTTGGACCATGAATAGTATGTGGGCTAGATTCTCCCAGCTAACTCAGATGGGCCTAACTTCCCCATTTCTTTCTGACGAATTAGTGGTGACTTCAAAGAATATTGTGGCAAAGATAGAAGAGAAGCAGTAGGACACATCCACTTTTTGAATATTCAGTCAACCCCCTACTGTCACTCATCATATTGTGCAGCTACTCTTCCAACTCAAGTCTAGGGATGATATATCCATGATGCTATCTTACAAAGAAATGATGGATCTAAGTGGAGTGCAAGAGAATCTATGAGATATATCAACACCATTCGAGGCCAACCTACTACATCTACAAGTTGCTCTCTCTAAGCTTTGATTGTGTCATCCAATGGTTAGGACATTGGTTTGCAACCCAAAAAAATTTTGGGTTCCTTGTTTCAGAAGAAAAATGCCCCTGATAGTTGCCAAAAGTAGTGAATACTAAAGTACTTGAGCTCCCTTTAGGTGGTTTTTTTTTTTGCTAAGTATCGACCCATGACTCATCTTTTTCAACTTCATCAACCCCCTTTTTGTAGAACTTCATCTGCTTCCACCACATGTCTGCCAAGAACTCTTTGTAGGGAATCCTTCCTTCACTCTTCTATCAGCTTCTAACATGGTTCAATGTGTTGACAATACGAGCACTTCGAGGATGCTTCCCTTCACTTTTCAATTAAGCCCCATCTACATGCCACATAGCATTCATCCGCATACACTTTTTGGTAGACCCCACAATCAGCGTCGGTAGTAAAGACTGCTCCATATGTCTTCCCCATGGGGAATTTTCATCACAGGAAGGAGGAATCAAAGAACAATCCCTAACCTACCACCACGTGTCTCCTTTTCGAGGATTCTATTGAGGGGAATGCAAGAGCGTGCAACAAGCCTCACCAAGCTATCATGTGTCTTAACTGATTGCATGATTGAATGAAACATGTATGTACAAAAGTTTTTTGGGACCACTCCAATCATTTAGAGGGGATGCATCTGTTTGAGGAGCGACTACATTCCATGGCCCAAATCTTTTCTGTTGCAATGACTGAAGGAAATCATTGTTGCAAGCATCATTGCTCATGATACAAGATATTTTCTATTACTGGCCTGGTAGGCAGTGGGACTTTTTATCTATATATATTGCTTCTTCCTTCCAAAAATGAGTTCAGAAGATATAGAAAATTTAGGAAAAAGAAACCAAGCCTTTTGTATTTCTTTTATATTATTGTATAAGACTCTTATAGTATGCTATTGTTCGGCCTTTCTGTTTTCTTCAACTATTTGATAAAACATTATACTATGCCATTGTTGTCTTGGATTGTTTATTTGTAAAAATTGTATGATTTCAATATATAAGCTTGCTAATTAGACCATGTAATTTGATTATTCTTCTCACTAAATATATATGGGAATTATTTTATGTCATTAAAAAAAACATTTAGGTTTTCATCTCTGATTCTTGTTATTCTAGGACATAGCAGATTGTTGAACAAGCCCTTAAATAAAATCCAAAAGATAGATTTATCATGCCTTACATCTAAATATTGGTGCATCGCCTTAGTTGGATTATTATTTTTTATATCTGCTTCATTTTCCTATTTCAAAACCCCAATTACAGAAAAAGTTGACTTCTTTAAAAATATGGAGGTCACTTTGTTTAGCATAATTGGTCACCACATTAATTGAGTTTCCCATAAAGGTTGTTACCTTACCAATTTTTTGCATCAAAAGGTCCCACCTAAGGGTACTCATTCACCCAAAATGAAGAATGAGTCCCACCTTAGGCATTTAAGGTGGGTTTTGAGATTTTGATATTTTAAATGATGTTTGTCAGGATTATTCTCAAAAATACACATAAGGCATGTGGATGCAAATTGGGTCAATCAAAGCATAAGAAATCCCATTTACTAATGAAAAACCTAGAAAAGTGTGAAAGTATGTAACAACACTTTGAAATAAGGCTTGGTAAATGATGAAAAGAGGTTATTTTATTAACAAGACCCTAGAAAAGTGTGAAAGTGTGTTACAACACTTTACAACTCTTAAGTAAGGTACCATTTGAATCCTTTTAGTTCGCAAGGTCCGAAGACCTAATTTGCATATGTTATCCACATTACAACACTAAATCAAGGCAGTGTTGAGCCAAAATCGATAAGAAGGACCCAAGTGCAAAAATTTTCAAAGGACCCTTTTTTCAACACTATATTTTTTAAACCCTCTATACACTGAAGCCAAATGAAATCCCTCATTTGTCCTTCCACTTCAAATTTTCGGGCATGTTGGCCATCACAAGAAGTTATTCGTACACTACAGGATGGAAGGTTGATGTGACTAAGACATGTGTTTTAAATTCTAACAAGTATATTGTTATTGGAAAACATTTTATGTTGAGTTCTTTCATTCTGTGCATTGGAAGTTGAAGGTTAGAGAGTATGGGGTGGAGTTGCAGGTTTGGGAATATAGGAATATCCAAATTCACTCGAGGGGTGAGTAACCAATTGGGTTGTAGGTTTCATAACACCTAGTTTTTTCAAACCTAAAATTACACATAGATAGTATGAATGCAATGAAAAAGTTTTGGTTACTTAGACAATAAGATTACAATTTTTTTGTCACACCTCAAGTGCTTTTGGATACTTATATATCTTGCACCAGTTATTATATTGATAGTATGAATATATTGAATTTTTTTTTTATTTAAACGTAAAGAATGTAATGAAAGGAACCTTCAAAATTTATCTCAAGTATTAGGTAGACTAAAAATTGTGTTTCAAATTCCTCTTATGATTGAAAAAATATATGCTTGCTTACAACATATGGTACAAAATTTGGAACTTTAATTGTCCATAACACTTGCAAATTTTTTTTATATTAAGAATAATGAGTAAGATGGAGTGGAGTAGGAGGAAGCGGTTGAGTGGGAAGAGACTTGGGAGAGGTTTTTTGAATTCTTTAGAGGTAGGCACTGAAGATGATGAGGATTTAGATGTAGATCTAGATAGTTTGATGGTTGTTGTGGCTTTCCTTGTCATGGCTTTGGTGGAGGATGGATTCTTGGTGCCTGCTCGGGGCTCTTTCCTGGAGGCATTTGTTCTAGTTGGAGACTTGTTATAATACCCTTGCAGGCCTATTGATTAGGTGGTTCTTTTTGGAAATTGGTGGTTATCTCTTTCCCCTTATGCTGCTTGTGGTGGAGGCCTTTCTAGTCGTTTCTTTGGGGTTCAAGATGTTCTTGGCTAGAGGATGGCTGGGTGGAATCTCTAGAGTTCGGATGCTACATCCCTTATTATTTCCTAGCATGCTTTGGCTAGAGGGTGTGCTTCTCTTCATGCTTATATGAGATTCCTTGTGTGGTTTGGGGCTATAGGCTCTGAGGTTTGGAGGGGTTTGACCTCTATTTTTCTTTGTCCCCTTGACTTCCCTGTTATGGGGGTTTGGTATGGCACTTATGGCTCATGCTAGGGTTTGGTGATCAAACCTCCCATGGCTATGTGGTGCTTATGTGAGAGATGTGAGGTCTCTTTCCTTTGGTTGCTTGGCTTGGCTTCTTTGGCCATGTCTTGGTTGTTGATGGTGTGGCACTTGCTTGTGGTGCTGGGATCTTGGATTTGGTTTCATGGGCTCTCTTTCAGAGCTCTATGGTATTTTTTGTTTGGATTCTCTATTGATGAGGGAGGAGTTGTTGAAGATGAAGCTTTGGTAGTGTTTTCTAGAAGTGGGGTTTCCTTGGCTTCTTGTGTTGTTCTAGTTTTTCATGGGCTCTCTCTCAGAGCCTTTGGGTACCCTTTGTGGTTGAATTGTCCATCTTTCTCAAAGGGCTCAGTTGTTGTTTATTCTTATTTTTGGGTTCTCTCTTGGAGGATATTTTTGTTTTTGGGTCTGAGTCCCCTAGTGTTACATGATGGTTTGGTTGTGGTTTCTATCTTGGAGCTCTTTCTTGCTCAACCAAGGGATGGTGTGTTTCCCCTCTCTTCTAGAGCTTTGGCTTTCTTACATATCCTTTGCACTCTTTTTCTTTTGAGGTGAAGATAACTCTTGTTGTTCAGGATTCATTTCCTACTGAGGTGGTGGTGGGTGTGGTGGTTGTGGACGAAAGTCCTCTTCCTTGGTTTCCTTTGGAGGTGTTCCTATTGAGGTGTAAGTTTCTCCTATCGAGGTGGGGCCAGAGGTTGCTAGAAAGTTGTGTTGTTGGTATTTTGGGTTTTCATATCTTCCTCTCCTATAGAGGGGATTTCCTTCCTCTTGAAGTAGTTTTGGAGATTCCTTGTGGTGCAATTGGGAGCTTCAAGGGGTATTTTTATTTTTGTATGCTTTTGTTTTATATTATGGGATTGGGTTTAATGGTGGTCTTTACAATTAAATTACCTATTCTTTTTTTGGGCTCTATTCTACTAATTCTGAATATATGGTTGGTGGCATATTTCTTTCTTTGGTGCCTGACTATCTCAAATGGTGATTGCTATCTAGTTGTTATACCTTTTCTTCTTTTGTTCCTAATGATAGCTTTCTTTCTTTGGTTCTTGACTATCTATGTTGGTGATTGCTACCTGGTTGCTACAACTTTGCTACTTTGGTACTTGAATATTTCAATGGATTATTCTGACTATCTTTCTTGTCTTAGTGGTGTTTCCATGAGCAGATGGTTTATTGATGCCTGGTAGATGCAGGTGGGTTTTGTGTGTATCTAATTGGGTTTTTGGTCCTGGTTAAAACCAAGTTGTTCTTGGGTCTTTGGCCCTTTCTTTTTTGTATGATGAAATGTGCATAGTTTTGTTTATCTTTATAGGCTGCTATGGGGCTGATGTTGGTCTTTGATGTATTTTAATTGTAGCCTACTTTTCTTTGTACTCAGTTTTGGGCCCAACCAAAACCTACTTTTTTACCCTTAATCAAAACACTTGCAAATTTTCTACATATTACAACCAACCACAAATGCATCATTTAGCTATGTGTATATTATGTGCATTGAATTTATGTTAATATCAAACATACTGGGGTATGTGCAGGATCATCATGCAAAAAATAGGCCCTTAAGTGGCAAAAAATTTAGAAAAATCAAAGTTAGGAAACTTGACGTAAAAATTTGAATAAGTTATCTATATTATTTCAAAAATATGTAAGAATAGGATTTGCAACAAATTGAATGTAGTTTCTAAACTACTAGATTTATTTTTAAAAATAATTGGTGAAAAAAATTGAAATTTCAATGAAGTAGTGCTTAAATTTCAAGGAAAAATAAGTAGGTGTCTTTCACCACCCTAACCACAATAAAATGATAATATTTTTTATAATATTTTAGATATAAGTAGAGGACTCATGTACCAATGTGATGCATATTTTTTTGTAATTTTTTTGTAAGTAAATAATTAATTATGAATTTTTTATTACAACTTTTAAAAAATATAAAAAACTTGTATGTCTGACCACCTTAACTTGGTAAAAAATTCATGAAACTCATTTTTTTTTAATCCTATAGTATGTGAAGCATAGAATGTGACACATGTTTCGGATTCAAGAAATGTGATACCGTTTGAAAGCTATAGACGTTTTTCAACCAGCTTATTAATTAGGACTTTAGTTGTAATTCAAATAGAAAATGAATAATAATTATTTATTAAATTAAAAGTAAATTATAATTTATATTGGTGTAAATATGATAATCTCCTTTGAAAACCCTTTTCGTTTCATCAATTTTGGGCAAAAAAAATTTGCCAGCCACATACCTTACACATATCCATCAAATTGCCACTTTTTGGCCCATCATGATCCTACACATACCCACTAATAAGAAATTCCACCTAAAGTATTATTTTTTATGGTAGCTTTCTTAGAAATGATTTTTTTTTTGACATTTAAATCATTTGAGCTCAATAATTTTTAATATAGCAGTCAATGGTATTGAATAGACTAATTGCATACATGGTATTCAATAGAGTATAGCAATAAATGTTGTGTATGTATATATGATGGAAACTATTTTTCTCATCATGGATACTTTCAAATGAATAATCATTTTAAATGCTATTTGTAATAGTAAAAATGACATTTCACTATCTTCATATGACTGCAACAAAATAAATGCTTGCATTATTTGCATTGTTGGAAAACACACTATCCCCTATTAGCTATTTCCTTGTGAAAAGTTTTTTCTTTCCTACACACCAAAGAATGCGATAAAATCAACTTCGAAAAAAAATTCTAATGATTGAAAAAATATATGTGTTTTACAACATACAATTTAGTAAATTTTTGAACTTTAACTGTATGTAACACTTGCAACTCTTTTACATATTATAGTCAACCAACCACAGATGCATACAAGTTAAAAGGGAAAGTTCTTCATATAATGATGAATTTTTTTTAGGTGGTTGGCACATCTAACAAGGTGTGTAGTGGAACATCTCATTTAGGATGGTCATGTTCAACAGATGTGTAGGTAAGATCTGCTAGTTACAAGATGCATTCAAATGTTTAATTTTAATATCTAACAAATAGTTATGATGTTGATTAAAATATTAAATTAAGATGTATATATGGGAAAATATTTAAATGCAATTCACCATCTTCATCTAATTGCAACAAAAAAAAATCATATTATTTGCAATGTTGGAAAACACATTATCCCTAGCTCCTTCAGAGGAAGAAGGTGGAAGAAAGGGTAATTTTGAAAAATGATTTTGAATGTGTATTTTCATATTTTGAATGAATTAGTTGTATGAATTTTAATTTGATGTGATGTTAACAGTCCTACCATTACAGGTCCATGATGAAGAAGGAAGTGGTAGGTGTAAGAAATGTAGTTTCCATTTGGGAGAAGAAAATGTGTCTTAGCTAGGAAGCAAAGATATGATTCTCTTTTTCTACAGTTAGATTTTGTTTTTCCATTTTATTATGATTTATTTCCAATGCATCAATGTATTAGGACAAGGCACATTTTCTAGTCCAAATTGGACACTAACTTATAAATTTCTTAATTTATAAATTTCTAGAAAAGGAGCAAAAAAATTGGGCCTTGACCTTAATGGTGATGTTTCTTGGTCCATTTGATTTTTCCTTTTCCTTCTAATCTATTTCTAATTGTATTTTTCTTCACAGGTACATATAAATCATTTCATTCCATATATATCATAGTACCTTATATTTTTTTTCCATACATAGGTTAATTGTTAAACATAGTCATTTATATCAATTGATGGGTTTCTTATAGGCTGAAGGTAACGAAAGTGCAATGGTCAAAGTGAAGAAAAGTTTTTGGGAATGGAAAATGTGCCTCAATAGGGCAGCAAAGAAGAAAGGGTGCCTGGGGAGGAGATCATTTTCTTGGGAAAAAAATTTAAGAAATATGAATCTCGTCATCCTACTACATTGATGTAAGAGGATGATGAAATTCCAATTTCTTAATTCTTGGCAAGGAAGTGAATAAATGGGGCATCGACCTTATTGGTGGAATTTCTTTGATAAAGTTTTAAATATCTTGAATACTTTTATGTGTTGTTGTAGTCACTTTTTGTTTAGCTTTCAGAGTTTATTTTTTATTAGACAATGCAAATTCTTCTTTGGAAAATTTTGTTACAAAATTTTTCAACATTTTCAAACAAGAATTTCATCTCTCCCCCCAACTAATTCTCTTTCTCTGCACTTAGATATAAAAAATTTATTTTCCTTATATCCATAAGATAATTGTTCAACGTAGTCATTTATACTAATAGGTTTTTTACAAGATGAAGGTGTTGAAATTGCAATGGTGAAAGTAGAGGCTTCTTGGAACCTTCTTGTGACATGTGCAACAATGAGGATCCATGCAAGAGGAATCACCTCACCACTAGTTCCAAGGACCCAAAGAATATTATAAGATTTTATCTAAATGCCTCCTCAATTGCATATTAAAGGAAGTGTAGGAGAGGGTGAGAGGGCCTTAGAATAGTGATTTTACATTTGGTCTTTGATCATTTAATTATTGAAAAATTATGGTGTGGAATTACATTATTTTTGTATGTTTGAAGACTAAGATCTTTTGCCAAGGTATGGTGTGATTGGCATGGTGTGATTGCTAAGTAGTATTGTTAATCTTTTCATCAAGGTTTGAATCCCATTAGGGTGTAATTTTTGAAAATTTTATTGGGGATGAGATCTATCATTTGTGACCTCGCCAATTCATAGCTTCGAGTCAAAAGCATTTACCCCCCCTTAATTTAAAAAATATAAGACTATGTTCTTGTAGATTTCATATAACACATTTTGTTGCCATGTAAACTTTCATTATAAATAATTTCAAACGCCATCAAATAATGGTAGTCAATTCCACCTCAATTCTTATTATTTATGTCAACTTACTTACAAATGTAACCACATGCAATGAGAGCTTTCTATTCTGTAGACTATAACAAAACAATGTATTGAAATTCACCTTCATATATTATAACAACCCTTATTTTGATTAAACATTTCATTTCAATATATTCATATGTTTGGAATAGAAAATGCACAAAATAGTTGTAGGTTTGAAAACATACTGTGTTGTAACTCACTTGTCAATTCTTTCTCAATGAGCAATTTTTGTTATGTAGACTATAACAAAAAAATATATTGAAGTTCACCTTCATATTTTACAACAACCCTTAGTTTGAGTAAACAATAAATTTCATTTCAATATCTTAATATGTTTGGAACATAAATTGTACAAAATAGTTACAGGTTGAAAAACATAGTGGGTTGTAACTCACTTCTCAATTCTTGTTCAATGAGAACTTTATATTCCTTAGACTGTAATAAAACATTGTATTAAAGTTCACCTTCATATTTTATAACAACCCTTAGTTTTAGAAAAAATTTAATTTCAATATCTTCATCTGTTTGGAATATAAAATGCACATAATAGTTGTATGTTGTAAAACACATTGGGTTGTGACTCACTTCTCAATTCGTGTTAAATGAGTAGTTTTAATTATGTAGACTATAACAAAAAACTATATTGAAGTTTACCTTCATATTTAATAACAACCCTTAGTTTGAGTAAACATTTCATTTTAATATATTCATATGTTTAGAACAAAAAATGCACATAATAGTTGTAGGTTGGAAAACACAATGGGTTGTGACTCACTTCTAAATTCTTGTTCAATGAACACTTTTTGTTCTTTAGATTGTGGAAAAACAATGTATTGAAGTTCACCTTCATACTTTATAAAAACCCTTAGTTTGAGAAAACATTCCATTTCAATATCTTCATATGTCTATAATAGAAAATGCACAAAATAGTTGTAGGTTGGAAAACACAGTGGGTAGTGACTCACTTCTCAATTCTTGTTCAATAAACACTTTTTGTTTTGTAGACTATAACAGGTATGTGTAGGATCATGATGGGCCAAAAAGTGGCAATATGATGGGTATTTGTAGGGTATGTGGTTGACGACTTTTTTTAACCCAAAATTGATAAAACAAAAAAGATTTTTAAAGGAGATTCTTAGCTTTCCACCAATAAAAATTATGATTTACTTTGAATTTAATAAATAATTATTAGTCACTTTCTATTTGAATTATGAATAAATTCCTAATTGATAGGTTGATTGAAAAACATCTATAACTTTCAAACAGTATCACATTTTAGAGTCCAAAATATGCACCACATTCTATGTTTCACATACAATAGGATTAAAAAAGGAAAAATTTAATTTCATGAAGTTTTGACCAAGTTAAGGTGGTCAGACATACAAGTTTTTATATTTTTAAAAAATTGTAATAAAAAAATCATAATTAATTATTTACTTGGAAAAAATTACAAAAAATATGCATCACATCCAGACATGAGTCCTCTACTTATGTCTAAAATATTATAAAAAATATTATCATTTTATTGTGGTTAGGGTGGTCGACAAACACCTACTTTTATTTTTCCTTGAAATTTAAGTCTGCATTGAAATTTCAAATTTTCACCAAATAGATTTTTTTAAAAAAAAACCTAGTTGTTTAGAAACTACATTCAATTTTCTATAGATTCTATTCTTACATATTTTTGAAATAATATGGATAACTTATTCAAATTTTTACGTCAAGTTTCCTAACTCTAATTTTTCTAATTTTTTTGCCACTTAAGTGCCTATTTTTTTCATGATGATCCTACACATACCCTAACAAAACAATGTATTTAAGCTCACCTATATATTTTATAACAAACCCTAGTTTGAGAAAACATTTCATTTCAATATCTTCATATGTTTGGAACATAAAATGTATAAAATAGTTGTAGGTTGGAAAACACAATAGGTTGTGACTCACTTCTCAATTCTTGTTCAATGAGCACTTTTTGTTTTGTAGACTATAATAAAAAAATGTAGTGAAGTTCAACTCATATTTAATAACCCTTAGTTTGAGTAAACATTTCATTTCAATATCTTCATATGCTTGGAATAGAAAGTGAGTATAATAGTTGTAGGTTGGAAAAACAGTGGGTTGTGACTCACTTCTCAATTCTTGTTGAATGCTCAAAGGTGTAGATTTTGAGGTAGAGTTGTGATGTGGGGGATACATAAACATAACTAGATGAAGTTGAGGGCTAACTAACTAATTTGTTTGTTGCATGTAGAGGGTTATGCAAGAGTATGTGGGTTGCAAGTTGTATAGCAGGCAATTTTTTTCAACATCCAATTATACATAGAGATTATGGTTACAATGAAAATATTTTGTTATTTAGACATTCAGGATTTAGTGAATGGCACCTTCAAAATTTATTTGGTAGACAAAATTTTGGGTTTCAATTTCATCATAAGATGCTAAAAAAAATGTATTGAATAATTATAGGTTGGAAAAAAATATGTGGGATGTCAATAGATGATTTTATGAAATGTGGATAGCTTCAAAACATCTCATTTATTCAATACAATGGAAGTTGATAGACTTCTGCCTTCTCCTAGTAAAAGAGCCAGGGTAGAAAATTTCAGCTACTACTCTCTTATTCTTATGTAAATCATTACCTTTCATATGTTAATTCCAACATTTTACAAATATTAATATTTAAAATGGAACTGTAATGGGTATGTGCAGGATCATGATGGGGCAAAAAGTGGCAATATGATGGGTATGTGTAGGGAATGTGGCTGACAAATTTCTTTTACCCAAAATTGATGAAACAAAAAGGGTTTTTAAAGGAGATTCTCAAATTTCTAACAATATAAATTATACTTTACTTTTAATTTAATAAATTATTATTATTTATTTTCTATTTGAGTTATGACTAAAGTCCTAATTGATAGGTTGATTGAAAAACATCTATAGCTTTCAAACAATATCACATTTTTTCAATCTGAAACATGTGTCACATTCTATGCTTCTCATGCTATATGATTAAAAAATGATAATAATTTCATGAAGTTTTGACCAAGTTAAGGTGGTCAAACATACATGTTTTTTATATTTTTTAAAATTTGTAATAGAAAATTCATAATTAATTACTTGGAAAAAAATTATAAAAACATATGCATCACATTAGGACATGAGTCCTCTACTTATTTATAAAATTTTATAAAAAATAATTATCATTTTATTTTGGTTAGGGTGGTTAGACAGACACCTACTTCTTACTTTTTCCTTGAAATTTAAATACTATTGCATTGAAATTTCAAATTTTCACCAAGGGTATGTGCAGGATCATAATGGGCATAAAAGTGGCAATATGATGGGTATTTGTAGGGTATGTGGCTGACGACTTTTTTTTACCCAAAATTGATGAAATGAAAAGGGTTTTTAAAGCATATTCTTATCTTTCCACCGATATAAATTATGCTTTACTTTGAATTGAATAAATAATTATTATTCATTTTCTATTTGAATTACGACTAAAGTTTTGATTGATAGGCTGATCAAAAAATATTTATAGCTTTCAAACAATGTCACATGTTTTGAATCCAAAATATTCATCCCATTCAATGCTTTGAATAATATAGGATTAAAAAAATAAAAATTTAATTTCATGAAGTTTTGACCAAGTTAAGGTGGTCAGACATACAAGTTTTTATATTTTTAAAAATTTGTAACAAAAAATTCATAATTAATTATTTACTTGGAAACAAATTATAAAAAAATATGCATCACATCCGGACATGAGTCCTATACTTATTTCTAAAATATTATAAGAAAATATTATCATTTTATTGTGGTTAGGATGGTCAAATAGACACCTACTTCTTATTTTTTCCTTGAAATTTAAATACTATTGCATTGAAATTTTAAAATTTCACCAAATATATATATTTTTTAAAATAAACCTAGTAGTTTAGAAACTACATTGAATTTTCTACATATTCTATTCTCACATATTTTTGAAATAATATAGATAACTTATTCAAATTTTTACGTCAAGTTTCCTAACTCTGATTTTTCTGATTTTTTTGCCACTTAAAGGCCTATTTTTTCCATGATGATCCTGCACATACCCCCAAATAGAATTTTTTTTCAAAAAACCTAGTAGTCTAGAAACTACATTTAATTTACTACAGATTCTATTCTTACATATTTTTGAGAAAATATAGATAACTTATTCAAATTTTCATGTCAAGTTTCCTAACTTTGATTTTTTTGAATTTTTCGCCACTTAATGCCCTACTTTTTCCATGATGATCCTGCACATACCCTAATCTTGAATTACCTTTTGAAGGGAATTAAGTTGAGGAAAACATTATTACATGATGTTCATATTTTTTTAATGCTTCGAGCTTGCACATTTGTAGCCATTTTTACAATGTCTTTATCATTAGACTATGCAGATGTTTCTTTTGACAAGTTGATTAGAAAAATTCTCTGCTTTTTCACATAAGACTTTCATGCCTCCACCCAACTAATTCTCTTTTTCTACATTTAGATTTTGTTTTTCATTTTCCTTGTCATCTATTTCAAATTTTATTTTTTCCATAGAATTGCTAACTTCAAGAATTATTGTCTTCATTCATTTAAATCCACTTCTAGAATCATCTTTATCTTTCTTTTCTTGCATAAATTCATATGCTTGATACAAAACCTTTTGAGTTAATCCACTTCTATATTGCCAATTGAATATTGCACATACTGCACATGCTCGTTCCTAAACTTCTCATGAGTAGGAAGAATCTCTTCAATCAATACATTATCTATCTCATTCACGTTGGTTTGCTTCTTCCCAAGGCTTTTTAGAGAAAAATCCTTTTCCATTACATACTTTCTAGTACATATTTTTATTTTTTATTACTAGCATCTCATAGAATTCTCATAACATTTTTTTGGGTTTTCGTCTAATTTATTACAAGTGAATGGATTAAGAAAATTAGGGTATGTGTAGGATCATCATGGAAAAAATAGGCCCTTAAGTAGCAAAAAATTTAGAAAAATCAGAGTTAGGCAACTTGACATAAAAAAATGAATAAGTTATCTATATTATTTCAAAAATATGTAAGAATAAAATTTGTAGCAAATCGAATGTATTTTCTAAACTACTAGGTTTTTTTAAAAAAAAAAATCTATTTGGTGAAAATGTGAAATTTCAATGCATTAGTACTTAAATTTCAAGAAAAAATAAGAAGTAGGTGTATATTTGACCACCCTAACCACAATAAAATGTTAATATTTTTTTTATAATATTTTAGATATAAGTAGAGGACTCATGTTTGGATGTGATGCATGTTTTTTTGTAATTTTTTTCCAACTAAATAATTAATTATGATTTTTTATTACAACTTTTAAAAATATAAAAAACTTGTATGTTCGACCACCTTAATTTGGTCAAAACTTCATGAAATTCAATTTTTTTTTTTTTAATCCCATAGTATGCAAAGCACAGAATGTGACATATGTTTTAGATTGAAAACCTATAATAACATTTGAAAGCTATACATATTTTTCAGTCAGCCTATCAATCAAGACTTTAGTCGTAATTAAAATAGAAAATGAATAATAATTATTTATTAAATTCAAAGTAAAACATAATTTATATTAGTGGAAAGCTTAGAATCTCCTTTAAAAACCCTTTTGGTTTCATCAATTTTGGATAAAAAAAGTCATCAGCCACATACTCTACACATACCTATTTTATTGCCACTTTTTGGCCCATCATAATCCTATACATACCCATCATGAATGGCTATGGTTTTCATAGTGGTTATAAGAAATAGGAAATAAAAGGGTTTTGTTAGATAAAACACTATGATTAACCATGCATCGTATGCCAAATTTTATATAAGTGATTAATTGATGGTTATTTGACTTTCTTTGATATAAGTGAATATTGATTGTAGTTCTTTTAATTACTAAAAGGATCTTATAATTTTGCAACCCTAGACCTTAAAACCTAATCCCTTAAACCCTAATATCTTAAACTGTATTCCATCAACCCTATACCTTAAATCATAAACCCTCTACCCTCTACCCTACACATTAAACCCTCAACCCTAATCCCTCAACACTATCCCTTAAACCTTAATCCATCAACCCTCAAACCTTAAACCCTAATACCTCAACCCTCAATCATCTACCCTCTACACCATATATTAAACCCTCAACCATAAGTGGGAGAGATCTAAGAGAGAGAGAGATGAGAGGGAGATATAAATACAAAGACCTAAGAGAGGGAGTTGGAGTGAGAGAGAGAAAGACTTGAGAGGGAGAGAGAGAGGTAGTATGAGATGGAGTTGGAGTAAGATAGTTTTCTAGGTAGGGTGAGAGGGAGTGAGACCTTCGAGAGAGAGGCTTGAGGGGGAGAGAACTAGGAGAGGGAGAGGAGTTGGGATGTATATTTTGAGGGAGATATCTAAGAGAGAGTGAGTGAGATACACCTGAGAGAGAGACCTAAGAGAGATATACTTGAGAGAGAGAGATAGGAGGGAGAGAGAGATGATAGGTAGACAGAAAGAAAAAGACCTAAGAGAGGGAATTAGAGTGAGAAAGAGAGAACAAGACCTAAGAGGGAGAGAGAAAGAGGGAGTGTGAAAGAGGGGGTTGGAGTGAGAGAGTTGTCTAGGTAGGGTGGATGGGAGTGAGACCTGAGAGAGAGAGAGAGAATTGAGAAGGAGAGAGAGTTATCTGGCTAGGGTAGGAGGGAGAGGGGGTAGATGCATGAAGATGAGTCCATAAAATGTGGAAGTTTTTCATCTTAGACAAAATCTTAAAATCATTTTCAACAAAATAAGATATCATTTTTTAATAAATGGGATCTTGTTTAGGTTTAGAGTCTCAAGCCTAAAACAAAAGGGTATGTGTAGGATCATGATGGGCCAAAAAGTGGCAATATGATGGGTATATGGCTGACGACTATTTTTTTACCCAAAATTGATGAAACAAAAAGGGTTTTTAGAGGAGATTCCCAGCTTTTCATCAATATAAATTATGCTTTACTTTGAGTTTAATAAGTAATTATTATTCATTTTCTATTCAAATTACGACTATAGTCTTGATTGAGAGGCTGATTGAAAAATATCTATAGCTTTCAAATAGTATCACATTTTTTGAATCTGAAACATGTGTCACATTCTATGCTTCAGATACTATAAGATTAAAAAATAAAAAATTGAATTTTATGAAGTTTTGACCAAGTTAAGGTGGTCAAACATACAAGTTTTTATATGTTTTAAAAATTTGTAAAAAAAATTCATAATTAATTATTTACTTGGAAAAAAATTATAAAAAAATATACATCACATCGGGGCATGAGTCCTCTACTTATATCTAAAATATTATAAAAAATAATTATCATTTTATTGTGGTTAGGGTGGTCAAATAGACACCTACTTATTATTTTTTAAACAAACCTAGTAGTTTAGAAACTACATTCAATTTCCTACAGATTCTATTTTTACATATTTTTGAAATAATGTATATAACTTATTCAAATTTTTATGTCAAGTTGCCTAACTCTAATTTTTCTGAATTTTTTGCCACTTAAGGGCATTTTTTTCCATGATGATCCTGCACATACCCTAAAATGGGATCTCATTTTTTTAAAATCAGGATCCCATTTTTTGAAAATTGAGATCCCATTTTTTGAAAATTGAGATCCCATTTTTTGAAAATTGAGATCCCATTTTGAAAAAATTTCCATTTTTGGAAAAAATTCAAAACGGGATCCCATTTTTGAAACTTTTCAAAAGTAGATCCCATTTTGAAAATTTTCCATTTTGAAAATTTTCAAAAACAAGATCCTATTTTGATTTTTTTGGAAGGGTATGTGTAGGATTATCATGGGAAAAATAGGCACTTAAGTGACAAAAATAAGAAAAATCAGAGTTAGGCAACTTGATGTAAAAATTTGAATAAGTTATATATATTATATCAAAAATATGTAAGAATAGAATTTGTAGCAAACTAAATTTAGTTTCTAAACTACTAGGTTTGTTTTAAAAAAAAAAATCTATTTGGTTAAAATTTGAAATTTCAATGCAAGAGTACTTAAATTTCAGTGGTAAAATAAGTAGGTGTCTATCCGACCACCTTAACCATAATAAAATGATAATATTTTTATAATATTTTTAGATATAAGCAGAGGACTGATGTCTCAATGTGATGCATATTTGTTTGTAATTTTTTCCAAGTAAATAATTAATTATGAATATTTTATTACAACTTTTTAAAAATATAAAAACTCATATGTCTGACTACCTTAACTTGGTCAAAACTTCATGAAATTCATTTTTTCTTTTTTTAATCTTATAGTATGTGAAGCATAGAATGTGACACATGTTTTGGATTCAAAAAATGTGATGTCGTTTAAAAGCTATAGATGTTTTTCAATCAGTTTATCAATCAAGACTTTAGTCGTAATTTGAATAGAAAATGAATAATATTTACTTATTAAATTGAAAGTAAAGTGTAATTTATATTAGTGGAAAGCTGAGAATCTCCTTTAAAAACTCTTTTTGTTTCATCAATTTTGGGTAAAAAAAAATTCGTCAGCCACATACCCATAATATTGCCACTTTTTGGCCCACCATGATCCTGCACTTACCCAGAAACTTTCCATTTTTGCAAAATTTTCAAAATGGGTTCTCGTTTCATAGAAGTATAAATTTTTCTTTTTCAATGAAACAAGATCCCATTTTAGAACAAGATCCCTTCTTTTAAAATATGAATTATTGGTCAGGTTTGTGCTTTGTTTTTTGGTTTGGGAAAAGGCTTGGGAACCTTAACCTTAGATTTGGACCTAGTTTGACCTTAAACTTGAAGGTCATGTCAATGTCACAAGAAAGTAGTGAATTTTTACATATGTTTGACGACCATTTTTGCAAAAAATTTTGATGAAATTAAAACCCATGTTATAGATGAGACAATATAGATTACAAATATGTAATTTTTTTGCAATTGCATTATTAATTCTATTTTTAAATTAATTTATGATGAAACTAGTCCATAAACTTGAAATATCAGGGATTTTTAGTATTTTATAAAATTTAATTATTTAATTTTTTTATAAAATGAATTGCATGAAAATGTGTACTTTAGACAATTCTTTTTCAATTTGGAAAAAAAGTCAAAAAATAACAAGTTTAGGTCATCTTATGCATGATGAATACAACATTTTTTTTTATGAATAGGCATTAATCTATATTAAATTAAAGATTAAAATACATATTCACAAAACAAAAATGGGTGGTAAGAAGGCACACCCTGAGAGTCACATGGGTAAAACCCAAAAAAGCAAAAAATAACTAGTCACATGGGCATAGCCCATAAGTTCATGATAACAAACATTAAAAAGGCCATTAAGTAGCCAAAGTAGTGCCAATAGATCTAGGAGGGTCTCGGTCATCCATTTTCTTTCCCCATACATTATCAAGGTCTGGAGTGACATCAGGACAAGGACCCAAACAATCATCAACTTATTTTTCTTTATCTTTGTCTTCCTCACATCAAAGTGAGATTGCAAGCATAAGCTATAGAAAATTTTTACCAGAGTCTAGCCAACAAGAGTCAGAAGTAGGAGGTCATCAAAGGGCCACCTATAACTACCACCACTACTTCTTGTAGCTTCTCTAGAGGGCAACCCCTGGCTAGCCTATGGAGGAGTAGACCAGGTCTATAGAGGAGGGCGAGAACCATGCCAAAGAGGAGACTAAGAGTGGGGGCATGTAGAGCCACTCCATTGTTGGTCCTAAGAAGGTAACCAATTGCATGGGAGGAGGTGGGAAAAGAGGGAACCTGAGCAATAGTACATGGCGAATTACCCTAGTGATTGAGAAACACCTCCAGGTGAGCCAACTCAAGTGCAACTTTATTCACCTGCACCTAAATTTGTAAGAGCACATTAGAAAAAAAATAGCTTTATAATACAAAGAAACATTTTTATCCATTTGAGTTTGAGAAAATGTGTAGGAATTTCTATCTTTCCAAGTAGTAAAGAGGATTTCCACCCTGAAAGTGTGGCAAAGTTGGGTATACTTATTAGGAAGTATGGGCGACTCTCCCAGCAGAATCATATGCTAGGAAAAAGGCTCCATTCTAAAGGGCTAAAAGAAGTCATGAATCCAAGTCAAAAAAATTTGGGCTTTGGTGAAAAACCAAAAGAGATGCTTAAAAGACTTGGCTCATCCACATAAAGGGAAACAAGGGTACTAGACCCTCAGGTGAACAAGCCGAGAACCCACAGAAAATCCTTGGAAAAGAATACACCAAGAAAAGTGGGAAATTTTTGGCTCAAAATTTGCAAACCAAGTGGCAGAGAATAATTTTCACCAAACATGAGTGGGAGATTGAAGAAGCCACCTCTAGTTCAGAATTTCAATCATAGGAAAGTGCAGCAAAAGCCACTTATAACTTAGCCTAGGATTTTAATTTTTGAAAGGGGTGTTTGGGTAGCACTTCCAGTCCTTCCACCAGGGCTTGAACACATGAATTCCCACCTTATGAAGATTTTTTCAAGAATAGAATTCACTAGACCATCACAAGTAGCACGGTCCTATTTTTGAACTTTGTAAAGGGCATGAAAATCTTCCCATGGCATGATGTGCATTGTGGGTCTGTGAAACACTTGTTGTAAAGTTTGAATGTCTTTCTTGTGGAATCTAAGTGCCTTAAGCCAAGGTGACTTAGGTAGAGGCTAATCATTGTTAGCAAACAGAGGAAACCACCAAACATTCTATTTATTGAGAAAAATCCCATCATGTAAACCAAATCCAACCTAGTGGAGCCAGGGCTTAACTTCCTCCTAGGATCTCCAATTTATTTTGGCAATGAAAGTCCCCACAATTTGAATTGGTTCCTTCATGACTAGAAGGGTTTGAAAACCAATCCCCTTCCAGGAGGATTTGTGAATAGGAAATCCTAATTCAATACAATGCTTGAGGAAAATTTTCCAAGCCTCATCTCTGGTAAGGGCACGAATTATCCATTTTACACACAAGGTAGTCCCTTTTCATTGAGTGGAGAGAAACCCAAGTCCACCAGAATCTCTGGGAAGGCAACAAAACTCCCAAGTGACATGGTGAAACCATCTATGGGACTCGGCAGAAGCCCAAAGAAAGTCTCAGATCAAATTTTTGAGCTTTCTATAAGCCACTTTTGAAGGGGCCCAACAAGAACAATAATAAACATGGGTAGCTACAAGAATTTTGGAGCACACTTGAAATTTCCCTACCAAAGAGAGGGGCTTCATAATCAAGTATGTGAGATTTTTCTCAACTCTAGTAACAACAACTTGCCACAACTCAGTCAGAGAGGCCTAGAAAGCAAATGGAATGCCTAGGAACCAAAATATTTCTCCTGGCCCAATCCACTTCCAATCGTATTGTTGAAACTAGGGAGGAATGGGAAATATAGATTGACGATAACACAAATTTTTGTGCCATTGAATGCCAAAATTAGATGCAAGGAAAAATGTATTAAGACATCCTAGGGCTGCCTTGAGATTTTCTTCTTCCTCCAGGAGAGTGAGGAAAGAGTCATGAACAAAATGGCCATTAAATAGCTAGGCCTAAGAGTTAGGTAGTGAGATGCCTTTGACAGACTACTGAGAAACTGCATTGGCCAATAGTTAACCAAATCCTTTAACGACAAGCACATAAAGAGAGGGAGCAAGTGGGAACCCTTGTCAAATGGAATGATAAAGCCCAAAGGTAAGAGATTAGCAACCATTAATGGTGATACAAGTAGATGCATTTTCAAAAATAATTTGAACAACCTAAATAAAATTAGGCTCAAACCCCAAGCCATGAAACATAGCAAGAATAAAATGCCATTCAATGTGGTCATAAGTCTTGGAAAAATCAATTTTAATGAAAAGAGCTTTCTGGATTGAGTACCTGGCCCACTCCATGCCTTCCCAAATAACAATAATGTTGTCTAGAATAAACTTAGATTTGATAAATCCAATCCACTCCAAGTGCACAATCTGAGGTAAAAGATGGAAGATATTTACAGCCAAAGCTTTGGCAATGATTTTGTAGGAGACATTGAGAAGCGTGATAGGCCTCCAGCTCCAAATATCCTCAAGATCTCTAGAATTAGGTATGAATTTATTATTTCCTTTGTTTATTAACTTTCCTAGAGATTTAGCATGAAAGGCTTCTAAATAAACATTGTACAAGTCATGCCCAACACAGTCCAAAAGGGCCTTGTGAAATTCAAAAGGGAAGCTGTCAATCCCTAGGGATTTTCTATTAGCCATGGAATGAACAACTTCCTTAAGGTCTTCAATTATTAACAATTGATCACAAAATTTTCTCTAGGCTGAGGAGAGCCTATTTGGCACAATAGCAAGGCAATCCTAGAGGGCTTGTTGTCACACAAGTGTGGATTCTTGTGTAATAAAGACTTGATCATAATGTCAAACAAAGTCTTGGAGAATGTTAGGAAGCTCAAACAACACTTTAATTCCATCTTTAATTTTTTTAATTCTTGGAGATGAGTGTCTGACACATAGGACCAGAAAAACTCCTTAGATGCATAGTTGCCAATTTTTAGCCAGTGTAACTTGGCTTTAATTTGAGCACCTTTGGAAGCATAATTATCTGTAACTTCCTTTTTGTGCCTTAATTCTGCCACCCTGACTTGTAATGATGGGGAAAATGGGTTGGCTACCAATGCCTCATTTGTTGAGCATAGGTTAGCAGTGCCAGCCTCATAAGACTGTCGGTGAAAGATGGCTAGCTAGTGCCCATAGATTTGTAGAAATCTAGTTGTGTGAGTGATAGCATCATTCCACCAAGTAATCCAACCTATATAATGAGCTAGCCTGCACTCCAAATTCTAAATTCTACAAATGTGGGCTAGAGTGGGTTGATGAAAAAGAAAAGATGTATTAAAAAATAATTGAGTTTTACACGTGTGAGGTTGTCTTGTCTCCTATTCAATGTGAAAAGAAATGGGGAAATGATAAAACAAAGTCACATCCACTAATGAGTTAACCTAAAGAGAAGAACTATCGAAAGAGAAAAAATATTGATTTGAGATCATGGAAATATTGAGGCACTTAAATAACTTGTCAGGGTCAACCCTCTAATTACACCAAGAGTGTCAAAGAGTGAGAATGGTAGTGGCCAATATTGGGATAAAAAGGACACAATTTATTGCACATGTAAAACCATGCGTCCCCTTCACTAGCTACCCATTTGAATGGAAAGGTGCCATCTTTTTCATAGGCCATCTCAACCATATTTAAATCCCCACACAATAACCAAGTAGCAACTCACAATGAATCAACAATCCAATGCCAAAGCAAGGAGCATTGCACAACATCATTCAAAGCATAAAAATTAATAATCCCAAATGAATGATTATCAATGTTGTGAAGGATCCAAACAAGCCGATGAGTGGGGTGAGACCCAAAGTCAACCACACAAGTGTGCCATTGTGGGGACAAAAGGGTGACATCTCTACCACACCTAGCTTCATGATCAGTGCAAAATCTTTTACTGGCTAGCCAAATAGAGTGACAAGCCAAAGCAAGTGAAACACCATAAATTTTAACCTCTTGGAGACAAACACTTCAATACTAGAATATTTACCCAAAGTATCCCTAACAAAATACTTTTTGGAGAGGTATATTAGACCTCGAACATTCCATGAGAGGAAATTCATGAGTGAAACTCCTCCATATCATTGGAGTCTGGCTCCTCTTCATTTAGAGAAGAGGAAGGATTCTAAGAAACTTTGGCAAAATTGACCCAATGTGAACAGAGGGAAAATAATATCTCCATTTCTCTTGAACATATTCCCCTTCTTCCAATGGTGGAGAGGGATTGTGAGAATACCTTTGAGCTCCTGAAACAGGAGGAGAAACATTCGGTTGTGTTATCCTGATGGCTGCAGGTTGAGGTGTATCCTTTGACCTAGGTTGTGATGGAACATTATCAGCCTTGACTAGAGATTATTTCCCCTTCACCAAAGGGTTTTAAATTCTCTTCATTGGTTTAGAGGCCTTGTAAGCTGACCTAGAACCACTGGACTTATTTTTTCAGTTTGAAACCATAGTCCATTTTTCATCAAGTTTGGTAGCAGAATTATCCTCTTGATGAGGCTTTTCAGATTCTCATGGTAAAGGTGTACGAGGCACTGTTAAAGGGAAATCCTTGATCTTGTGGTCTATGGACTGAAACCTATAACACATGTTGGACATATTAAAATAAGTTACCTTCTAGGTATGTCGAAGAGCTCTAATTTGAATGTCAATGGAGTTTTTCAAATCTTTGGAATGGTCCACTTAAACACAAACACATTTCTAGGGTTGGGCATGTCAAAACCTATTTGACTCAATACATATGACCCTCCCCAATGAGGACACAATATGATTCAGAAAAGCCACACAAGGAAAAGGTAAATGAGGAAACTCAATCTAGATCGAGACCCACAACTTGGTGTCATCTGTGACAGAAAATTCCTAGGTCCATGCCTAGAAAACCAACAAAGAATACCTAGCATACCAGGGACCATGTAATAGGATAGCCTAGGCATGATTGACCTTTGCAAAGTGGAACAAGAAAAAATCCTTGGATAAATTTTGGCCCATATCAAGGTGGACCCCATGAGGGGCCTAGGCCTTGTTGACCCATTCCTTAAGTGCACTTTCAGGGGGGGTCCTCCCAACAAAATACCCAACAAGGGTGTGTTGTTCAATCCATTGATAAGAAGAATCAAAATCTGCTAAAGAAAAAACCACATTAGTTGGGCATTTAGAACACTTACCTCGTGAAATACTTTCAAAACAAAATTTCATGGTTGTTTCTTCAAAGGAGGAGCTATTGAGCAGAGCCATCAAACTGCTAAGACCAATGTGAAATGTCAAGTTAGATCTGGTTGAAGGCATATTAAAACAAAATAAGCAGAGTAAAAGCGGTCGTACACACAAGAAAAGAGTAATTTCCTACATAGTAATCATAGTATGACACTAGACACCAGAGACACAAGAAAAAACTAGCTGTATTTGATTATTTTATTGTGTACATGATTTTTAAAAATAATATGAGCAATAAAAAATTAACAAAAAATAATATTCAATAAAAAATTACAAAAAAATATTGAAAACTTGCTTCAATGAGTTACAAATCTTTTCCCAAAAATATTTACAAAAATAGGATTATTTAGGTCAAAATATGGATGGTGTACATGTCCATGGTATGGTAAAATAAACTGACTTTTAATAATGGTTTTTATAAACTCTTATAAAAAATTAATTTCTAGGTATTGAAATTAATTATATATTTGGAAACTAGAATATCAGTACTACATCTCATGATTAGTGACTTTTTTTAAGATTCCATCTATAAGTGCTTCAAATTTTAAGGTCAAATGTGACAAATTCTAAAAATCAAGGAAAACACTTCCACTTTTTGGCTAAAAAGTGGACTGAACTTCTTACACACACCTAGGGGTTGGGAGGGATATTAGAGGGAGAGACATGAGAGAGAGGGAGTGGGAGACACCTAAGAGAGAGAGAGAGAGAGGGACAAAGACCTAAGAGAGGGAGTTGGAGTGAGAGAGAGAAAGACATAAGAGGGAGAGAGAGAGGGAGTGTGAGAGAGGGAGTTGGAGTGAGAGAGAGTTTTCTAGGTAAGGTAGGATGGAGTGAGATGTGAGAGAGAGGCTCGAGAGGGAGAGAGTGTTATATAGTTATGGTGGAAGGGAGAGACCTAAGAGAAGGAGAGGGGTTGGGAGGGATATTTTAAGGGAGATACCTGAGAGAGATAGAGTGGGAGACACTGGAGAGAGATCAAAGAGCTCTAATACTTGTAAGAGATACACTAGATAGAGAGAGAGGAGAGAGGGAGAGAGTGAGTGAGAGATGAGAGGGAGAGAGAAAGAAAAAGACCTACGAGAGGGAATTAGACTGAGAAAAAGAGAGAAAGATCTAAGAGGGAGAGAGAGGGAGTCTGAGAGAGGAAATTGGATTGAGAGAGAGTTGTCTAGGTAGGGTGGGAGGGAGTGATACTTGAGAGAGAGAGAGAGACATGAGATGGAGACAGAGAGTTATCTAGTTAGGGTCAGATGGAGAGACCTGAGAGGGGGATAGCGCTAAGAGTTATCTTTGGGAGGGATATTTTCTAGAAGACGCCTAAGAGAGAGGGAGTGGGAGACACCTAAGAGAGAGACCTAAGAGAAAGATACCTAAGAGAGAGAGATGAGAAGGAGAGAAAAATACAAAAAATCAAGAAAGAGGGAGTTGGAGTAAGAGAGAGAAAGACCTTAAAGGAAGAGAGAGGGATTGTGAGATAAGGGACTAGAGTGAGAGAGATTTGTTTAGGTAGGGTGGGAGAGAGTGAGACTTGAGAGATAGACTTCAGATGGAGGGAGAGAGTTATCTAGTTAGGATGGAAGGGAGAGACCTAAGATATGGAAAGGGTTTGGGAGGGATATTTTGAGGGAGAGACCTAAGAGAGAGGGAGTGGGAGACAACTGAAAGAGACATGAGAAAGATATACTAGAGGAAGAGAGAGATGAGATGGAGAGAGAAAGAAAAAATTATTGAGAGAGGGAGTTGGAGTGAGAGAAAGACCTGAGAGGAAAAGAGAGAGGAAGTTGGAGTAAGAGTTTTCTAGGTAGGGTGGGAAGGAGTGAGACCCTATAGAGAGAGACTTGAGAGGGAGACAGAGTTATCTAGTTAGGGTGGGAGAGAGAAAACTGAGATGGGGAAAGGGGTTTGGAGGGATATTTTGAGGGATAGACCTAAGAGACGGGAGTAGAAGAGACCTAAGAGAGATATACTTGAGACAGATATACCTAAGAGAGAGATATGGAGTAGAGATAAAGAAAAAGACCAGATAGAGGGAGTTGGAGTATGAGAGTTTTTTAGGTAGGGTGGGAGGGAGTGATACTTGAGAGAGAGACACTTGAGAGTAAGAGAGAGAGCTATCTAGTTAGGGTAGGAGGGAGAGACCTCAAAGAGGGAGAGGGGCCAAGAGAGATATTTTGAGGGATATACTTGAGAGAGAGTGAGTAGGAGATACCTGAGAGAGAGAGAGGTGAGAGGGAGATAGAATCAAAATGACCTAAGAAAGGGAGTTGGAGTGAGATTTTTCTAGGTAGGGTGGGAAGGAGTGAGACTTGTGAGGGAGAGAAATTTTTATTTAGTTAGGGTGGGAGGGAGACACATGAGAGAGGGAGAGGGGTTGGGAGGGTTATTTTAAGGGAGAGAACTGAGAGAGAGTGAGTGGGAGACACCTGAGAGAAATACCTTAGAGATATAAATAAGAGAGAGAGAGAGATGAGAGGGAGAGAGAAATACAAAAATCTGAGAGAGGAAGTTGGAGTGTGAGAGAGAGAGTGTGTGTGTGTGGTAGAGGGGGTTTGACTAAGAGAGAGTTGTCTAGTTAGGGTGGGAGGGAGTGAGACCTAAAAAGGAGATACTTCAGAGGGAGAGAGAAAAATAGTTAGGGTGGGGGGAGATACCTTAGAGAGGGATAGGGGTTGGGAGAGATATTTTGAGTGAGAGACTAGAGAGAGATACTTGAGAGAGAGAGATGAGAGGGAGAGAGAAAGATAAAGACCTAAGAGAGGGAGTTGGAGTGAGAGAGATAGAAAGACCTAAGAGGGAGAGAGAGAGAGAGGGAGTGTGAGAGAGGGGTTAGAATCAAAGATATTTTTCTATGTAGGGTGGGAGGGAGTGAGACCTGAGAGTGTGAGAGAAAGAAAGAGATTTTATTGTTAGAGAAAGAGACTTATCTAGTTAGGATGGGAGGGAGAGACCTAAGAGAGGGAGAGCAGGTGGAAGGGATATTTTGAGGGAGAGACTTGCGAGAGAGGGAAAGAGAGAGGCGGTGGGAGACACTAGAGAGAGAGACTTGAGAGGAAGAAAGAGGGAGTGGGAGAGACCTAAGAGAGTGAGAATTGAGAGGGAGTGAGAGGGACTAGGAGAGACCTGAGAGAGAGAAACTTGCAAGGGAGAGAGAGTTGTATAGTTGGGGTGGGAAGGAGAGACATGAGAGAGGGGGAGGAGGTACGAGAGATCTAAGAGATAGAGGGTGGGAGGGATAGAGTGAGGGAGAAAGTTGTTTAGTTAGGGTGGGAGGAAGAGACTTGAGAGAGGGAGAGGGGGTGCGAGAGATCTAAGAGATGGAGGGTGGGAGGGATAGAGCGAGGTAGATACTCGAGAGAGAGGGGGTGGGAGGTATAGATGGAAGGAGAGACTTGAAAGAGAGGGTGTAGGAGGGATAAAGGGAGGGAGAGACCTGAGAGGGGGAGTTATCCTTTACATTAAATCCTCAACCCTATGTCTTAAACTTTAAGGATGGAAGACAAGGTAGAGAGTGTAAGAGATACCTGGAGAGGGTTGAGAGAGAATGGGTATGTATTGGTTAAGAGGGAAGGAGGAATCTGAGAGAGAGTGAAAATTAAAACTTGAATTATCCATCAACAATCATAAACCATGAACTCTAAGAATTATCAAAGTGGTGGAGAGACACACAAAGAGAAAGCAAAGTTAGTTTTTTGTCAATGCATCTCATTTGTTGAGCACCAAATTCGGCGCTTCCAAATGTGCATCACATTTGGCACACACCAAATTTGGTGCTCACCAAATGGGATGCTCCATTTGGAGAGTTCCAAATTTGGTGCTCGCCAAATGAGCTTTCCATGTACGTGATTTTCTCAAAGGGTACCAAATTTTCACATGTTTTAAGTCATGCTAACCCTCATGTTTACACATCTTTCAATACAAGTTTATAAAAAAAAATCATGATGACGTTAGGCTCTCTATTAACTATATAACCATATAATTTTTTTAATATTTTGATTATGTTAAGTTTTTCATCCATAACTTCTCTTGTTATTGCCTCAATTTTTTGTCAAAAACCAACATATGCTAGTTTTAGAATACATTTTTACTCATTCATAAAATCTTGAAACAAATTACATTTTTTAAAACTAGACTCCATTCCACATGTGATGAAAAAAATCAATTTTTGATTAGTTTTCAAAAAAATTATGGGGGAGCACACTCAATTTTCAACTTTCCAAGGTGTTTCCACTTCGAAAATTCATAAAATATTATATATTCATTAAAAAAATTATCCAAAAGATCAGGGATAAACTACATGGTGTTAGATAATTTCTCACTATTCGGAGTTTTGAAATTCTAAAAAATAGTTAATGAAAAAGGGGTGGGGGTTCAAATGCTATGCTATTTTTTTGATAAAAACAAGACTTGTTTTGGCCACCCCTTTTGAAACCCTTAATCTTCATTATTTAAAAAAAAAAAGTATCTTAGAAAGTAGACTTAGAGCACTTCAACTCTTTTTCTTGTTGCATCTTCAAATTTTGAGCATAACTATCTTCATTTTCTTGTGCACATTAGACTTTGCTGATTTCAAAAAAAAAAGTGACATCTCAAGAGCCATTTTTATGTCATAGATTAGTGTACACACCCATTTATATTCTATATATTTAATGACAGCATCAAAATAGTTGTTAAACAACTCATATGTTAGGTGCAAGTTTGGAATCTTTAAGGTATCTTGGCATCAACTTTAGTTTTTATGAATGATTTGGATGATGTATGTGAAAAATATTATGCAAATAAATGTGTATGCCAAGAAAATTTCTACTAGATTAAACAACATGATTGTATATTTAATTTCCTCTTAAAATTGTTGCAAGAATATGTAATTCTATTATTTGTTTGTGTGAATGAGGTAAATTACCTAACAATTTTCCATATAGGTCCTATTCACATTTATTTAATATTTCTTAAGGCACATTTAGGTCATTTACATTTATTGTCATATGATTATGACACTTGTTATAGTTATATGTTTTCTTATCTTTTATCTTGCATACATAAGCATGGTTCCTCTTGTACATTATGTAGGACATTGTATCGCCATTTTATCTTGTATATATTGTCTAATATATCATTCATTTCTTGCTACTCTCTTGTGTAATGTTTATTTTAGTTTTACAAGCAATCTTATTTGATTGAGTCTATTAAGTGACTCTTATAATATCAATAATTTATATTGTAGTGATTGATCATGGGCATGGTTCTATTACTAAAACTATGTTATGTTAATGTATATTAGACATTTGAATAATTTGATTTCTTTTCATTGTGATAAAATAGATGGAAACAATACATTGAGTATATATATATATATATATATATATATATATATATATATATATATATATATATATATATATATATATATATATATATATATATATATATATATATATATATATTTATATTTGTGTGTTGTGATTTCAAATTTATGTCTACTTGAGGTGTGGTTCTCAAGATTCTAATTGTTATATAAATCTAGGCGATTGATAATATAGGCACTAGCATTAGGTGGGGACAAAATAAAAGACATACAAATTATGTAACTTATTTAGTTATAACATGAATAAGATATTTAGTGCGATATGTAAATTTTTTTAAATTTTTCTCATGTTGTGTGTTGTTACATTTATTCCTTTGTTAGTGATGACACATGTAGTATGGGATGCTTTTCTCATCATCATACTATTAGTGAACTATGAAAAATGTTATGAACCATGGAGTATTATGGAATGTATTGATATTCCTCTTTTTTATTAAGATTTTCTTTTTCCTAGGTAGTCATTGTGTGTAGATGTAATGTTGCTTAAGTTGTCCACTTTATGTATAAGTGACAATTGTGCACTAGTCACTATATGTAAATGTGATATAGATGATTCACTATATAGATTTATGCAGGTTAGTATATTGATATTGGTATGAAGATAACACTTGATTGGAAGGCATTTTCTTATCATAACATTGTGAATGGATTTAATTGGAAGCATAAGATCAATTAATGGTTATGATTTATAAGGGAGTTGGAGATCTCATTTGACATAAAATGATGATACTATATGAAATATAAATCCTTTGATTCTAAGGAAGCTATATGTTGGAAAGGCCATTACAAATTGGCACTCGAGGTTTGGTATGGATCTAGAGATGACCCTAATATTAGAAGCTTCTCATATTTTTTACAAAAAAAACATGAATTATTAAATAAAATTGTTACCATGATTATGATTGGTAAGGCTATAAATTTAACACTTCTAAATTATATAGAAGTTGCTCGATCAATGATAGACCATGGATAAGAAATGATGGCCATGAATTTCAAATCTTGTTAAATGAAGCAATGGAAGTATGTCAACATTTTCATAATTTTTATTGTTTTAGCAAGGAAAGGGGAAGAAAGATTGAACAAATGGAAATCATTAGTATAAGTAGGGGTGGTGGCTAAAGGATCTCAATAAAGAATAATATAAGATGAAATAAATTCCAAAGAGATTGTATTTGGATTTTCAACAACATCCCACTATAATTGATTCGAAGGCCAAAGGGCTTTTAATTTTTAAGTTATAATTTTTTCTAACTATTTAAAAATATATATTCTTTGTTATTTATTTTGGGGTTGTAGGTATGTTGCCAAGTTTTAGAAAAAGAGAAATTCAATATTACTAGAAGATATGTAGGGTATATTTAATATTGGGGCATGGCATCCCATTGTAATTGAGTCGCACTAGACCAAAGACCCTTTATTTTTTAATTTATTATATTTTCTAACTATTTAAAAAAAAATTATCCTGTGTTTGTTATTTTGAGGTTGCAAGTATGGTGCCAAGATTTTAGGAAAGAGAAATTCAATATTCTAGAAGTTATGTAGAGAATTATCAATAGTGGGGCATGACTTAAATAGTAATGAATGATCTGATGGTTATTATTCATTCTTTTTTATTTTTAAATTATGAATATAACAATTATCATTTCAAAATTATTGATCATTTGGAAATTGAGATTGAAGAACTCCAAAAGTATTGAACAAAGTATCCTTTCTTCCAAAAATCATCTAAAATTTTAGGAAAAAATCTTTTTAAGTCTTATATTAAGAAGGTTTGGAATAATAAAGTGATTAGTAAGGATTTAATAGTTATTTAAGCAATTTTTAATAAATTGAAAGGTAGGGAAAATAAAAATAATAAGAATAAATAATACTTAAGTCATAGGTAGTAAGTTACTGAATTAAGAAAGCAATATCTTTGAGGACCTTGACCTCTCAATATTTCAATGACAAGCTTTGAAGTTTTAACCAAATAGGAAATTTATTGATGCATTCCTTCTTTGTCTCAAGCCTAGAGTCCCCTTCTTAAGAAAATGCATGGACTTGTCCATAAACCATAGGACATCTAATAATTTCAAACACAATGTCCATGGCTTAGAGAGAGATTAAAAAGAAGCCCTTCACCATAGCCACAATCTCAAAATGGCAAAAAAAAAATCATTTTCTTTTGGTCCATTTCTTAAAACCATCAATTTTTGGCCTTGCCCCTAGAAACTTCCCTATGAGAGAGTTCTCAAGCTAAGAAGCAACTTTATCAATAATTGAGTCTAGAATCCTAATAGAAAAACCTTGACTCTCCCCAACCAAAATTGAAGATAAGAACAAAGTAGAACATTGTTTAGCTAAAAAACCTTCAATCCAAGACTCTCATAGAGGTTGCTCAAGGCTAAAACCAACAACATCCACATTTGGTTCTGCCTTGAATTTGTCATATTTCTCTTGTTTTGATACTATGCAGTAAGAGACATAACCATCAACACTTGACACGACATTCCTTTATCGATTAGATGCATTTTGAAGACCAAAGCATCCCCCCAAACCTCAAAACCATGCATACAGGAGGGACTAGTGGAAATATCATTTTCTAGAAATGAAAGAATGGCCCACCTTCTAACCTTTTTCATGGTCCTCAATGTTGCAACAGCTTATTTTAGAAGGCAAGGGGAGGAGAAAAAAATGATGTGATTTGGGGGTTGCAACTCCTCCAATATCCTTCCCAATAGATGATACCAACATGAACTCTTCCTTGTCACATGATCTAGCACACTTGAAGATGCCACCTTATGAGCCATAGAGGTAAAACTCTACTGATCCTCTAGCTAAATGTTTATTGTTTTTTCTTCATACTCTTCAATGAATGGATGGTTTCATTCATCCTTAAGTTCCCCATCAAAATCCTCTTCAAAATCTCCATTGTAGTCTTTATCCTCTCCATATGTCTTTTCTCCTCCCAAGCATTACCTACTCAAACCCTATTAAAAACTTGATTTCCCACTCATCACCTTCATTGGAATCTCATTTTAAATTTTCAAAAAAAAAATCCATATAGTTAATATATTCATCCACCCTTAACTCGTAAATTACATTATTTATTGTCTAGCAATCTAAATTTACTATCTCGTATATTCATGCCTTATTTATAAAGTTATGAAGTCTATCTAAAAAACTGTGTATTCTCTTGAATGAGAGAAGAGATAATTACTCTACAAATTTGAAATAGGTGACCGTTGCAACGTAAATACATTTGTTATATAACTCTGTTTTGTTGCTCCACATTCCGCACAGTAGGCACTCTCCGTAGATTTGTAGAGGTTCTTTTGCAGGCAAAGAAAATAAGATTGCAGTAATGGCAACCACAAGGTTAATGGCAAGAGCATTGGCAAAAGACAGGTTGTCTGCATTATCAGATGAGATTCTTGTAACTCATATTCTGTCAAGGTTTTCTTACAGAGATGTCTTACGTTGCTCCCCGCTCTCGAAGAGATGGCAAGTCTTATGGAAGAAATTACCGATTCTCAATTTTCGTTGCCAAGATTTTGAGAAACAGAAAGATGACAAGATACTCGACATAATTAGCAATGCCCTGCTCAACCTGGATGGTCGTCTTTGCTGCTTGGACCTTCAAGTTGCCTTGGATAACCCTAAGAGAGCCGATCTGAACAATTGGGTTCGCCTTGCAGCCGATAAACAGGTGGAACGCATGGATTTAGAAATCTGTTATAGAGATCCCAAGACTCGTAAGATGCTTATCAGATTTTCCATGGTGGAGCTTGGGAACTCTATTTTAAGGTGTGAAAACCTCACTTCCCTAAAGCTGAAATTCATCAATCTTCCCAAGATACCCACTCATTTAGGGGTTTTCCAATCCCTGAAAACATTTTGTTATTCCTATAATTTGCGAATGGATGATGCCACCTTTGAAGAACTCATGGACGCGTGCCCCAATCTTGAGAATTTGAAGATTCGCGGTTGTGTGGGCTTAGAAAACTTGAAGATAAATGCTTCCAATCTCAAGTACCTGAATCTTGGAGTTTTAAGCCCTGATTTATCATTGCAGATGGCTTGCACTCGGTTGATGGAAATCAGCCTCATGGATTCAGGGCGATATCAAGGGCTTAGATTACTACAAGGAATTTCAGGAGCAGAATCAGTTAAAATAATTACTCTTCAGAATTATAGTACTACAAACAATGCTGTCGATCAAGCAATCCCTAGTATTACTGTTTTAAAGGGTTTTCCTCTGCTTGAAGAGTTGACAATGCATGGGCTATGTTTCCAGGTTAGTATTTTGTACATTGAAGTTAAATATTCTTAACATATATATATATGTGTGGGCAGTAACATTATTTCTTTCATTCTTGTATACATTATGTTTGATGCAGGAGATGATGCAGGAAATGACGTCAGATGAGATGGCACAAGCAGAGGTGGCATTGCCAAATTTGAAGAGGGGGTGTGCCCATTTTGGGCCAGACAAGGGTGTAGAGGCACTTACTTTTCTGGGTTTTCTTCTGAGACAGAGTCCATCTATTGTAATGAGGGTTTTTCTGCCAAATCGCTGCCCTGCAATCATGCGAAATAAATTGCTAGCTCTAAAAAGGGAGTTTCCAGAAAAGGAGTTTTCAGAATCAAGATTATCCACTGCCACAAGAAGATAGCCCATTGAAGCGGAATGAAGTTGGTGAATTTTGATTTGAGAATCTATTTTTAGGCCCAGGACAGAACACTTCATCACTCGCTTCCAGAATTTTTGAAACATTAAATGGGGGGGTTTTGTTATTTGGATTTCATTTTTTACTAAGTGAAACGAAAATTCTGTCAATCATCCATTGTTTATTTTTAAAGATGTCCCGAGGACCCAATCCATTTATAAGGCAATATGCCATTTCTGTTTCAAAATTCATTGCACTCTGTTACAATACTTATGATTTTCTTAAAGATTTTGGTATAACCTATTCTTGTTTACTGATATTATGTTTTTTTTTTTTCAAATATCAATAATTTATTTGAAAGCATGTTCTTTTCATTTTGAATAAGAAAATTTAGTAAATGGAATCTATTTTTGGATTCAAAATTGAAATACAATGACAGTTTTTATTTTATTGGCTTGTTATTACATATTTGATTAAAGAATAAATGTCTATGATTCAAATTTTCTTTTTTTGATTTTTTAAAATTTAATTTTAGATTAGATATAATTGAAAAAACCTCCTTCCAAATTTTTAACAAAAAGTTATATATTAATTGTTTGATTATTAAGTCTTTAGTAAGACACCCTTCCATGTATAGTTATCACTACACTTACAAATAACCATCACTATTGATTTCGCATTGATCACATTCAGTTCAGGATCAACATCTTTTACCATCGTTTAAAATCTATCTCTAATATCTCTTACAATTAGCCCACAGACTTTTCAATCCTGTGTTTTTCTATGAAATTTTTAAGATTCTCCAACTCTTCTTTATTCAAGTTATTTCTCCCTTGTGGGAGGAAATGTGTTGAATTAATCTCTATTTTATATAGAATTGTAAATCCCTCCTCTAATAGAATCATAAATTTCTTAGTAATAGCATTGAAGGATTCTATTATAGTTAAATTCAATAATTCAATAATTTATTTTTGTTGACCACTGTTAAATTCGATTATTTTAAGAATAAGTCATAATAATATCCAATGAAAAATGAATTCCAAGCATTCTGGAATGAATCTGCACCTTTAGCGAACACTTCTTTTACCATTTAAGAACAGGGAATTAGTTTTTCAAAAGTCAAATGCTGTGCTTTATGCGAAAATTATGATTTGTCTAAAACATTTTTTCTGGCACTTCTTCCTTCTTCCTTTTCTGGCAGTTTTTTTTAAGGGGGTTAAAGTTTCGAATATAGGAGATTCAAGTTGAAGATATATTATAATTTTAATTGTAAATATTGTCTTGTTGAAGTTATATTATAAAATTAATTGTATTTGATGTATTAATTTTAGTTTATTTTAAAATATTTAGTAGTTGTAGAAGAATTCATTTCGTATTTATTAGAATATAAATTATTTATTTGTGTTAAGGGTAATTTTAAATGTTTGATTAATATTTTTTATTTTTTTAGAAAAAAATTGATTTATTATCTTAATAGTTTGATCAAAGAAGGATTTTTTTTTTTTGGCAAACTTGCAACCACTTAACTAATTTTTATATAAATTCAAAAAATTTATCAATGAAACTATTAGATATTTTATAGAAATCAAATCTCCATGACTAGATGACCAATAAGTTTTTATATTTTAGAGATTCATTACAATTTTCAACATATTGACAAGTCATTTGGAACATCTTTAATGATATATTTACATCAAATTTCTAAGTATCATTGTTCTATTCATTTAGTTATGTTAAGAGACCTTATATAATTATATTATGGATGTTAGAAAATCAGTGCACATATAAACTTGTATTTAAATTAAATTTATCAATTTTTTGCACCTATAAATTATATAAAAAATATTAATAAATAATTTATTAAAAATTATGTGAATAAATATGAAATACCTTTCTTAATCATATTGGTGTTTTGGTTGTTAATGACACAAATAGATGTAATTTTCATGTTGAATGCATTTTCATTAATAAATGATGACATATGCTTAGGAAAACCATAATTCCTCTTGAACCTCTCAAAATTGCAAACTGAATGTTATTCCAAAACTAAAGTAAACATCAACCTCACCATGATAGGGCATAGATAGCTTGAATAAGATCATAAGATTATGGGTTTATCTATTTTTTAATATTTCTTTTCACTCAATGAGTAAAGATATTTGTAGTTGAAATGAAATCTACATAGATTATTCACTATTAACATGTCTTTGAGCTCCATCTTCATAAATTAAAAAAAAATGTTCAACTACCTTTTGAAGTTGTTGATTATTACCTAAGAATCCTTAAAACATCATGCAATTTTTTTATGTATGAACAATTGATCAGGAATGATAAAAAATATTTTATAAATAAAAATTAGGACAATTTGTAGATAGTCTCATCTTGATGTGTTTTATACATTTGTTAGTTGTTGATTGAATGATTTTGCATATACTCTCATTTTGAACTATCTTCAAAAATATTAATAAGTAAAGAGGAGCGTAACATATCTCAATTGATACAAAAAGTGGTAGAACTTTGATTGAATAATTTTTTTGGAGGACTTTGACTAGGAAAATAAGGTGCCTAAAGATATAATCATGCAAAAAGAATAGTAAAGCTCCACTCAACATGAAAAGAATAATAAACATAACTTGTAAAAATGAAGCTTAGCATGATATATATGTCCATCTTCTAATTGGTTGCATTCAAAGGATGTGATAAATTAGAGGAAACGAGAAAAATATTTAATTATGATAAAGAATGTAAATATATTAAAAATAATGGCAGCCAAGAATAAAGAAATCATAGTAGAAATAAACCCCTAGTCCCTATTGACAAGTAAAATGGGTTATTATGGGGACGTGACATATAGTAAATCCACATCTTGGGCACAACAAAAAAAAATTCTTCACAACAACTACAACTCCAATGATTGGGAACCTTCCATGTAGCTTAATAGTGCTAACACCAATACTTCTCCATTCACCATGGTGGCATCAACTCTTCATCGCTACTTATATCCTTGTACAAAAGAGTGGTAATGTCTCAAGGATGAGGTCTTTCCTAATCCTACCACCTAAGCCTTGAGGGTTCATGGTGACCCTACCTATGTATTTGTAATGTCACAAAATTGTACCTAGGGGCAATTCCACATTTTTGCACTTTTTCCTAGCATTTATGACACCTTAGAGCATTAATGGTAAAAATTTTGTGAGTCAAAATTTCATGATTTTAACCCTTTTTGGACCAATGGTGAAGCAATAGAAGCCTAATTCATGACACATTTATCGAAAGCCTAGGCCTTAGACACTTGTATGGTGTGCAGATGTTTGCATGGTGCACTAGTGTCTTGGCGGGTTTTTGAGTTTGAAATGGGGAATCTCAAATCTTAACTCTCTTGACACATGTCCTAGAAGTCAAAATTCAGATGAAACAGCTCTTTAATACCCTTGCATGCAACAAAAATCCCTCTTTTGCTCTCATTTGGGGATTGAAGCCATCCAATCAAGCTCTCTCTACATTTTTCCATCCTTGAGTTCTCTTCATTCTTGATAGCAACACTCTCACAAGCGAATCCATGCCAGAATGAGGTCCTTCCAACAACTACAACTCTCAAGCAAGCACCCAAGAGTGCATCTGTGTGCTCCGAAGAGGGTCTAGGCTCGCGGGTAATGCTCTCTCTCACTCTTTTCTCCTTGTTTATTTGTTACTTAGGGGTGTGGGATCTGTTGGAATGAAGCAACATTGAGAGGGAGGGTGAATCAATGTTGTGCAATTTTTGACTTTATTAATCTGATCTTCAAAGTACTTATAACATTCAATCAAAAGAAATGTGCACGAACATAATGTAAGCAACCACAACACCATAACACAAGGATTTTTATGTGGAAATCATATTAGGGGAAAAACCACGGTGGATGGCCAATCCACAATATAATTTGAGTACACTCACAAAGATGTTTGCAAAATGGGAATGCACTTGCATTCAACCACACTACCTAGAGCTCACCGCTCAAAATGAGAAAGGCTAACTACCTTACAAAATTTTGGAATACTTCCAAAGATTTGAACTAAAAAAGATGGCATCTACAAATGCTTGATTATAGTTCCAATTAGGCTCAACAATCAAATTATGCTCCTTCAGACTGATTCTGCTCTTTTGCTATGTTTTGCATCAACTTGCAACAAAAATCCTTAATGCACAAGTGAAACTATACTTAATCACTTTCTTGATCTTTTGATATTCATAACATACATCCAATCACTTTGAAAACACATCAAAATGATATAATCAATCATTTATATATATCTGCTACAAGGGATTTGATCGCTCCATGTTGGCTTCAACAAGATAAGCAAATATTCACAAATTGTCGGCTTCAAATCATTCAAAATATTTAATGTGAATACAAAAGAGTCAGCCACAACATAGTGAGGACCCAAAACAAAATGCTCGAACAAAAAAAACTTAAGCAATAACTCCTGAAATATCTATGACACAATATATCCACCAATTCGGCCTTCATACATTGATGAACAAAAAATTAGATAATTAGACCTCTTAATTTACATCTAGATCAATATGAGGCACCAAGATTTGTAGATAACACATATTATGCATCGAACAATACTCCCTGAGATCCACAATAGAAAATAATAACAATAAATCTTCATATGAAGTGAAGAAGATAGATTTATTGGATGCTCTGTTCAAGCTTCACAAACAAACGTTGATCTTTAGTCTATCTACCGGTATGAGCAAAATGCAATGTGTGGATCTACTAGCTGACAAGCATTGCCATCAATGAAAACACCATTGATCAGGTGTAATGTCTCTTTCCAATAAGTTCTACCCTTGGAATGGGCATTGCGTTCACCACACGCTTTGTCCCTTTTGTTTACACTCCTTTCCAACTTTATTGCCTATGGAGGTGGCAATATAAAATAGGGGTCTAAATTAGGAAGATCCCTATCTAGCCACAACCCTTTCCCCTCATTCTTCTATGTGTAGGTTGCAAAGTGGAGCTTGGAGTGAAGACTTGAATATCCGATTGCAGGTATGTTTTCTCCACATTCTCCTTCTACTTTCCTTAAATTTTTTCTCCTTTTTTTGATCATTTTGTCTGGTAGACCTTAGGTCTGAGTAAAGAAGTGGAAGCTTATTCTATTTGAATAAGCCCCTAAGTTTTATTTTGCTTATGATGGTAGTAAACAATTTGGATGACAGCATCATGCTAGTGTCCTAAATCTCCACTGTTATCCTTTGGCTATGAGCTCCTCTATCTAAGGTAGAAATCTAGAAGTTTCACTCTCTTAAGATCCTAAGTGGTATCCCTTGAAATACTACATTGTGTACATTTATTTATCATTTCTTTGATAAATTTATGCTGAGGTGGATAAGAGTAGTTTGTTCCCTAGTGATCTTTTGAGAATGAAGAGACCCATGTGTACCAAATCCCTCTTATCTCACATTTTGGTGAACCCAACATAAAACATGTTAGATCTATCTCTACAATCTTTTTCTAAGGAATATTTATGATAACAATTTTTCTAAGGAATATTTTGATATGTTGGATGATGCTCTAGATGACTTCTTAAAAGTGCTCTCCTCTATCTGTAAATCTCCCAAGCAAGCTTCCTCTTTGTAAGCTAGAGAGTCAGTAAATATAGTTGTGGTCTTTGTGGCTTCTTAAAGTCCTAAGAAACCCATCATTTACATGAAACCAACTAACTCGTATTCTAGGGAGGATTGTTCTATCTATGGGATTTCATGTCATAGAAATTCACCAGACCTATACTCAAGGTTCATGAAAGCTACAGACTCCACCTCCTATAATCTTGTTGGGTACACATATAATACAAGAAAAAATAAACAAAACTTGGATCAACAACCCTCTATCCCTATGCCTCAACCCACTCAAGTTCCTACTTCTTTATCACCTTCTCAAAAAATCCTTCCTTCATCACCTAAATTTGCAATCAGGGCACCCGATGATTATGATCTTTTCAAGAAACTTCATATTACTCTAGCTAAGGTCTCGCTCTGGGACCTACTCAGACCACTCTACTTTATCAAGAGATGATTTAAGAATCCTTACAAAAGATCCTCTTGCATGTCTTTGTTAGGCCTATAGATGTTAATGCATTGTTGGCTCATATTTGAGTTGATTTTCTGAATACTACATTCAATTTGCAAAAACTCTTGCCTTTGGATGTGTAGAAGTAAGTGAATTTGATGATTATAATTAATGTTAATAACATTGGAATTAGGTGTACTATCATTGAAACTAGTTCACCTCTTAATGTCTACATTATTGACCTATTACTAATGTTAATCAGGGGAGGTCCTCACACCTAACATCACAATCTCAAACAAAAACAACTTTCAAGTCTCAAAACTTCAACTCCTCTCTTTCAAATCAAACCTTTACCATTTCTTGTAGTATTTCCTCCTTAATGAATTAGGTATATCTTTTTGAGAAGGTCTACTCAAATAAAGACCAACACCTTTCTAAGGACCTGTTGATGGCGATTTTGGCACCACAACAATGCTAAACAGAGTATTGCTACTCAGCTTCTCCTAAAAGAGAAAAGAAACACATGGATGCCTTAGCTCCCAAGGTCTTGGTAGTTGGGTCTCAACTGTGCTGATGTTGCTCAGTGGCCAATGTAATAGTAATATTCAAGGGGTCTGCTGGTGTTGAGCTTTTGGATTGTTGTGGGTTAAATATGACTTTAAATCTACTCTAACTAGGGTTTTCAAAGAAATAGAAAACGCTGGATCAGGGCTTTGGGACAGAAAAGAATGACACTTCATCTAAATTAACCAGACCTATTTCCTTTTAAGGAATTCCTAACTAAAACTAAAGAATAGAATTAACTTGTGACTAACACACAACTTCATTCATTCACAGTGCTGATTTCAACATCAGATTACAACTTACCATTCGAACAAAACATAAAATCAAACTTCATTCCTTGAGAGCTTCCCAAATCAAATGATTAACTCAAGACAAACACCATTTTGGAACACAACATGAAATAGATTAAAATCTGGTTGCCCCTACTATCAGTGAAATAGATAGACATCATTTACAAATATGGCACAATCACCAATGTATAGAAAATCTACGATTTCAAATTGTTTCCATTTACACTAAGGGAACTAAAAGATACATTAGTCTATTTCGATTCTAACTCCTAACAGAGAAGACAAAAAGAAGCTCTTATTACCAAGAATCGGGATCAACTTCTATCCCCTCTACTTCTACTGACTTCTAACAAATGGTTCCTAAAAATCTAACTCTCAAAACTTCTAGCACCCATCCTCAGTGGATCCCTATACAAAGAGGTAAGAATGCCATATATACATCCCTTCTCGAGAAGAATGTAGGCGCCCATTTTTAGGGTTTACAAAATATCCCATGGTGTTAGAGGGTTGGTGAGCAGATCCTTAACAAAGTTGATCCTCCAATAAATCTGAAGCCTTGTTGTCCCATGTCGGTGAAGATTGCTTCCTGAGGTGCTCTGTAGATCTTTTACAGCTACTACACTTATTTTTGGCCTTAATGTCCATTTTCAACCTCCAACAAAGCTGCTTTGAGTGCCCCAAAATATCACCATTAATTTCAAGCTACCTCTGTCAGTAGATACTAGCTATCCATTTGACTCACGACTTTATCTTCTTCCTTTTGTGCTCTTCTTGCTCTAGATCTGCCCTTCTACCAATTTGTCAGAGAGACTAACTTCCTTTGCTAAGAAGCCACGCCAAAGTCACGTCCTTTCATCGAGAGCCTATTTCACTTCAGGGAGACCCTACATTGTTGGACTAAGCTCCTGGTGAGATCATCCCGGTCATACTGATGCCTTCTTCATTTGGTGGGCCCATTCTGTATCGATAAGAGTCACAGCGATGCTAGACTCCTTGGGTGAGCTTTTCCTTCTGTCGGGGTCTTCTTTCTATCGTCAAGACATTCACCTTTGGCAAGACGTCATGGCAGGTGCTAAGAGTTATAGCGATATGTTCTTTCATTTCCGGGTTCATCGCTATCAGCAAGACCAACACCAGTTGAGAAGATGCTTCAGCGAGCCCAATGTGTCACACCGAGGGCACAAAATATGTTGGCCATACCCCATCGGGTTGGCAAGACCTTACCCCAAATTGATCCTTTCTTATCGAGCCCCTCTTCATTGTCGGCAGGACCTCCCATGGTCGGGGAGATGTTATAGCGACCCCCTTGTTTTCTCGGCGATGAACCCACTCTATTTTGGTGTAGCTCTTTGTGGTTGCCCAGACCTTATGGCGAAGCCACTCTGCTTTGGTGAAAGCCCATTTTCCTTCAGAGAGACTTTACTTAGTCAGTGAGACCTTCCACCAAGCTCAAAACTCCCGCCGAGATCCTTGAGACACATCATCACGCACATAAATTGATCCTGCAAAACAAGGTATCCATTAGTCTTTTAAATCAAAAATATCACCCTCAAACTTACCCACAAAACCTCTTATTTTATTATACTTTGAAAGGAAGAACTCACTTCTGATGAAAGAAAAACCAAATTTGAACGGGAACAAAACCTACCTTCAAAAACTGGTGAGAGCAGAAACAAAACGGGAACCAGAACCAGGACCGAAGTCGGGGTGGGAATGAGCCAAGGAAACAATCAACACTCCTGAGTTCATACCCCATCCTAGATCCACGTCTGCGAGGAAACCCAAAATGCAAAGGACGGAAACAAAACACCGGCAGAGCCGGAGCAAAATGACAAACCAGGTAGAACCGGGGTCAGAACCAAATCCGAATTGGAACCAGAAACTTCTCCAAGTTTCGGGTTTGGATTTTGTTTCGAGCCCGCCTCTGACGTCATCCAAAAAAGGAGGAAGAAAGGAACAAAAAGAAAGAGAAAAGGGGAAGGAAAACCCCACGACAAAGCAAAATAAACAAAAAAGTAAAAGAATGGGATGAAGCGGAATCGGGACCGGAACCAAATCTGAACCAAAAACATTTCCAAGTTTCAGGGTTCGGATTTTCTTTTCGGTTTCGAGTCCAGCAGAACAACACAAAAAGATACAAAAGGCAGAAAAGATGAAAGCGGTGGAACTAGTGCCGGGGAAGGAACAAAAACAGAGATTGGAAGAAGTTCCAAGTTTGGACTCCGTTCCAGTTCCGAGCCTGCCAAAACACAAGACACAAAATGCCCAAGGCGAAAAAGAAAACACCTAAGGAAAAGGACACAAACCGACAAAGACCAATGGAGAGAGAAGTAAAAAAAGGTAGGGTCAGACCCGGGATGAGACCTGAATGAGGAACTTGAGAAATTTCAACATTCCGAACTTGGTCCCGGACCTGACTCTGACAAAGAACAATGGAAGAAGGAAAAGAACAGTCGGAACTAGAACCAGGGACGAAACAAGACCAAAACATAGAAGAAAGTTCCAAGTCCGGTATTGGTCCTAGTTTTGCCTCTGACAGAACTTTGAAAGGAAAACACCTAAGGCAGAAAACCGAAGGCCAAAGGGAAAAGATAAAGGAGGACCCATTTTGATCCATATCAAAGTGGGGCGGTTATGCAAGGCATAACAAATGGTGACTCAGCTGGGAAAATGGTTTAACCATTTTCATGAATCTAAAGGATTCAGCTACCCAGAACTCTTGGTTCATGAATGGGACAACTCTAGTTGGGTCAATTATAACAAGCAAGGTAGAGCTAGAATCTCAAATGTAAGTCAATCAACGGCTACCCCTAAATCTATGTGTGTGCTTGATTGTGCATCACTCTTTTATAAAGTTTTCCTCATCTTTCAAACAACAATGTAAAGGATTTGAGCTACATGAGTTGATTTCCTTTGTGCAATGAGATCTCGGGCATTGCTTCACTGCCAGTTAGGCATCCATAGCCCTGACGGAGATACCTCTAGTTCTCTCACAGCATTGCTCTACTGCCAGACAGGCATCCATAGCCCCAGTAGAGATACTGGAATCACCCATTCATATTGATTCTTCTTCTTTTGATAATTCTTTTCTTTTGGAGTTTCAGATATTTCACTTGATTCTTTCTCAATATGTTAGATGTTTAACTTCTAAACTGGGTTGAAAACTACCATGGACCTCATAACAACACTTGGGAGATCAAATTTTTCACTCAAATCTTACAACACCATAGTCCTAGGAAAAAAATACCCTTACAAGAGGAGATGATCTTAATTATTTGTGACAGACTCAGGGGAGTTGATGAAGGATTTCTTACTTGGTACCTTGTTTACAAAAATTTCACAACTTTTATTGACAACAAACATGAAACAATGAGTTTAGGACAAAATCATCCAATCAAAAAATGTGAAAACATCTAAACCACTTCTCTCCTAATGACCACAATATGCTTCAGATAACAACCACCATTCCAAAAATGGAAGGAAACAGATGAACCCCAAAGAACAGAACAAACAGAAACAAAGAACAAAGGAAATTGAAGGAAAGAAAAGAAAAGGATGAACCAAAAAACTGCCAACTATTTACAAACAAACATAATATTTACAAACGGGGAAACAAACTATCTACAAACAAAACAAAAGGAACATGTAAGGAAAAACAAAAGAATAAAAAAAAACTAACTAAACTAAAAAAAAATAAAACTAACTAATCCTATCCCTAAACTAACTCCAAAGCTGAGCTTTGCAAACACAAGACTGTAAAAAAAATTGTACATTGACTTGACTGATTTTTTTTTTTGTGCAACAATCTTAACTTACTAGGCATAGTTCTAAGCCTAGAAAATTTATCTTTATACTCAGAAATATAAAGTTTATAAGCAATAAGTTAATTCTAAGAGCATAAATCTTGAAAGATTATCAACTATGGGTTCTCAGTTTTTCCATGATTTACCCACAAACATGTTTTACTATCCCCAATGCCATAATCAAACTGAAAATTGCTCAAACATAGAGGATAATGAAAGGACACCACCTAATTCTAAAGATTTTTAGTTACCAATGCAGGCTCATGTTGTATGACCTCCTCTTCACGAGGTCTCAACTCATGGAACACCACTAGATCTAGGCTTGTCTTGTAGTCAGGGTATTCACTCACCGACATCTTTGTATTCATCTCAGGCATGGCATAAATTTTTTTTCTGAATTTCTTGAGATGAATCCTCCCTTTCAACATTCTCCTGAAGCATGTGATCCCCAAGGGCTTGAGGGTCTGCCTCTAGCTTATCATCATTGATGTCAAGGATACTGGCACATGGTGAACAAGGATTTCCTTCAAACTCACTTGAACACACAGAGTCAGAGTCAAGAAAGCACCCTCTCAATTCATATTTCTGCACCTCCCCAGCAAGGACATGCCACTTAGCATCAACTTCACTAGTGTTAGGAACAAATTGATTAGTGGATATTAAGTAAGGACCTTCTTTCAACAACACATTTGAGCAATCAGAATCAAAATCAAGAAGATGCTTGTCTCATTCTCTGTGTTATGCTGAAGAGATTCAACCTCTGAGATAGCCTCTTGGCCCTTTCCTTGGCATTCCTCTGCTTCATCCAAATGTACTCCATCATGAAATTCCCTAGGGAATATTTGACTGATCTACATGTCCTCTTGAATTTCTTCCCTTAAAATTTCATGTTGGCATTTGAGTCCTTGTTTTTGACCCTCAGGCTCATTGGCAAACTCATCTTGAAGCATGTCACCTATTTCAATCTGTCCACCACTTAAATAAGCAGAAATATCTTCTTGCACTAACCCATCAAGGTGTGTCTCTTCCTCATTCACCATCATGAAAGAATCTATGAATGCATTGATGAATCCATTCTCCACTTCCATCAAGTTTGCACTAGGTAGAGGAGTTTCATCAGTTGTTGAATCCATCTCACTACAAGGATCAAGGTCATCAAAAGATAGGGAAGAATTAAATCTCCTCACACTGTCACTCTCATCATTTTGGATGAATTGGTTATCATTTTCATGTGTACTAGTTGTTTCATCATCCTCATTGACGAGATAAATACTCCAAGGATCTTCCATAAGTATTCCTTCAACAATGATCTGATGTATGAAATATAACTCCATTCTACCCAAGAAAACATGGCAATCCATCTGGGAATGTTGATTTGTTCGATGTATCCCACATCTAGTTGGTTTAACAAGTTCTAATAATTCCAAATCTCCTAATTCTTCAAACTTCTTCCTAATTCAATTTTGTGCACGTGGGATATCTAGCCAACATGAGCCATGTTCCTTTGTCGATTCCTCATCACCCTGATTCTGATGTTGATCGGGAAAGTTGTTGAAATAGTTAGTACTAGCATTCTCAACAAAGCTAGATTCCACCTCAAGATTTAGGTTGTGCTCTAACTTTACATCCATTTCATGCTTTTCACCAAACAAGTCATCAAAATTATATTCTAGAAAATCAACTATTTCATTTAGAACTTCATTATGATGTAATGGATTATGCTTTGGAAGATGACTGAAAAGAGATGATATGGTCACAACTTCATTGACAAGTGGAGTAATTAACACTGTGATTGGATTTTGCAGGGGTGATTTCTCCCGGTGGCCTTGGGTGCGAGGACCAAACCGATCTAAGAATGAGATTTCTAACTCTACCCATGAACAAATAGCACTGGGTGGAAGATTAACATACCATTGCCTTGCTGAGCCTTGAAGTGTTTCAATAAATAATTGATAGATGACATCCTCATGCTGAACCTGGAGAAAAGTAAGTATACACCTACAAGTTTCACTGTCAGGGATAAATAAAGGAAGCTGATCATACAGATGACTAGGGATTTCATGGATAAATCCTAGTATATACAAAGGGCTACCCATTGGAGCTAGGTCTTCCAATATCTAACTTGCCCCAACTCACAATAATCCAAAATTACTCATATGGCCCTCCTCCTAGTGCCAGTTCCTATTGATGGCGATTTTGGCACCACAACAATGCCAAACAGAGTATTGCTACTCGGCTTCTCCTAAAAGAGAAAGGCAGCACATGGATGCCTTAGCTCCCAAGGTCTTGGTAGTTGGTTCTCAACTATGCTGATGTTGCTCAGTGTCCAATGCAACAATAATATTCAAGGGGTTTGTTGGTGTTGAGCTTTTGGATTGTTGTGGGTTAAACATGAATTTAAATCTACTCTAACCGAGGTTTTCAAAGAAATAGAAAAAGGTGGATCAGGGCTTTGGGACATAAAATAATGACACTTCATCTAAAATAACCAGAGCTATTTCCTTTCAAGGAATTCCTAACTAAAACTGAAGAACATAATTAACTTGTGACTAACACACAGCTTCATTCATTCACAGTGTTGATTTCAACAGCAGATTGCAAGTTACCATTCAAACAAAACATAAAATCAAACTTCATTCCTTGAGAGCTTCCCAATTTAAATGATTAACTCAAGATAAACATCATTCTAGAACACAACATGAAATAGATTAAAATCTGGTTGCTCTACTGTCAGTGAAACAGATAGACAACATTTACAAATTTGGCACAATCACCAGTGTACAGAAAATCTGTGATTTCAAATTGTTTCCATTTACACTAAGGGAACTGAAAGATACATTAGTCTATTTTGATTCTCACTCCTAACAGAGAAGACAAAAATAAGCTCCTATTAATCAGAATAAGGATCAAATCCTATCCCCTCCACTTCTACTGACTTCTAACTATTGGTTCCTAAAAATATAACTCTCAAAACTTCTACCACCCATCCTCCATCGATCCCTATACAAAGAGGCAAGAATGCCATATATACATCCCTTCCCGAGAAGAATGTCGGTGCCCATTTTTAGGGTTTACAAAATATCCCATGGTGTCAGAGGGTTGGCGACTAGATCCTTAACAAAAGTCGATCCTCAAATAAATCTGAAGCCTTACTGTCCCATGTCGATGAAGATTGCTTCTTGAGGTTCTCTGTAGATCTTTTACATCTACTGCACTTATTTCTGGGCTCTGTGTCCATTTTCAACCTCCAGCAAAGCTGCTTTGAGTGCCCCAAATTATCACCATTAATGTTGAGTTACCTCTGTTAGTAGATACTAGCTGTTCATTTAACTTACGGGTTTATCTTCTTCCTTTTGCGCTCTTCCTGCTCTAGATCTGCCCTTCTGTCAGTCTACAAGAGAGATCGACTTCCTTCACTGAGAAGCCACACCAAAGTTGCGTCCTTTCATCGAGAGCCTATTTCACTTTGGGGAGACCCTACAATGTCAACTCGAGCTCCTGGCAAGATCATCTCGGTCATATCGATGCCTTCTTCATTTGGTGGGCCCATTTTGTATTGGTAAGAGTTACAGCGACGTTAGACTCCTTGGGCAAGCTTTGTCTTCTGTCGGGGTCTTCTTTCTATTAGTAGGACATCCGCCTTCTGCAAGACGTCATGGCGGGTGCTAAGAGTTATAGCGATATGTTCTTTCATTGGTGGGTTCGTCGCTATCGGCAAGACCAACACCAGTCGGGAAGACGCTTCAGTGATCCCAACACATCACACCAAGGGCACAAAATATGTCAGCTAGAACCCATCAGCTCGGAAAGACCTTACCCCAAATTTCTCCTTTCTTATCGAGCCCCTCCTCCTTGTCGGCAGGACCTCCCATGGTCGGGGAGATGTTATAGCGATCCCCTTATTTTCTCGGCAATGAACCCACTCTGTTTTGGTGTATCTCTCTGTGGTCACCCAGACCTTATGGCGAAGCCACTCTGCTTTGGCGAAAGCCCATTTTCCTTCGGGGAGACTTTACTTAGTCGGTGAGAACTTCCACCGAGCTCAAAACTCTCGCCGAGATCCTTGAGACACATCATCACATATAGAAATTGATCTTGCAAAACAAGGTATCCATTAGTCTTTTAAATCAAAAATATCACCCTCAAACTTACCCATGACACCTCTTATTTTATTATACTTCGAAAGGAAGAAATTACTGCTGGTGAAGGCGGAACCAAATCGGAACAAGAACAAAACTTACCTTCAAAAATTGGTGGGAGCAGAAACAAAACGGGAAGCAGAGCCGGGACTGAAGTCGGGGCGGAAACGAGCCAGGGAAACAATCAACATTCTCGAGTTCATACCCCGTCTCAGATCCGCATCCGCGAGGAAACCCAAAATGCAAAGGATGGAAACAAAACACCGATGGAGTTGGAGAAAAATGACGAACCAGGCGGAACCAGGTCGAAACCAAATCTAAATGGGAACCAGAAACTTCTCCAAGTTTCAGGTTTAGATTTCGTTCTAAACTTTCCTCTGACGTCATCCAAAAAAAGAGGAAGAAAGGACATAAAGAAAGAGAAAAGGGGAAGGAAAACCCCATGTCAAAGCAAAAGAAACAAAAAGGTAAAAGAACGGGACGAAGGAGAATCAGGACTGGAACGAAATCCGAACTAGAAACTTTTCCAAGTTTCAGGGTTCAGATTTCGTTCCGGTTCCGAGTCCGGAGGAACAACACAAAAAGATATCCAAGGCATAAAAGACCAAAGCGGTGGAACCAGTGCTGGGGAAGGAACAAAAACAGAGATTGGAAGAAGTTCCAAGTTCGGACTATGTTTCGGTTTTGAGCCTGCCAAAACACAAGAAAAAAATGCCCAAGGTAGAAAAGAAAACACCTAAGGCAAAGGACACAAACTGACAAAGACCAACAAAGAGAGAAGGAAAAAAAGGCGGGGTCGAACCCGGGACAGGACTCAAATGAGGAACTTGAGAAAGTTCAACATTTTAAACTTGGTCCCGAACCCAACTTCGACAAAGAACAAAGGAAGAAGGAAAAGAACAATCGGAACCAGAACCAGGGATGAAACAAGACCAAAACATAGAAGGAAGTTCCAAGTCCGGTATTGGTCCCGGTTCCGCCTCTGACAGAACTTTGAAAGGAAAACGCCTAAGGCAGAAAACCGAAGGCCAAAGGGAAAAGACAAAGGGGGACCCATTTTGATGTAGATCAAAGTGGGGTGGTTATGCAAGGCATAACATGACCCATTATGGCACACAACAACATACTACAAACTCTCCTTAGGTCACTTTGGACAATCATGATGAAATTAGGCTTCCTACGCTGAACCAATTGACCAATTAGGTCACTTTTCCAAAGGAACTTATCTCAAAACTACTCTCCAACCTAAAAAAATGATGGGGAAGCACTAACCAGAAAACCAAACCACCAATTTCATAATTTTTTTGAGAAACTCACTTACCAAGTCACTAAAACAAGAAATCCTCTTTTTTGATAGTTTTCTTAGGGTTTTAAGTGAAATCACTATTCACAGGCTTCCCACACTCTGGAAACTCCTCAAAAATACCTAATAATAGCTGAAAAAACTTACTCTAACATTAGAATTCACTTCCCCCAATATTCACAACCTTTTCCATATTCAAACCTCTCAATTTCACAAGAAAACTCAGTTTGGAGTATTTTAGGGCATCATGGCCATCTCTTCATCCAACCTCCCTTGCACTCATAGACCATCTTAGCATCTATCCCTATTAATTACTACCCAATCCACTGAGATATAGTGCCTACAAAAGGTGGAATGGGTCTGACTTCATGTTTGAAGTAACAAAACCCTCATCTTTGTAAGTTTAGACCCTTTCTTAGTAGATTGACAATAAAATGAACTAAACTCAATGAAAATACTCAAAATAGGATTCAAATCAAAGCTAAAATAGTATCCTATGAAATTAAATTCAACTTGAATCAATATCCCACTGTATGGGCCATGTAGTAACCCTGCAATAACACTTTACACAAAGATAATTTCAAAAACTAATGAAAAACGATGATTTTATTTATCAAGATCTTCTTCAAACTCACAACAAACCTCTTACAATGAGTTTTCAATATATTTTATACTTTTTTCCTCCTAATCCAACTATTACAACTTCCTAAAACTTACCTTTGAATGATGTGACCATTGAGCTTCCTCTAACTTGCAAATTTTGCAATTTTCGCTTGATATCTTTTTACAACATTTTGCAATTTTTCAATACCAACAAAAATGACCCCTAATCAGACTAAGAGGACTTATTACATCATACTTTGGTATATATGACCTTATTGAACATAAAAATACTCAAAAACCTAAATGCTACATAGCAACAACCTTATTTAACAACATTTTTCAAAAGGTGCTCCTACACCATAAACCCCACCTTTAAATTTTTCCAAGTATCTGGGAAATGATGTTGCAACTTATCCTCCTCTATTTACTTCATGCCTCTTACCTTCTTGATCTCGTACATTAGGTACACCTTGCTTTTGGATCACATTGAGGTCGACATTCTTGCCCTGATCATTGCTCGAATCATGCTTCATCCTTGTACATTGATCTATGGAGTGTCCTATATCCTTTTCATCATCACACACTAAGGTTATACTCTCTTTCACTTCTACACAAAAATCCTTATCAACTGCCTTTACTTCCATTTTTGCTTCATGCTTAGACTTCTGCCCAATACTCTTCTTAACTTTATCATTTTCTCTGTCAGACCTACAAACTTTTGCACCATCAAAATTAGGAACCTCTTTCCTCTTAATCATTTTCCTATCAATCCCATAAACCTTTTTTTTAACAAAATTTGGTTGTCTCTTTACTTCCTTTACTATCATAGGACACATGACTATCCCAACCAATATTCCTTCACACTTTTCTTGCCTTTCCATAAGTATTTAGCCCTTATACTTCACTATATTAGACTGAGACATTAATCCATCTTTTTTTTTCTTCCAAATGGAAACATCATTCATATCAACTAAATACATACTATCTAATGTCCTAACATTATCAAGCCTTGAGATGGTTACAAACTCCATATTCTTTTCTTCTTCTATACTCACAAACTTTTTCTTTCCTATCATGATGATCTTACCTTGTTCCTTAGTTTCTTCAACCAATGGATTCAATGTGAATTTTTTCCCACCTTTCTCAATAGTATAGCTATTTTTTCTCCCATATCATAAATTGTAGACCTATCAAACTGCTAGGATCTTCCAAGTAACACATGGCAACAACTCATAAGAAAAATGTCACAAATGACCTTGTCTCTATACTTACCAATTTGGAACACAACTAAAGCTTGTTCATTTACCACAATGGACTAATTATCACTTACCCAAGATACATTATAAGGTGTTTCCCTAGGTACTCTTTCTAATTTCAAATTTTCTACCATTTCACTTGACACCATATTGTTAGTACATCTTGAATATACTATCACCTTACATACTTTATGTTTTCACTTGCAAGCTATCCTAAACAATTCTCTTCTTTGAATCAACTCCTTTTCCTTGGATTTCTCCAAGAGTTGTTTCTTCATCATCAAAATTTCCCCAACTTTTGGAGCACTACTAGAATTTGAACTTTCTCCTTCATCTTCTTAGACAATTTGAGTTGTTCTTTCACTTTTACTTTCTCCACCACTTGATGTAGCACCAAATTTCTTAGGGGACTTGAAGGATGGATCACCTAATTCATTGCAATTGAAGCACCTAACAATTTTTTTTTTGAATTTCATCCTCCTCCAAATCTGCCTCATGTTCCTCTAAACCACCTCTGAAATCTACAACTTTTTCTTCCTTTTTGTGCACATCCTCTTGGCTCTCACTTTTTTTTCTTGAAGTAGAGAAGGATCCTCTTACCCTTGAAGTACTGCCTCTTCCTCTAACTATCTTCTATTTCCTTCTTCTTACTTTTTCCTCGGCCTTTAGTGCCATTTGATAACATTCTTTAACACTCCTTGGATTTGTCAAAGCCAATTCATCCTGAATATTCAACCTCAAACCATCCAAGTACCTAGCTATGTTTTCATCCTCATTCTCATTATGGTTAGATGTCATACTTAAATTATAGAATTCCTCAATGTATGCTTTTACATCCATTTCTTTTTGCCTTAAACTTTGAAGCTTCCTAAACATTTGAATAGAATAAATAGAAGAGAGAAATTTACCTTTCATCTTGGCTACCATCTTGTTCCATGATACAATCTTTTATTTTCCTCTATTTCTTCTCTCCGACTACTCATAGTCCCACCACAAAAGTGCATGACCTTTTAGTTTTGTTATAGCAATCTTAACTCTTTGTTCTTCAGGGATGTCTTCACAGTCGAAGTAGTTAGCTATCCAAAGATGCTATCCAATCTAATAAATCTTCTTCATTCATATTTCCACTAAACTTTGGAACATCAATCTTTACCTTATGCTTGTCACTCTTGACTGCCCTTAACAATTTTTCCATTCTCTGTTCTTTAGGATCTAGTTCTTCATCTACATCCTCAAACTCTTTTTCCTCTTATTTTTTCAAATTATCACTTTCAACCTCATCTTGTCTCTTACTTTTTTCCAAAGCTGCCAACCTTTCCTTCAATTCCCTAATATCCCTAACATACCTATCCTTCAAATCACTCATCTCTTTTTCCATATTTTTCCCTTTAGGAGGCATCTTTATAGTTTGTCTTTTCACCTTCCACTCTTTCCTTCGCAAACTTCAACTCCTCTCTTTCACATCAAACCTTCACTATTTCTTGTAGTATTTCCTCCTTAATGAATCATGTATATGTTTTAGAGAAATTCCACTCAAATAAGGACCAACACCATTTCAAGGAACCATTAGGGCACACAACAACATACCAAAAAATCTCCATAGGTCACTTTGTACCATCATCATGAAATTTGGCTTCATACACTGAACCAATTGACCAATTACGTCACTTTTCCAAAGAAAATTATCTCAAAAATAATTCCCAACCTAAAAACTTGATAGGGAAACACTAACCAGACTACCAAACCACCAATTCCATAATTCTTTTTGAGAAAATCACTTACCAAGTCACTGAAGCAAGAAACCCTCCTTTTTGAATATTTTCTTAGGGTTTTAAGGGAAATCACTATTCTTAGGCTTCCCACAATCTAGAAAATCCTCAAAAACACCTAATAACAGCTGCAAACACCTATTCTAACATTATAATTTTCTACACCTAAGATTCACAACCTTTTCCATATTCAAACCTCTCAATTTCACAAGAAAACTCACTTTCCTCTTCTAGGGCATCATGACCAACTCTTCATTCGACCTCCCATGCACTCATAGACCCTCTTAGCATCTATCCCTATTAATTACTACCCATTCCAATGAGATACAATGCCTAGAGAAGGTGGAATGGGTCTAATTTCATATTTGAAGCAACAAAATGCTTATCTCTACAAGTTTAGACTTGTTCTCAGTAGATCAATAATAAAATGCACTAAACTCAATGAAAATACTCAAAATATGATTAAAATAAAATATAAAATAGTATCCTATGAAATTAAATTCAACTTGAATCAATATGCCACTGTATGGGCCATACAATATCCATGCAATAATACTGTATAGAAAGAAAAGTTTAGAAACTAAGGGAAAACAATGATTTTATTGATCAAGATCTTCTTCAAGCTCACAACCAACCTCTTAAAATGATTCTTAAATCTCTTTTATACATTTTTCCTCCTAAACCAGCTATCAAAACCACCTTAAAGTAACCTTTGAATGATGTGACTGTTAAGCTTCCTCTAACGTGCAAATTTTGCAATTTTTGCTTGACATCTTTTTACAACATTTTGAAATTTTACAATACCAACACAAATGACCCATAATCACATTACTAGGACTTATTACATCATACCTTGGTTGATAATACCCTCCATGGAAGTCATCCCAAGAGTGAATGTTATTAGAGATGAACCACCTAAAGCAGAAAGTCCTAAGTCTTCCCCATCCCCTCCTCCTTCCTCTCAATCAAATGTATTCCTTGGTGATGATTGGGGATCCTTGGAATTATTTGAATTATTTATTGCATAATAGAAGGAAAGCCCCTTTAGTATAGATCTTTTGAATGCCTCTAATTATGTAAATATGGGTGATGCTCCAATTAAGGAAGTAAAGTATGATCCCATCAAGGAGACCAACCCTTCCATTACTGGGAAGAGTATCTCCACTCCTATGAAGGATGTTAATGTTTGTGAACCTAGCAAAGAAGGTGGGAGCACTCCTATAGAGACATTCAATGTTCATTGGTGGAATTAAATAGTCTATGTAGAGCCTCAACCTACCGAAGTTTTGCAAACTCATTATGGTTTTGAATATGAACTCACTTCTTGGTATGGCTTTGGATAGAAAGGTCTAGGGCATATAGAACAAGGAATCCAAGTCCCTATCTAGTTTAAACTGTGAAAGTGCTATATGTGTTTGGGATGTTGTGTTGAACAGTCTAAACAAAAACCTTAGTGGATTGTTAACATGATTTTGGCCGAACCATTGAGTTTGATCCATCCCAAATTGATAGCAAAGAAGGTGGGAGCACTCCCATAGATACATTCAATGTTCATTGGTGGAATGAAATAGTCTATGTAGAGCCTCAACCTACCAAAGTTTTGCAAACTCGTTATGGTTTTGAATATGAACTCACTTCTTGGTATGGCTTTGGATAGAAAGGTCTAGGGCATATAGAACAAGGAATCCAAGTCCCTATCTAGTTTAAACTGTGAAAGTGCTATATGTTTTTGGGATGTTGTGTTGAACAGTCTAAACAAAAACCTTAGTGGATTGTTAACATGATTTTGGCCGAACCATTGAGTTTGATCCATCCCAAATTGATAGAGGATATGGAGCAAGCCAAGAAAATCCCTTTATATGTCTTCTCTTTGGATGAAGCACTTGAGGAATTCCTAGAGGCCTATTCCCCATTGCCTTCTTTTCATCGCAAGAGACAGTTTCAGTATCCCCTCCATAAACAAGCGTACTTTGGAGAATCTATCTTGAGTATTGATGAGGAGGCCCCTCTATCCAATATTGGTAATGATGTTCTGATATCACACCCTAAAGCTCATAGTTATCTCCTTAAAGGAGATACTAGTTATTGAAATCTCTATGGATCCTAAGTCCTCTTAAAAATTAATTAATATTCGGAAGTGTCTCTCTTCAAAAAAATTGGATAAGCACTCTAATCTCCTATATTTTCATCCTGATATCTTTGCTTGGACATTTCGGGATATGCTTGGTATTGATGAGTCTATATAGTGGTTCATAATATCATCCTATGTCCTAATGCCAAGCCAATTAAACTAAAAATCCAAAATATCAATCCCAGGGTGGTGTTGACACCTGGTTAAGACTAAGATAGAGAAGTTGTTGAAACTAGGCTTTATCCATTCGATCAACTACTCCCCTTGGATCTCGAATAATTTTATTGTTAGTAAACTTGATGGTCGTATTCACACATGCATCTACTTTTGTGATATTAATAAGGCTTCTCTTAAGAATAAATTTTCATTACCTAATATAGATATGATTGTAGATTCAAGTACAGGCCATGCATTGTTATCTTTTATGGATGGTTTCTCGAGTTACAATCAAATTTGTATTAATCTCAAGGATCGGTACAAGATAGCCTTCACTGCCCCTTGGGGTAATTTTTTGTTATGTGGTCATTCCTTTTTGGTTAAATAATGCAGGAGAAACTTACCGAGGGGTGATGACCCTGATATTCAATGATTTTATTCATAAGATCTTAGAAGATTATATTGATGAAATCTTGGAAAAATTGATAACTTGTCAAGATCATGTAAAGAATTGTCGACTTATCTTTGAAAGGATTCAACTCTATAAGATGAGGCTCAATCCCTTTAAGTTCCTCTTTGGTATGGATGCCAAAAAACTTCTGGTATTTATAGTCTCTCACCATGGGATCAAACTTGACACAAATAAAATTGATGCCATTGTTAACATGCCTCCACCCAAGAATATTACTTAATTACAAAGCTTACAAGGGAAAGTTTAGGTGATTCGTAGATTTATATCTCAATTGGTGAATCATACCCTTCCTTTCAATTGTATTTTGAAGAAAGATGTTCACTTCAGATGGGATGAAGAGTGCCAAAAATTATTTTAGTCAATCAAAGCCTATTTGGCCAATCCTCTTGTATTGATTTTGGCTATGCAAGATAGATCATTTTTTCTTTACCTTGCAACATCACCATATACCTTAGCGGCCTTGCTAGCTCAATATGATGATGCTGTGAAAGAGAGAGTGGTATACTACATTAGTTGCATCCTAGTTGACTATGAAACCTATTATTCCTCCATGGAGAAATAATGCCTCACTCTTGGCTTTACTACACAAAAGTTAAGGAATTATCTTCTCCATGCTGAAATGCATGTAATTGTGAAGACTGGCCTTTTAAAGTATTTTTTCTCTGGCATTCACCTTGTTGGGAGGTTAGCCAAATGGTATATGTTGCTTTCTGAGTTTGATATAAAATTCATTACTCAGAAGTAAATAAAGGGTCAAGCTATTTCCAATCAATTGGTAGATGCTCTCTCCTCTTGCTCCTTCCTAGGTCTAGACTTATTCCTTAATGAGAAATTTATTATGATTAATTATGACCTTGAATGGGAGATGTATTTCGATGGATCAAGGTGTCAAACTAGCTCTAGAGTGAGTGTGGTCTTAATATCTCCCAAACGTAAACTTGTCCATCTATCCTTTCAATTGGATTTTCCTTGCACCAATAACGTTATTGAGTACAAATCTCTCATCATTGGCTTGTGTGTCGTGATTGTGCTAAAGGTGAAACATATCAACATATGGGGTGATTCTAAACTTATTATGAACCAAATTATGAGAACCTATCAAGCTAAACAAAGTTAGTTGTCTCAATATCAAGACCTTCCTTTGTCCTTACTTAATCGATTATCTTCTTTTACAATAGATAGTATCCCTAGGAGATAATATAGACACATCCATGCGATGACAAGTGTTGCTTCCTTGGTACCTTTAGAGGAAGATACGAAAGAATACCGCTTCATTGTTTAGGTCCTGTGAAACCTTGCAGTTTTTGATCATCCTAAATCCAATATCCTTTTGTGTTCTCATGTAGACTTGAGAGAATGGTTCTCTAACATCTATAATTACCTAAATACTAAAAACTTTCTTGATGATGTGACAAAGAATGATCTCACTCATATACAAAAGCTTTCAATCCATTATGTTATTTTTTATGGTGTTCTCTACTGGAAATCTTATAATAGCATACTTCTCCAATGTCTCACTAAATCAAAGATACCCCTTTCCCTTAAGGAATCCAATTTAGGCTTTGGGAGTGGACATTTTGGTGGTAGATCCTTGGTGAGAAAATTTGTACACATGGGGTATTTTTGGAAAATTATGGAGCAAGATTCCTTTGATTTTGTTAAGAAATTCCCACAATGTCAACAAAATAGTCATCTTATTCATGCACCCATACAATAATTTTAGAATCAGACCTCTCCTTGGCCATTGACAAAATAGGGATTGGATATTATTGGAAAAATATCACCTCCTTCTTCTAAAGGACATACCTTTAGCATCACTGCTATAGATTACTTCATGAAGTGGGTCAAAGCCATTCCACTTTGATCCACAGACACTAAGGCTATCTGTAGTTTTGTTCTAAACAATATTATTTCTCATTTTGAATTTCCCACTACACTTGTCTTCAACAATGGTAGGTCATTCAAGAACAAGAAAGTAAAGTAGTTCTTAGAGAAATTTCACTTTCAACTTAGATTTTCTACACCATACTTTCCACAATCTAATGGTCAAGTAGACGCATCTAATAAGAGTCTTGATCTCATTCTTCATAAAACAGTTAATAGACATTGTAAGGATTAGAATATAAAATTAGCATATGCTTTGTGGGCCTACCACACAAGAGTTGGTATGACGATAGGAACAATGCCTTACAACCTCGTATATGGTGTTGAAGCTATCATACCTTTGGAGTTGGAAATTCCATCTCTATGGGTTTCCATTAAAGGGTCAATTAATGATGAAACTTACCAAGCTAATCATTTGAATTAGCTAGAGATGCTCAATGAACACTAATTGTAGGCCCTCAATCATCTTAAATATTATCAAATAATTAGGTGGAAAATGGATATAATGAAATATCACTCTTTCTCCAACAAATCACTCAATAATTTCCTACGAGTCCCAATTGGATTGAATAACAACCTCACAATGTGAGTCAATTCACAATGAGGACCTAGGAGGGAGTTCTCTTAGCTTTAAAGGGGTTCACCAACAAGCAAATGCTTGGAAAAGAAAATGTTGGAAAACACACTATGGTATGAAAATGAATAATAAATGACTTAGAGAGGTCAAAAAAATGCAATAGAAAACTATGAAACTAGAAATGTGCATCTAGGAATTCTAGAGATGCTGTGAGGATTTTGGAAATGTGAAGAAGCTAGAAAAAAGTGCTATGGAGAACTAAAACACTAAAGATGGCATATTAGTCCTGCTATTGTTTTTTGGGGCAGATACAGATTCTTTAGATGTGAAAACTTGATCTGATGGAATCTCTAAAAATATGCCTAGGAGGACTAAGATGCCCAAGGTGGCATACCAATCTCATTCTGAATTTCTATAAAATTTGAATATGATCCTGAGCTCCAATGTCTATACTTGCTTCCTTTTTTATCTCAGGTTTTAAAACTTTCAAATTCAACTTGTAGGTGAGTTATCGTGAAGATGACAACTTTGTGATGCAACTTTTACAACTTTTCACTCCAAGTGATCTTCAAGACTTCAACCTAGATATGCAATCACAAATATACAAGATTGGAGAAACTTGTTATTTGTTAGTAAATGGGGCTTTGCCTTGGTCAAACCCCTTGTTGGTAATTAAACCTTGGAATGAAATAGAATAATGAAGGAAATGACGAATGAAATGATGAATGAACAACATACAATGCTATAAGTAACCAAACCCTTGTAAATTTTGTAAACTTGTGTGTGATGGTTGCAACAGATATGGATCTTGAACCAAAGGAATGATCTTGAATTGCTTTGATTGAATCAAAACCCTACATCACAAATGTTAACACAACAACACACATGATGCAAGAAGTTCTTTAAGATGATGCTTGAATCTTGATAGTGGCTCCAAATGCTTGACAAATCTACTCTTGAATGCTCTTGTGAACTCAATTATACTATGATAAATTCTCTCACAAAAGAATTGATTGCTTAGATTGCTTGATGGGAGAAAATGAGAGGAGCCTTATATTTATACTTATCTATGCTTAATATCCAAAAATTACATCACACCAAGCTAACAAATGAATTCATTAAATAAAGGAGGCTAAATCCCACCAGAATTTGAAATTAAATCCTAAAAATGACTCAAGAAGGACTAAGATGCCCTAGGTGGCGACTTAGTCCCAAGCCATGAAACTTGGGGCATAAACACCAAAAATGGGCCTAAATAAGATGCCTCAAAATTAGGTTCTCAAGAAATTTGGGGGACAAAGATGCCCTAGGTAGTATTTTAGTCTTGACCCAAAAATCAGGGACACATAGATGGAGTCATTAAATTATCATTTATGCATTGAAGAATGTTGGGATTAACTAGAAAAATATGTAATTCATAGGGCTTGTGGACATAAAATAGGACCAATTAAGCCATGAAGAAGCATAAATAAAGAAAGGTGGGACCAAACAAGTTTGAAAATGAAAAAGGGTATGCATTTTACTACACTACATTTAGCCCCCACTTTAGTGAGAGGATGAACTTGCTTCAAACCCACACTAAAGTAGCCAACCATGCAATCAAGAGGGGTTCTGATGTACAAATGCTAGTAAGATAGGATGACAATAATCAAGAGGGTGTCAAACCCCCAGGATCAAGATCCTATGGAAAAAAAACATAGGCTAAAAGGAACATGCTTGCAGATGATATATGAAGCCATAACTAGATCATAAACATACACCATCAAAGATAAGAAAAAGGAAAAAGGAAAACTGTAATAGATCAAGCTTCGACTGACCATTCAACGTGATGGACTGGTTCTAGGTTCTTTGTCCAAAAAGGTTTACAAGTGGAACACACTGTCCACTATGCAAACAAAATGAATTCTCACAAGGGTTAGTGATGCTAGGTGTCAACTAGGTGAGCCCCAAGGGACCATATCAAAGCCATACCTCCATGACTTTAATAAGGTAAAAAAATGCTAGCTCACAAGGGCTAGTGAAGCTTGGTGTTAACCAGGTGAGCCCCAGGGGACCATATTAAAGCCACACCTTTATGACTTTAATAAGGTATAAAAATACATGCTCACATGGGCTAATGAAGCTAGGTTTTCATTAGGTGAGCCCCAAGGGACCATATTAAAGCCATACCTCCATGAATTTAATAAGGTACAAAAAGAAAAATGCAACAAGAAAGATGGTTGCTTAAAGGGATTTTTCTTAGTTCATGTGAGGTCTTACTCTTAGGGGACATCATTCCTAATGTCTCTAAGAGAGGAACAATCAAAGGATAAAATATTAACCACTTAAGGGATGTAGTAAGTTGCATCACCACTAAGGGAAATATAATAAGCTAAGATAGATCATGCACTTAAAGGACATTACTCTGAATATCACCAAAAATAGAAAAACTTCACTTGAAATAAGAAAATCGCATCAAAGAATGTGAAAACGAAAAAAAATGCAAGTGAAATCATGCCAAAATGATGCCAATTTATGCCCCCACTTTAAAGAAATTGTTGACACCATGCTATAAGAAAATAATTTAAAGTATCAAAAAGATAGAAAAGGAAAAGAGGGTTTCCCCTAGAACACATAAGGGATCTATGGATTCGGGGTCAGTATATGTCTTTGCTTCAATAATATTAGAGAGCTCAGAACTATCATCATTCCCAAAACACACATAGAACTATAAGAATGACATAAAGAGAGTGAAAAAAAAGAAAAAAATCCTTTTGGGTCAACATGGAAGAGACATAGGGTGTCTCGATGCCTTACATCATCCCGAAAAGGAAAACACAAGAAAAATGAAAAGGAAAATGAAAGGTAAAGAAAAGATAATGAAAAAGCTTTGGGTCAACATGGACACATGAATGTCTCTATGCCTTGTGTCATCCCCAAAAAAAAAACACAAGAAAAAAATGAAAAGAAAGAAAAGATAAAAGAGCAATGAAAAGGTAAAAGTATACAACATATAGAAAAATGAAGGTACAAATAGAGTAATTTGCACATAAAGAGAAACATCAAATAGAACATCACAATTGATCACACTATGCACTTGCAAGAAAATTGAAAAGAAAGTGAAAAGGAAAGAAAAAGAAAAAAGTAAAGACTAGTAAAGAACATGCAAGTCAACCATCCAATAGGTCATCTGCATCCTAGTCTTGTTAGGTATATGTAGAATGCAGATCACTAGTGAGAGGGACAACATCAAGTGTTATAATAGGAGAATCTCCATGTTCAACACATTGTGAATCGCTCGGTGTAGGAGGATCACCAAGGTTGTTGTCGTTTAAGCTCACTAAAGAGAAAACTAATAAATTCAACTCATTATTTGCTTCCTTATAAATTTTAGTGATTTCCTCATCATCGTCCAAGTTAACCACAATAGGAGGATGAATAATAATATCCATAGATGATTTTGGTCCTTGTTGTGGTGGAGACATACCTTCTATTTTTTGGTAAGAGAGGAGGGTCATCATTTATTGCTTCTATCAAGTTTGGATTTTTGTTTTCAATGTTGTTCTCATCACTAATATTTTGAGCAATAACACGACACCTACGCCTACACTCTCTAGCATTTTTTTTCCTCTTGTTATAATTTTCAAGTTGTGTTTGTTTAGGAGCAATTTTTTCAACCATAGGTTCCTTTTCTTCTTGTTCTCAGGGAAGAATGAAAGAAACCATGGAAGGTTGTTGAAATGCTTTCTCTTTGGCTTTATAAATTTACTTGGGAGGTGGATTAGGACTTGTGTCGTTGTCTCTAGCTCTTTTGTAAGAAACATGTAAGGGATTATTCATGGATGGGTTTTCGTTTGTTGGATGGACTTTAGGTTTAGCATTGGTTTCTTTAGGTGGAAAAAGTTCAAGCATGGGTGGAGGTTCAATCATGGGTGGAGGAAAGTTTTCAAGAGATAGATTGGCTATGCATTTGGCTTTGAATTTTTGGTATGACAGGAAAAGGAAGTATTTGCGGGGTCTTATAGGTTCCATGGGTTTAGGCCAAAAATAATCTAAGGATAAATTTCCATGGGAAGATAGGGCTCTAAAACCACTATGGTTCACTATGAATATTTCATTTCCGATTGGAAACTTTAAATAGTAATGGACAACGAATGGGACCACATTCATGGAGTGAAGCTAGTTGTAGCCTAACTTCACAAAAAATTGGTCTGAATTAGATATGATAGAGAACGATACATTTGATTTCTTCGGTCCTACTTGTAAAGGGAGTGAGATCGAGTCCATCATAGCACGAGCAAAACCATCATGCATTTTAATCCATGCTTTTGGTTTATCATATCTATCTTGAGTAAGTTCATGCACATATAAAAAGTGTTTTGTGATCACATTCTCTCCATAGACGAGATCAATTAAAATCCTAGGATTAATAGGCTTGTTATTGATTTTGCTAGCTATGCAAAGAGGACCATCAGTTTCATGTTTAATTAATTTCTTCTGAAGAGAAAGTAATGTCAATGGTTTGTTATTTACAACGCTCAATGTTAACCACTCATATCATTGTAACAATGGGACTTTGTTCATTAGTGTCCATATGACTCTATTCATCATCATCCATAGGATTTTCTTCATGATTGCTCATATTCACATCATTCATGTAACCATTCATCACACCAGGCTTAGTTTCACGAGCCGTAACATATGAAATATTATGGTTTGGAATGGGATTGGCAAGAGTTTTGGTTTGAAGCTTCATAATTTTTAGGATGGGTGGGGGTGGGTTTTGGTTCACTACTAGTTACAAAATTTTGATAGTTTTGAATTGCAGTGCATAAATGCATGAAGGAGGGAAATTTCATCATGGTGATTTTATCCCTTATAATACTTTGTAAGTTTTCTATGAACATCTTTTGAAGGTGGGAATACCATGTGCACTTGTAAATGGTTAATAAATTCCTCAAAATGTTCATTGAATGAACAAATTGAGTTATTTGGGAATGCAGAAAACCAATCCAAGGCAATGTCTTTAAAGGATCGAGGAAAAATTTTAGCAAAAAGTTTGTCTTCAAGGATAAAGTCACTACCAAAAGTAGTAAAAGCATTAACACGATTAGCAAGATCTCCCTTTCCTCCATAATTCTCAAATCTAGGCATTTGTATACCTTGTGGCACTGAAGTTCTTAATATCTCCAAGGATAGCGAGTTGCTCTTGACATAGTATGAAGGTGGAAAATTTTGATTTTAATTTATGGTAGAATCTTGGCATTGAATGGATGAAATAATTTGTAAGAGATGGTTAATGATAGGATCATTTCTTGTAGTGTGATATGGAGGTGAATATGGTGGTGATATGTATGTGTTGGAAGGAATAGTGAATGGATTGCTAACGGGAGGAGATATAAGGTTGGATGCCACATAGGTATAAGGAGCACTAGTGGAAATAGTCAAGGTAGGAAGGATGCTACTAGTTGGTTTCATTGTTGTGGTCATTTGAGGATTGGTGTAGGTGGGAATTGAGGCTATGGTTGAAAAGGGAGGATTTTGACTTCCTCATTGGTTTTGTATGTTGTTTGAAGCTTGAGCATCATTAGTGGTGGAAAGAAGATATTTTCCAAATATTTGAGCTATGTTACAAACAAATTCTAGTCCCTCATCACTTTCCATCATGTGGTGAAGGTTATCTATGGCAGGTATAATAGTGTCTGAAATGTTTTTAGTACTCACACTATCTTGTAAATGAGCTACATCTTCAAGCATTTGAACATTATGTTTTTTTGAGGAATATGATCAAACATTGTTTGGACACTTGACACAACACTTGTAGGTAAGGTAGGAATAGCAAAAGAGGTGTCAAAGGTATGTCCCATATGTAGTGAACTAATGCCAACACCAAAAGTAAGAGATCTTAATAACCAAAGAACCACAATGAGTGTTTTATCATAGGATTCCATGAGTCTCTCACTTCATTTAACCATAGTATTAGCAATAGGACACTAAGACTACAACTTATACAAGGAATAAATCAAAGAAAGTGCAATGAACACAATATCCTATGCTTGCAATTACACTTGAAATGAAATAAATTGGAATAATAGCAATTTGAGAAATTAAAATAGAAAACTAAAGGAAACCCAAAGAAACACAAAAAAGAAATTTTCAAATCTTGAAAACTATGGAATCAATGTTAATAGGGACTAAGATGCTAGGAAGGGCATCTTGGTCCTCCTAGTGATATTATGAAGTTACAAGGATTGAAACAGACAACAAACAGTAGAGAGAGACTTCTAAGGATTTTTTTTTGAGAGACATCGAGTTCACCAAAATGATTAGGTGAAAAATGGATATAAGGAAATACACTCTTTCTCCAAGAAATCACTCAATAATGTCCTAAGAGTCCTAATTGGATTGACTAAAAATTTCACAAGGTGGGTCAATTCACAATGAGGAGGACCTAGGAAGGGGTTCTCTCAGCTTTAAAGGGTTTCACCACCAAGAAATTTCTTGGAAAGGAAAATGTTGGAAAAGACATTATGGTATGCAAATGAATACTAAATGACTTAGATAGATAAACAAAATGAAATGGAAAACTATGAAATTGGAAATGTGCACCTAGGAAGTTTGAGATGCTGTGAGGATTCTAGAAATGTGAAGAAGCTTCCAAGAAGTGCTATGGAGGACTAAGATGCCTAGGATGGCGTATTAGTCCCATTGCTATTTTTTAGGGCAGATGCAAAGTCTTTGAATGTTAAAACTGGATCTAAAGGAATCTTTGAAAAATATGTCTGGGAGGACTAAGACACCCCATGTGGCATATTAGTCGTAGTTTTAAATTTTGAAAATTTTGAATATGATCCTAAGCTCCAATTTCTCCACTTGCTCAATTTCCACTCCCAGGTTCTAAAACTTTAGAATTTATCCTGTAGGTGAGTTTATGTGAAGATGATAACTTTGTGATGAAAATTTGTAACTTTTCACTACAAGTGATCTTCAAGACTTCAACCTAGATCTACAATCACAAATATGCAAGATGGGAAAAACTTGTTGTTTGTTAGTAAATTGGGGTTTTCCTTGGTCAAACCCCTTGTTGATAATTAAACCTTGAAATGAAATAGAATAATGAAGGAAATGGTGAATGAATAACATGCAATGCTACAACTCACCAAACAATTGTAAAGTTTTTAAACTTGTGTGTGATGGTTGCAATGGATATGGATCTTGAACCAAAGGAATGATCTTGAATTTATTTGCTCGAATAAAAACCCTACATCACAAATGTTATCACAACAACACACATGATGCAAGATGCTCTTTGATATGATGCTTGAATCTTGATAATTTCTCCAAATGCTTGATAAATATGATCTTGAATGCTCTTGTGAACTCAACTATACTATGAAAAATACTCTCACAAAAATACTTGATTGCTTAGATTACCTGATAGGAGAAAATGAGAGAAAGAACCTTGTATTTATACTTAATTATCCTTAATATCCCAAAATTGCAATACACCAAGCCAACATATGAATTAATTAAATAAAGGAGGATAAATCCCACCAACATTTGAAATTAAATCCCAAAAATGACTCAAGGAGGACTAAGATGCCCTAGGTGGCTTCTTAGTCCCAAGCCATGAAACTTGGGGCACAAACATCAAAAAGGGGCCCAATTAAGATACCTCAAAATTAGGGTCTTGAGACCTTTGGGGGATAAAGACACCCTAGGTGGCATTTTAGTCTAGGCCCAAAAATCAGGGAGACATAGATGGAGTCATTAAATTATCATTTATGCATTGAATAATGTCGGGATCAACCAAAAAAAAGATGTAATTCATAGGGATTGTGGACACAAAATAGGACCAATTAAGCCATAAAGAAGCATAAATATAATCAAAGCATGCTTCCTAGGACCTTTAAGCTGGGAGATCTGGTTCTCTATGAGCATCACAGAAATGTAAATCTATCATCTGATTAAAGAGGAAAATTTAGTCCTAACTACCTAGGCCCTTACATTATTGTCTTTGTGTATGGTTTGGGTGCCTATGAATTATCATCTATGGATGGAGTTCCTTTAAAAGAGCCTGTTAATGCAATGCATCTTCATCAATACTATGCATAGTATCCAACATGTCATGTGTCAAGTGTTCTTCCTTTAAGGGTAGTAACACTAAATATGTTGACATTATTCATTAACACATTATAATTTTGTGTGGATATGTGACCATGTGTGTGTGTGTGCGAACAATATGCATACATGTGTCTTTATATGCTATGTATCCATGCATCGCATTACATCTTTTATGAAAATTAGATCATCATTGTATTTAATTAACATACATCTATGTGTGTTCATTAAATCATATTAGAATCTAATGTAAACATAAATCCATATAAGCACATGTATAATATCCATTGCATCAACATCCATGAAAATAAAAATCATACACATAAAAATACATAATTTCATGATGTCAACACTAGTATATATATGTATATATATGTATCAAATTTCATATACATGTATTGGGCCACTACTATCAAAATAAGTGGCTATTGAATATATGTCTATACAAATGATCTAAAAAAAAATTATATCTTTCACTACAAAATTGATGTAAAAAATCAAGAGCCCCTATGGCTGCATCACATGGCTCCCTGAGCCCTCTGGCTCTGGCTGCTACTACTACGGTCTAGGGAGAGGTTGCATAGTGGTCATGGACCTAGATTGATGGGAGAAAATGTGGAAAGAGCTACCCACATCCATTTGATCCCCCCCTGTAGGGAGCATATCGTAAATTTTTCTTGTGTTAGCTCCTACTGCAACTATTGAACATTTGTTGAGATCACAGTTGTTGACAATCTCTTGAGGTCATCAAAGTGGCTCTAAAGGGTGTCATATTCCTACTCAATGGCATTGGCCCTCATCACTACCACATATTTCTTGTCATGCATCATCTAAAACTCCCCTGACAGTTGGTTGTGTTTCCCTCGAATGGTGGCGACCTCTACAGTGAGCTATACAATCTCTGCTCCTTGCTCCTTGTAAGTAGTCCTCCAATGTGCTATCGACTCAAATATTTGGGCATGTTTCCCCATGGACACTGGCCAATAATCCTCGAGTACTGTCCCCTGAATAGGCATGTCAGTGGCCACCTCTAATATGCACTGAGCCATCAGCCGAATCCATCTTTGTGCATCCTCTATAATCACAAAATGATAGAGTTAAATTAGTACCACATGGAATATGTATATAATCATAAAAAAAAGAAACTAAAAGTAATAAAATATAAACAATACTCTCTATATAATTGGGTCCCCTAGCTACCATGTAGGATCAAGGTGAGGAGTGACACTGGGACCTGCATCAATGGCATCGATAGCCACTCCTAGTGCCACCAACGACGGTGCCACTATAGAAGTAGGTGCGGGTGGCACCAACAAGATGGGTTTAGCAGGTGGGGGGTATGACCTCCTTTGTTGCCTTAGACTCTATGACACCACCTCCCTCTACTATGATCTCTTCATAAACAAAAGAAACTAAAAGTACTTAAATATAAACAATATTCTCTATATGCTTGGGTCCCCTAGCTACCATGTAGGATCAAGGTGAGGAGTGACACTAGGACCCGCACCAATGGCATTGATAGACACTCGCAGTGCCACCAAAAATTGTGTCACTGTAGTAGTAGGTGTGGGTGGCACCAACAAGATGGGGTTAGTAGATGGGGGGTTTGACCTCCTTTGTTGCCTTGGACTCTATGACACCACCTCCCTCTTCTATGATCTCTTCTCCTCCTTGATGCCCTGTTGTCACCCTCTTCGCCTATCTTGTGGATGTGGAGGTGGTACATCCTCCTATGGGCATAGATTCCCCCAAGGGAATCCTCATTGTATACTAGATGTGGATAGTTCCTATTCTACCACCCTCTAAAATTTGTAGCAACATTGACATTATCTACTGGTGCTATGGGCGGCAGATCATGGTCGAGCTCGTCATCATTCAAGGGGACAAAATCAGTGATGGTGGGGCGGGGTAATCCCCAGGTCTAGTAGTGCTTCAGTAAGCCCTAGTATATATCGGCACATCTAGGGAATCATATTTACACGGCCATTTTGTTACATGACCTAACTGCAATAGTATGTGAACCATAGAATTTTTGTAAGGTACTATGAATCTCTTGCTCAATTAGGGTTTTTCACCTAAAGGAGAGAGATAGACCCCAAAATATAGGTGGTTCACTCAAACTAATGAAATTAAAATGAAATTATGCCTAAATTCAATGATCTAAATGCAATAAACTAAAGAGATAGACTGATTATTTGTGAAAATTTTAAGAAATATGATATGTTTAAAAACATAGTGTGATATGTAGAAATGAACTAGAAACATAAAGAAATGAAAAGACAACTCAATGAGACTAAATGGAGTGCACCTAGAGATATAATTTTGATGCTGGAAGGTTCTAAAATGTTTTAGAAATTACTATTGATTACAACTATGACTCATTCGCCACAAATGGCGAATTAGTCCTACTTCTGGTAAATTATGTTGAATCAAGTTTCTAGGTGTCGAGAACTGAAAACCTTAGAAAAAAAATTCTCCAGCCTAGAAGTAGCACTAATTCACCACAAATGGTGAATTAGTCCTCCTACAAAAATCTACAAATTTTGAAGCCAACTCTGTGGGTCCAGATTTGTACTTGTCTGATTGTCGGATTGAAGGATTCAAATCTGTAGAAAATGGATTGAATGATGTATCCAAGCTTGAATTAGGTCTTTGTTGACTTGAATAGCTTTGATGACTTATTGAACACCTTTGAACACCTATTTCTTTGACAAATCTACCTACAAGACCTGCAAACACACATGCAAAGAGGGGAAAATTGGTTAAGGGTTAGAGTATAGGGATTTTCCTTGGTCAAATCCCACTTTGGTAATCAAACCTTATGAAATGAAATGAAGTAAGAAAGGAATAATGAAAAAATCACATAAAAATGTCATGATCTCACCAAACCCTTATTGTTGAAGCTTGATGATATGTCAATGGATGCTACAAGATGCTTGATAATTGCTTGATTGAATGATGCTATGATGAATGTTGAGATGGATTGAATGCAAGAATGTTGATTGATGATGAATGAGTGACTGGGGGTTAAAATGGATATAAAAACACTTATTTATATACACTTATACCCTAATTTCCAAAAAATACATCGCAGGCCAACCTTAGGTCTTAATGAATAAAAACTCAAAGGAAATTTGAAATTATTTTGAATTTTATGCCAAGAGTGACTCATTGCCACCCATGGCGAATGGGTCCCACTCAAGGCATGCAAGTGGGTGTTAGGGATTAAGTTGAATTTAATGATATTTGTTAGGTTTATATTAAAAAATACACTTAATTACATCCTATCAGTGCATAAAGGGGCCAAATAAAGCATAAGAAAGGTGTAATTAGTGGTGACAAGTCTAGAAAAGCGTGAAAGTTTGTTACAACTATTTACAACACTTTAGAATAAGACTTGGTGTGGGATGAAAAGGGAATATTTAGATTAATTATAATAATAAGAGTCTAGAAAAGTGTAGAAATGTGTTACAATAGTTCACAACACCTTTACAAGACATCATAAATCCTTAATAATTTGAATATTCAAGACCTAATGTGAATTTATAAGTCAAATTACAACATTAAATCTAAGTAAAATAAGCCAAGCATCATAGGAAAAAAACCCAAATGACCGTGAAAATGTCTAAAAATCTATTTTTCAATAGTACATTTAGCTCCCACTTTAGTGAGAGGATGAACTTGCTTCAAACTCACACTAAAGTAGCCATGCATATTGAGAGGGATCCAAATGCACTTATGCTAGAGAGATAAGATAAAAATGATTAAGAGGGATGATCAATCCCCTAGGATGAAGATCACACGGTAAACTAAACATAAGAACAAAGGAACACATATGAAAGAGAAAAAGAAAAGGAAGAGAAAAAGGAAAAGTTGGATAAAGTCTCGATCATTTGTCCAGCTAGTTGTGGACCAGATCTAGGTTGTTTGTCTAAAAAATAAAATTCATACTCACTCTTGGGTGATGGAACTCATGGTTGTCTATTGGGTGAGAAGGCCCAAAAGGTGAGAAACATATGCTCGGCTGGTATGCACTCATGAACACACAGGTGGCTATGGGGAAAGTCATGCCTCAGAATGGGCTTCCCGCTTAACCATATCAAAATTATACCTCCTGATAACTTTAATAAAGTGCCATAAAGGAAAATGTTGGTTAGTGATTCATGAGACAAGAGAAGCTTTGTATGCTTATAACTCATGAACAAGCAAGATAGCACCATAGGCATGCAAGCTGTGTTATGTAAGGTGGCCATATAAATGCAAAATATAGAATGTAAAAATGTAAAATGTAAAAGATTTTAAAAGGAGTCTTGTTTAGTTCATGCAAGTTCTATAACCTAGGGAACATTGTGTCTAATGTCTCCAAGAGGACCAATCCAAGAATACAATATTCACAACTTAGGTGATGCAATGTGTCACATTAGGCCACCAAGAGGAATGTAATTTTCTAAGATAGATCATGCTTATGAAAGACACTATACTCAATGCCATCCAAAAAGGAAAAAATGCATCATATGAAGTAACAATGCTACACTAAGAACCAAGAAAAATGAGAATGAATATTGCCAATGTATGCACCCACTTTAAAGGAATTGCTACATGCCATTCTGTGAGCAATTACCTTAAAGTAGCAAACGAAAAAATGAAAGAAGAACAAGACATAAGAGCCACCTTGGAAAGCTCTTATGCCAAGTTGTATGTTTCCAAGTAAGGCTATGCCATGTGAAAAAAAAAGAAACAAAATAAAGAGGGGTTTCCCCCAAGAGGAACAAACCAAACACATAAGGGATCTATGGATTTGGGGTCAGTATTTACTTTCCTACCATGTTTTTATTAAAGAGCTTGGAACTTTCATCATTCTCTAAATAAACATAGAACTAGAAGAATGATACAAAGAGAGTGAAAATAGAAGAAAAAGAATCCATTTTGGGTCAACATGGAAGAGACAATGTTGTCTCAATGCTTTGCATCATCCCCAAAAGGAAAAACACAAGCATAAGCAAAAAAGGAAATTAAAGGGATAAATTGGGTCAACATGGAAGAGACACAAGGCCTCTCAATGCTTTGCATCATCCCAAAAACAAACACACACAAAAAAAGTGAAAAGACAAAAATGAAAGTGATGTATGACATATAGAAGAATGAAGATACCAATAGAATAATTTGTAAAAAGATAGAGAGAACATTGAATACACACTACGAGGGATCACATTACGCACATGCAAATACAAAAGAAAAATAAGATAAAATACAAAAGATTAGTGAGGTAGATGCAAGTCCATCAAGCAAGTCATCGACCTCCCAAGCTCAATTGGGATAAGTGGAAGGTGAAAAACATAGCTAGAGGAAAGGACAAATGTGTTACTTGGACAAGGCTAGCAACTTTTTTCCCTCACTTAGTGTAGGAAAAGAATGAGCTAAGATAGGTGATGAGAAAGGTCATCCAATAGTGAGAATAGAAGATTCTACAACTATTGCATGATGAGGTGTGGGAAAGTGTACTATGGAATGATAGGATAAAAGTCGGTATCAATGAAGTGATACTTGCCTAGTATGTCCTACAATGTTCGACATTCATCATTGTGATGTCTAGGAACATGATGATATTTACAATATGGTACATTGGAATATTTAGGATAGATGATCAACCTATTTGAAGGTGGTGAGGGTATAAGACCTCTATTTAAAATCATTTACAATGTCCTTTCACATTCAAGTGGTGGATGGAGAGGAAACTTTAGTTTTTTCAATTTGTAAGGTCATTTGCATTTACAAGATTCACCTTTTTCATGGATTGAAGGAGGAAGAAGCCCCATGGGGATCCTAGAATCCTTGTCATTGGAATCATGTAACGATTTTTCCTGTGGAAGGAGGACATTCAATTTAGGAGGGGAATCAAAGATCAGCGTACCATCATCCTGAAGTCTCCAATATTCAAAAGGCAACTTCTTATCATGAGGAGGATCTTGATATCCTAACCCTATTGTGTTTTAATCTATTGGTCTTTGTTCTAAAATTTGGTGAATTTTATGTTCAATTGTTGTGACATAGCATTCTTTGCTTAAGATGGTAAAACCTTTGCCATAAGTTTCTTCAAGGTTAATTGGTGTATTTGTAACTTTATTATCATAGAACGGTTGAGGAGGTGGTTGTGTAGAAGAAATAGGTCCACAAGTTGGAGGGAAATTAGGTACTTCATTTGTTTTAGGATGTAGGTAACCAAACATATCAGGAGGTGAGACATTAGGAAGGTCTTGTGACTACATGGATGGGTAAAAGGTTGCATTGACTTCAAAGTTGTCAAGGCATTCATTTAAGAACTTTTTAATGCTAGCATCATCTTCTCCAATGATGTCAACATCATGAAGAGGACAATCATAAGGAGTTGAAGGAGCATGGGGTAGCTCAAGGTCATTAGGATCACATCCAAAGGCATAGTTTGACATGTCAACTAAGGATTTCAAAGACATCCAAAACTAGGATGTAGATGTAGAATTTTAGTATTTTTAATATTTTGAAGTGCAAAAATGAAATCTATATGAGATATTCACTAATGAAATTGTGAAAACCCTAGGATGAAAAAAAATGCAAAAGCTAATTAAATGAGTCCTAGGATGTAAATCCAGAAGTAAATCAGAAAGATAATGTTCAATATGTAGGTTCACCAAAATGAACCATAGAATTTTTGTAAGGTGTTATGACTCTCTTTCTCAATTAGGGTTTTTAAACTAAAGGAGAGAGATAGACACCAAAAATATAGATGGTTCACTCAAACTAATGGAAGTATAATGAAAATATGCCTAAATGCAATAAACTAAAGAGATAGACTGATTATTTATGCAAAACTTAAGAAATATGATATGTTTGAAATATGCAGAAATGAACTAGAAACATAAACAAATGAAAACAAAAATTAATGAGATTGAATTGAGTCCACCTAGAGATAGAATGTTGATGCTGGAAGGTTCTGGAATATTTCAAAAATTACTATTAATGACCATTGAGATTCATTCACCATAGATGGCGAATTAGTCCTAGTTCTGGTAAATTTTGCTTAAATAGGTTTCAAGGTTTTGGGAACTAAAATCCTTAGAAAACACTTTCTCCAGCCTAGTAGTAGGACTAATTCATCATAGATGGAAAAATAGTCCTCTTCAAAAATATGCAAATTTTTGACATCAACTCTGTGGGTCCAGATTTATACTTGTCTGCTTCTCAAGTTGACAGATCCAAATCTGTAGAAAATGGGTTGAATGATGTATCCAAGCTTGAATAAGGTCTTTTTTGACTTGAATAGATTTGATGACTTGTTTTCCACCTTTCAACACCTATCTCTTTGAAAAATATGCCTACAAGACCTACAAACACACATGAAAAGATGGGGAAAATGGTTAAGGGTTAGAGTATAGGGGTTTTCCTTAGTCAAACTCCACTTTGGTAATCAAACCCCATGAAATGAAATGAAGTGAGAAATTATTGATGAACAAATAACATTTAAATTCCATGAACTCACCAAACCATTATTATTGAAGTTTGAAGATATGTCAATGGCTTCTCCAAGATGCTTGATAATTTCTTGATTAAATGATGCTATGATGAATGCTTAGATGGTTTGAATGCAATACTATTAATTGATGATGAATGAGTGAATGGGGGTTAAAATGGATAGAAAAACACTTATTTATACAAAATTGTGCCCTAATTTCCTAAAAATGCAACATCACAGACTGGCCTTAAGTCTTAACGAATAAAAATCTTATAGAAATTTGAAATTATTTTGAATTTTGTGCCAAGAGGGACTCATTCTTCACCCATGGTGAATGGGTCCCACTCAAGGCATGCAAGTGGGTGTCGGGGATTAAGTTGCATTTAATGATATTTGTTGGGTTTATATTAAAAAATACACTTAATTAAGGCATATAAGTGCATAAAGGGGCAAAATAAAGCATGAGAAAGGTGTAATTAGTGGTGACAAGTCTAGAAAATTGTGAAAGTTTGTTACAACTCTTTACATCACTTTTGAATAAGACTTGGTAGGGGATAAAAAGGGAATATTTAGATGAATTATAATAAGAAGAGTCTAGAAAAGTGTAGAATTGTGTTACAAAACTTCATAACACCTTTACAAGGCATCATAAATCCTGAATAATTTGAATATTCAATACCTATTGTGAATGTATAAGTGACATTACAACATTAAATCTAAACAAAATAAGCCAAACATCATAGGAAAAAGACCCAAATGACCAAGAAAATGTCCAAAGATCCATTTCTCTATGGTACAGTATGGTACAATGATGTGATCATGGTGACCTTCTAGAAAACGGTCCTGCTACAGGTTCCTTGGGTACTTGCCATCATCTACCCATCTAAAATATCGATGGGGTCTCCATCTAATCTGGTCCACAGTAAGAGTATCAAATTGAAAATTCCAAAACTATAACTCTCCATAACTCTACTGCCTTGTCATATCATACCAGTGGTCCATGTGGATGTGATACAACTGTCATTGGGGAAAACCAACCGATCATGTGCACATGATGTCAAAAAAGGGCCACACTTGTAAAAGTGTGCATGGTGTGAGGCTACAATACTCATAAAGGATGTACCATCCCAACTCCTCGTATAGGTGCGCTAACATACTGTGCCCCCAGGAATTTTTTTCCTATGCTCTACCATCTTCCTAATGGTGTGGATGAGGCCCTCCTACAAGTGTAATCCTCTCCCATCTATCGTGATATGAAATTCAATGGTCATGACCATCACCTAATGCAACAGTACTGCAATGTTTCATGTTTGTTCATACTAGTACGTATAAATGTGGTCCATGTTGTTATTGCCATTTAATCACCTTGAGTAGTAACAAAATCCCTCTCTCCACTCCCATGCTGATTGGGTGATGTTGATGTCCACCCACCATACATGGATGGGTACTTTAAGGTTCCAATATATGTCCTCCAGTGTAATTGTCATCTCTCTCATCAGAAACTAGAAAGATGGTGTGGTGGCATCCATTTGCTCCACCAACATTGTAAGAATCCTCTCATGGTAGCGCATCTCTAGCATGGTGAATATATGCCTGAGACTAACCTCCTTAGGGTGAGTGACCTCATTTGTGAGGCAATCCATCTGCTCACAAACTAGTCAGTAAGACTGCCAGCTAGAATGATCGTAAATCTTAGGATACTCTTGCAAAAATGGAAAAAAATGTGTCAGAACAAGGAATTTTAGATTGAAAACAAAAAATCTACTAAGAATTATGTGCATCATGCATACATCCATGTCCTCCATTGATGCCCCAAGGATGCCAGTGCATCCTTAGGACACTAGGGTAGAATCGAGCCCCCTATGTAGAATTTAGATGTCAGCACACATTTTGGATGGAAGCACCAAAAAATGGATTCTTGTGCAACTCGATGAGGAAAAAATGGTTAAGAATGTGCTTAAATTCATGAAAAATGAGGTTTAGAGGCCTACCTAGTCAACCTCATGACCCTTAGCTATGCCATCTCATAGCTACTCTAATCTAGGTACCTCATATTCAAGACCTAATGTGAATGTATAAGTGACATTACAACATTAAATCTAAACAAAATAAGCTAAGCATCATAGGAAAAAGACCCAAATGACCAAGAAAATGTCCAAAGATCCATTTTTCTATGGTATAGTATGGTACAATGATGTGGTCATGGTGACCTACTAGAAAATGGTCCTACTACAGGTTCCTTGGGTACTTGTCATCATCTACCCATCTAAAATATCGATGGAGTCTCCATCTAATCTGGTCCACAGTAAGAGTATCAAATTGAAAATTCCAAAACTATAACTCTCCATAACTCTACTGCCCTGTCATATCATACCAGTGGTCCATGTGGACATGATATAACTGTCATTCGGGAAAACCAACTGATCATGTGCACATGATGTCAGGAAAGGGCCACACTTGTAAAATTTTGCACATTGTGAGGCTATAATACTCATAAAGGATGTACCATCCCAGGTCTTCATATAGCTGTGCTAACATACTGTGCCCCCAAGAAATTTTTTTCCTATGCTCTACCATCTTCCTAATGGTGTGGATGAGGCCCTCCTACAAGTGTAATCCTCTCCTATCTATTGTGATATGAAATGCAATGGTCATGAAAATCACCTAATGCAGTATTGGTACAATGTTTCATGCTTGGTCATACTAGTGTGTATAAATGTGGTCCATGTTATTGCCATTTATTCACCCCAAGTAGTAACAAAATCCCTCTCTCCACTCACATGCTGATTGGGTGATGTCAATATTCACCCACCATACACGGATGGGTAGTTTAAGGTTCCAATATATGTCCTCTAGTGTAAACATCATCTCTCTAGTCAGAAATAGAAAGATGATGTGGTGGCATCCCATCGTTCCACCAATGTTGTAAGCATCCTCTCATGGTAGCACATCTCTAGCATGGTGAATATATGCCTTAGAATAACCTCGTCAAGGTGAGTGACCTCCTCATTTGTGAGGCAATCCATCTGCTCACGAACTAGTCAGTAAGACTGCAAGCTAGAATGATCGTAAATCTTAGGATACTCTTGCAAAAATGGAAAAAAATATGTGTCAGATTGAAAACAAACAATATACTAAGAATTATGTGCATCGTGCATACATTCATGTCCTCCATTGATGGCCCAAGGATGCCAGCGCATCCTTAGGACACTAGGGTAGAATTTAGCCTCCTATGTAGAATCTAGATGTCTGTACACATTTTGGATGGAAGCACCCAAAATGGATTCTTGCGCAGCTCGATGAGGAAAAAATGGTGAAAAATGTGCTTAAATTCATGAAAAATGAGGTTTAGAGGCCTACATGGTCCACCTCACGACCCTTATGTTAGTATGTGGCGACTGATCATGCTATACTGTATAACCCATGGTATACTATACATCGCAGCCCCCTGTCCTCGCCGGGCTCCGGGGGCAGGCCAGGCCCCGGGCGAGGGTTCAGGGGTGGCAGCCCCCGAAAAGCGGGGGTTCGAGGGTGCAGCCCTGGAGAAAAGTTTTTTTGCCATTTTTTTTGCGTCATCAGTGAAAAAGGAAAAATCTCTGAAAAAGAAAAAAATTGACTTTGTAAAACCCTAATTCTAGAAGCTTCTAAAAGTTGGTTAAAAGGGGTTGGGATGGAGGTTACAGTATGAGGAAAAACACGATTATTCGCAAGATTGTAATAGGATTTGCACTGGATAATAAAAGTATTAGATGGCTGCAGTTTGGTGGATGTAGCCCGAATTGGGTGAACCACGTTAAATTCTCTGTGTTATGATTTATTTTGTGTATGTGTTAGTTTCTCTGTTTAATATTTAAATCTGCATTTAATTGTTAGATATCTACCATCTCTAACCCTAACACCTTAGCTATGTCATCTCACAGCTACTCCAATCTAGGCACATCATACTCCCTCCTGCTTGACATTTTTCTAGATTTTCTCTCACAAAATTCAGCAATTTTCTCTTAGTGAATAGTGAAAATGGCCCTTATAGGGGCCCAGCTAGGTATATATAGGCCCCCCAAGGCCCATTTTTCTTAGAGTTTGTGGCTCCTTGGTTTCTCTTGAATTTTCCCCACCTAGCTTCCAACAAACTTAGGAGGGGGCATTAAGTCACCTCTTGATACTATTTTTCTTCTAAATTAATGACCTTTTCTTGATCATTCTTCTCGCCATGGTAGCTTCTTCTGATTTTTGAAACTAACCTAAAATTTTAGTTTGGAAGGTTAAAGTTTTGTGAGATTTTTCACAACCGTTGTATCATTTTTTTTTTAGTTTCGTTGCTAAGAGAACCTTTGGTATTGGTTAGCACAACTTTGACAACCTCTAAGGTCCCTTTTTTCTTGGCACACAGATATGTAAAATTTAAAATTATGTGAAACTTTTCTTCTCTACTTTTGTGTGGCCAATTGTTCCCAAAGTTGAGCCCACTAAAGTAGGGGAAAAATGTAATGTTGTAGAATTGCACCTAAGGGAAATTCCACTTGTTTGCACTTTTTCCTAGCATTTATGACACTTTAGAGCATTGATGGAAAAGATCTCATTAGTTGGAATTTCGTGATTCTAACTCCATGTGGACCAGTGGTGAAGCAACATAAGCCTAATGACACATTTCTAAAAATTATAGGCCTTGGACACCTATGAGGCATGTAGATGTCTATGCAGCATGCTAGCATCCTAGTGGTTTTCCAAGTTTAAAATGGGGAATCTCAAATCTTGACTCTCTCAACAGGTGTCCTAGCAGTCAAACTTTAGATGAAATGACTCTTTTCGACCCTTGCATGTAATAAAAATCCCTCTTTTTCTCTCATTTTTGAGGTTCAATCCATTTAATCAAGATCTCTCTACATTTTTCCATCCTTGAGTTCACTTCATTTTTTAGAGCAACACTCTCACAAGAAAATCCAGGTTGGACTAACGTCCTTCCAACAACTACATGAGCTCTTAAGCAAGCACTCAATGGTGTGTTTATGCAATCTAGAGAGGGTATAGGAATATGGGTAATACTCTCTTTCTTTTCTCCTTGTTTATTTATTACTTAATGGTGAAGGTTCTACTCCTGGAGAAAGTTTTGTTTTCACCACATGCTTTGTCCTTTTTCATTTACACTCCTTTCCAACTTGGCTATGTATGGAGGTGGGAACACCAAAATGAGGGTCTGACTAAGGAAGATCCCTATACAACCCCAACCTTTTCTCCTTGTTTTTCTATGTGTAGGTTACAGAGTGAAGCTTGGAGTGGAGACTTGAATGTCTAGTTGAAGGTAATTTTTCTCCAAGTTCTCATACTTTGTTTAAAATTTTTATTCTCTATTCAATCATTTTGTTCGGTAGACCTTAGGTATGAGTAAAGAAGTAGAACCTTGTTCTATCCATGTAAGCTCTAGATTTTTTTGTTGCTTAGGATGTCAACATGCCATTTTGATGACAACACGTTGAACTGGTTTTTGGAATCCACACTACTATCCTTTGGCTAAGAGCTCCACTATATGAGGAAAAAATCTAGAAGTTTCTCTCTCTCTAGATTCAAAGTGGTCTCCCTTGAAATATTACATTATGCACATTTATTTATCATTTCTCTTATCTATTTATGCTAAGGTAGATAATGGTAGTTTGTTCCCTAGTGATCTCTTGAGAATGAAGAGACCCGTGTCAATCCCTCTTATCTAACAGTATCCCCTCATGGTAAATCATAGGCTTTGTAGTTCACCCCACACCATTAGAGCAAGTTCATTCTCTCCTCTTGCATGAGATCGCTACTCTCAATTTTAACCCAAGACTATTAATTAATCATTAAGGTATCATCTTAGTTTAATTATAATATAATGTCAATAACCTTTCCACCAAGTGTTAGATCCATACTAAACATTACCAAACATTAGTGTACAAACACTCACAATATTGACAAGGTGTCATTCATACCATAATCTCAAAGATTATTCACAATGGCTATCATGAGTATAGCCCAATATACACAAGTTGATTAGCTCATACACAATACAAGTACAATAGTGACCAAATCATATATAGATCAAAAGTATAATAGTGATTGGATCATACACCGATCACAAGTGTAATAGTGGTTGGATCATACATAGATCACAAATACAATGGTGTTTAGCTCATACGTACAACATAAGTACAACAATTATTGTCTTATAAACATATCATATTTACCTTAGTGAATTTCTCCATCATATATCACAAATACATATTGACAAGTTCTAACATACGTCACATATACCTAGTGACAAGGTCCAACATACATCATATGCATAGTAGCAAGTTTCAACATACAACACTATGTCACCAAAGAGTGTATACCTTGCTTGATATGGGAATAATTGAAAACAAATTGGACTTAATAAGGCCTTGATTTAATGTGGTGAGGTGTTTTACACATCAACATTAGATCTTGGGCCCTTGCAAATCAAATAAAATGGATTTATTGATGCCTTGTAAAGGTGTTGTAACACATATTCACACTTTTCTAAGACCATAATATCATAATTCACCTAAATAACCCTACCAAGACCTATTTCAAAGTGTTGTAAAGTCTTGTAACAAACTTTCAGACTTTCCCAGGCTTTTCATAAATATTTTCACCTTTCTTATGCTTTAAATGGATCTTTTATATGCTTACAGGCCTCACTTAAGTGTCTTGTTGAAGAAGAACCCAATAAACATTATTTAAATTATCATAATTCCTTACATCCACTTAAAAATTCCCAAGTGTACTAAGTTTCCATTGGTGGCAACTTAGTTCCATTTGGCTCAAAAGTCAGAATTAATTTAAATTTCTTTTGGGTTTTCATTCCTTAAGATCTAAGGTCGGCTTGTGAAGAGGTATTTCTGGGAATTAGGGAATAATTGTGTATAAATATATGATTTTACCTCTCATTTGACCTAATTCACATCTCACCATCATTCATTCATCATTCATCATGTTCTCAAGTCAAGCAAGCTAGCGTTTAATCATTCCAAGTCATCAAGATAGCTTCCAAAGACATTCAAGGGAAGATTCTTCAAGTTTTGCTACAGAAATTCAACATCAAATATTATGGCAAGGTATTAATTCCATTGTTTCATGCTTCATTACATTCTTTCTTCATTTGGTTTAATTACCTAAAAAGGAATTTGACCAAGGCAAACCCCCATGCCCTAACATTCAACATTTCTTTCTCTTTCATTGTGTGTTTGTAGATTTAGGAATTTTGAGGGTTTGAAAATCATTGAATATTACGTTAAAGACTAAAAAATTAGAATTTCAAAAGTAGACAACTGTCAAGAACTAAAGTACAGATCGAGGTCTTTTGTTTCCACTTTCAAATTTTCAAGAATTTAGAAGTGGACTAAGTCACAAATAGAGGTGAATTAGTTCCAATAAACCTATTTTTTGAAGGTTTCTGTAGATTTGGATACCCATTTGGCTAAAATAGGTTTTGAAGCAATTTTTATAGAATTGGGACTAAGTCGCCTAGATTGGCACAAGTGTCCAAGTCAGCTTCTGCAACTAATTTGTTAGGATTCAAGACCTTCATGCCATCCATTTTCAACTTCTAGTTTCACACCTTTTTTTTCATAGTCTTCTATTTACTTTTGTTTGCATTTCTAGGTCATTTATCACATGTTTGCATATCACAATGTCTTTTCTAACACTTCACATTTCTTAAGTTTAGCCTTAATAATGATATTTCTTTTTTAGTTTATTGCATTTAGGCATTACAATTGGGCATATTTAATCCATCATTACATTAATCTTGAATGAGGACTATTGGTTATTTTGTAAGAACCAAACTGATCTCCAAAATTACCTTATGGATTTTGTTGTTTCCAATTATAAGTACTCTAACGGGATTTCCCAATGAATGAATAGAAGTTACAAGACTCCTATTCCTACTCTTTGGGCTCTGTGAAACCAAAGAGGGTGATCCCACAATGCATATTTAAAAACTTTACACAATCACAATCAAATACATTCCTAGTAATAGATATCTCTCATAAAACCATTCAATAATATGCATCAAATAAATTGACAACTTATTTATCAATGTCATACATATTGAGCACGAGAACATGGAACTTTAACACAACACAAAAACAATAGTATCCATTTTAGATTCTATGATTTAAAGATTGAGTAGCTAATGAATCGACACTAGAAATGAACCACAAATACTCTACATGAACCAGTGTCTTTATCCCAAGCATGAAGTTAATATCATTCTATGTGACCTGATAACAATTTCAACAAGAGCACCTATAAGCTCAAGAAAACTTGCATTACAACATTTCTTTGTGACATTAATGATTATTAATACTTATATTCATCCTAGCACCCATTTCTTATAAGCTATTAATCTCACACAAGCATTTACATCAATTCATTGAATCAATAAGTAGGGATGAAACTAAACATCTATTAAGCAATGATAGAGAAAAATGAAAGAAATATTTGATTACTTTCACTCATAACTCATAGTACACATACAAGGAGAGACAATAGCCATGAAACTGATATTACTTTGTATTATAAATGCTATATTGTTATCAAATTTACATTCATAAGAATGAACTCCAAAATAAGCTTAGGACAAAAACTCTAAAACTTGCATCGTATTGTCTTGAAAACTTCATAGTATTAACTCAAAATTTTCAACTAACTCGAGCTTTTGGCCCTAAATCCCTTCTTATAGATATGAAGGAGAAAAAAAAGCTTCAGGCTAGAAGGTACACATGTCAAGATTTCATTGGACCACTATAACAATATTCTATTTCTAGTTACACTCGAGTCTTCAGGTGGATCAAATAAACATGAGGAAAAATTGAGCTCAACTCATTGTAGAAAATAGGTCCCACCTCAAAAGACATCATTAGTTTGTTACAACAGTTTCAAGATATTCTTCATGTGTTCAAAAAATGCCAACCGTGGGAGAATCAAAACAACAAAAATTACAAAGCAAGACAAGGAAAAAAGTCAAAATTTAGTTACCCACATTAGCACCATGTGCTTTCCATTTGAAATTGAGGAGAGAACAATATTCTACCATGTTTTATTAAAAACCTAATCCATAATGTATTCAAGCTATGTATTCTTCTTCTCTTGTCCATTATTCATCTTTCTCATTAATCCCTACAAAGATTCATTCTATGTATTTCTCCAACCAAGTGTTATATTCTTCCTCAATGGGCCATTTTACATTTAACAAATCTTGCACCTTAGTAATGTATTGAGAATATGTTGCATCAATTAAAATCTTGGCTTTCTTAAAAAATGTGTCAATCTTTGATTCAATTTCCACCATTGTATCAATATTTGAATTGAGAAAGAAGTAGTTAGTGACAGTTAAGGTCATCATAGCTACTCCAAGCATCCCTCCCAACTCTTTCTTCCAGGTGTCAAATTGATGAAATTCACCTTTTGGACTCAATATATGAGGAATACCATGTTCCTCCATCTCTTTGAATATCTTCAACTTGCTTAGGAAATGTATACCTAACTTTCCATGGAAATTAGTTATCTCATTTATTGAGTCAATGGTTTTAGGAATATTGGTAGGTTCCTTGGGGTCCTCACTCATTTTTAGCATCATTTATTTAAAAGCATTTACCCTAGTAATCCAACTATTCCATTCATTTCTGAAGGCCTCTTGTACTCATAGACACTTTGTATTTTCCTCATGAATATTCTTATAATTGGCCCAAACATCATTAGCCTTTCCAGACCAACTTGGTCACCCTATACTTTAGCACATCCTCAAAAAATTCATTTTTCACCTTGACTATTTTAGGTTTGGCCTACTTGACATTTTCCTTCTCAACAATAAACTTACCTTTCCAATCATCAATTTTGAGGGCCCATGACTCCCTATATTGTGTACAAAAATAAAATGAAGAGGATTGTTGATTTACTATCTTCTGAGTAGCTTGAACAATGCCTCTCATTTTATTCAGTTCATTCAAGGACTTATTATACTCCTTAACCAAAGATTCATTTTTTTTCTAAGAAATATGTGCAGTATCCACACTAAGCATTGTAAAATGGGTAGATAACTCAACTACCTAGATAGGAGTTATGTTAGTATCTCTTTTTACCACTAATGAACCAATAACTTCTTTAATAGGCCTAGAAAAATCATGTTTACTAGTATTCAGTGCCATAGACCAATTGCAAGAGTATGCAACTTTGGAATACATCTAGAACCAAATACTTTATCCTCAAATTGATCTTTAGATATCAAAGCTTGAGGGTCTCTCCTCACTGCATCATATGTTATGGAAGCAATGATAGTACATCCTAGTAACAACATGTTTCCACTATCCTTGATAATTTTTTGAACCTTAGTGGGAGTAATGGCTACAATTTTAGCCTTGATTTTCTTCTCCTCTACTTTCTCAATTTCCTCCTAATGAGAAGGTTTAACATTAGCTTGGGTTGATTCAAGTCTCTCCTTTATATCCTTACTCCACTGTTGAATCATAAACTCCTAAAATTCCTTGGTTTGCACAAATTTATCATCATTAAAAAATTCATCACTCCCTAACTGTAGGATCATCATCACTTTCTCTATCATATTTCCATTGGACAGTTTTGTTAGGGGGAACATCTAAACTATGAGTTTATTCAATATGAGGATGTGGAAATTTCTACACCACCTCCTCATTTCCTGGCACATGTTTTTCCATTTTCCTCCCTGACTTCTTGAACATCTACAGGCTACTCTAGGATATCCATAGCCTATTGTTGCTATTGTTGTTCTAAGAGAGCTTGTGCTTTTTCAATAGCCTCGCTTACCTTTACCTTAAACTCACCAAATCGATAATCCCTTAACATAGTGAAGGCTCTTTCCAAAGGGTTTGCAATTACATTGTATGGACTTATATAAAAGGCATTCCTTTTCATGAATTTTTTCTCAATGTTTAGTATAGTTGTCCATTCTCTCTTCCTAGTCATGACAACCTCATCACTTATCACAATTCTTAGCACATCATCTCTATATAAGAATTCATGATGTATGATACCTAAGAATTTTTGTCTTCTTCCTTCCACAAAACCCTCTAGATCAAAATATCAAATCTCATCAATAGGAATTATGAGATTATTTACCATGATGCCAAAATTTTCATACCCCTTAGGGGAAATGATTGTGAAGTAAGCCAAAGCACATGGGGATGTACCATAGTTCATGTTATTTTCTTTCTGAACATTTCATAATCCATGACATCAATTTTCCACATGAGCTCCATGAAATCCAATCTATCTAAGACATACAAGGGTAAACAATGAGGTGCCACTTTAGCTCCATAGGCCCTGATCAAAGTATATCTAAAATGTAAAAACCAATATGCCCAATTATGTGATGCCTTAGAACCCAGTGTGTCTTTTGGTTGCATGATACCTCTAATTTTTGGAGAAATCCTGAACATAGGTGCTACGCCCAATGACTCTAAGATACCATATCTTACAACATTAGCGAAAAATATGTAATTGGAATTGGAGCAATCCTGATCCTAGATATATGTCCACATTTGTACCGATAAAACATTATTTTCATTATCCCTAAGTTTCAAATTTAATTTTCTTCTCCATTCATAATCACCCTCACATAAGAGCATATGCATCAACAGAGAGTAATGGGGAAAACACAAAGGGAGCACTTCCTTTTTCAGATTGAGAAAATCCTCATGCATCTATTCAACAACAAATTTGACATAATAAAAACCATTGTTTTGATTATGACCTTGTATATCCACCACCATCATTAACAAATCAGGGACTATCCTTACCTCAAAGTCCCAAGCCAATACTTTATTTAAACAATAATAAGCGTTTTTGAAGTAATCTTCAAATTATTCACACTTGAAAGGCTCAGCATCCGTAGCAGTGAATTTCTCCTTGCTCCTTCTATGTCACACAAGTAGTATTTCTTTGTATGAAAATTTTCTTTTATCATACTCAACATACAATTCAACACATCTAAACTTTGCAGTATAATTGGGATTTAACCCAAATATATCTATCATCTTATCCTTTTTTACCTCCAAAATTATATCACAATTTTCACTTTTGATTGTCCTACTAGTAGGGTTATAGTGCCTTTCCAATTCCATTATTAAATCCACTTCTATGAATACATTCGAGACCACCAACTTTCCAATGTTCAACCCCTATAAATAACATGTGGGCTTCCTAGAATGCCACCTATTGAAAGCATACTGGAACAATTGTCATATGCTCCAAGGTTGGGGTTTTTCACCATTTTCACCAACACTATCAATCAACCTAGTGGTCATGACAACTTGACCTATGGGTCTTTTACCAATTCATGACCCTCCTTCTTTAACATCTCTAGAGGCCTCTTGCATAATTTTTTTTGTTTCTTTCTTTGCACTTTTGGACCTAGTGGAAATTTTAGGAGTACAATTTGGTGAAGGGTTGGACACTTCCATTAGCTTAGACTTAACCTCAACTGAAGAATATTGAGTTTTAAGTCATTTAACCCTATTCTATTTTGGTATCCTCTCTAGTCTAACACTAGATTCACTAGGCTCTAGGTCACTCATGTTTACAATACAAATAGAACTAGGGTTTACAATTTCTTGCAACCAAAAGAAACCCTTCACAATTATAAGAAGAAAAATGACTACGACTTAACAAGATATTGTTGCTCAAAATTTATCTAGTGCTTAATCACCAAATTGAAATTACCAGTAATAAAAAAATAGACAATTCCCATAATTTCCTATCAGATCTCTAGGGTATTCACCTCACTACTTCAGCTAGAAGGAAATATTAGTTTTTCTTACCTAGGTGGAAGCTATACCACTCTGGTTACTGATAGCTTCTGGAGCTTTCCCCATAATTCTTTAGCTTGTAGTATCCTTTCCACTAGCCAATGAATTCAAGTGAATGATAAACTAGGTATCTACTTTCTATTATGACCAAGAGAGAGGCATGCTACTATTAATACTTGATAGTAAGCTTGTGCGAGGGAACTAAACATTATTCATTCAAGTTTAAACCCTGATCATTAATAATTCAACTTTAAAACTATATCAATGGTCATTAGTTCATCTTGCCACCTTCCTCTTTGGTTTATGCAAAGTCCTTAGGATTCTGCCACATTGCCTCTTCATGTAGTGGTTGTCACTTGTCGTTGATATACTTCATCCTTGTCCAAATCCATTAGCTATGCAAGTGTTTTATGCAATTAAATCTCAACGCTTGGATATACGGCTTGTTCCCTGATCATGTTCATTTTCATCACTCCTTACTGATCCAACTTTGTACCTTGGCTCTTATCAACAATGTGAGATATAGTGAAAGCATCATATTTTGACACATAGACCTGCATGAAAATCAATGTCACAAAAGGTATCACAAATAAAATGTACCCAAATTAGGAAAATAAACTTTTTAAAATAAGGAGCTTTATCGCTCATCACTAATCAAAACTAAGGCTTTGAAATGGATCAAAAATAAATGATAAAATATTAGGCCATCGCTCATCGCTAATCCTCGTCATAAGATTTGCAAGAAATTAGCGATGAGAGATTATCATAGTACCATTAAATATCACACATCGCTAATCTAAAACTTAGTGCTTTAAAAAAATCAGTGAGATGAGATGCAAAGGAAATCCCTCTCCTCACTCATCAGTGATTTGAAATTATTAATTCATAACATATTCGTGATAGGTGATGAAAATAAGATCATAAGGTAGAAGGGCATCACTTATCGCTATTACAATATTTAGGGTTCAAAAACTATTAACAATAAGTGATCCCTCAATAATACTAAGAACCTCACTCATCACACATTTAAATTAAAAGTTTTAGTAGTTATTCATGATGAGTGATATCAAAGAGATACTACCTCATCACTTGTCACTGATTTAGAACATACATTTCAAAATTGATCAATGATGAGTGATAAAGATAAAAGGACAATTGAACTTAAGTGAAAACCTTTAGGCACATCTTCATAATTTGTTTTAATCGAGGGGACTCTCTAGGATGATATGATAGAAAGGAATTAAGGATGCCTAAGCCATAATAATACAAAGGATGTAAAGGCCAAAAAGGTCTGTAACCTATCCTTACAAAAATTAAAATTCTTGGACCTAGGATTGGGGAATCGATTACTAGAAAATAATGATAGACACAAGAAATTTTGAAAAATGACCTACAATAGGCAATAGGGAGTCAACAAAAAAATAGAAAATTATAAGTGCTTATGAAAAATGAATCCTAAACCCTCATATATCAGTCCTACATCCAAATGTGATAAGCGTTTAAAATGGAATACAAATTTTATAGGTTCCATCAATGGCTCCAACTGGGGATGTATGCCTCTTGCAAGCATGGTGAGATCCTAGGAATCTTAGGTTGAAGTAGACCAAAATGTGGATAAAAACCAGAGGGCCCAAACTAGGGAGCTACTTGGACTTGGTAGCAAGACCAAAGCAAACACAACAAAAGAAAACACACCTATATACATAATATACAAAACCAAGTTGTACATAGAAAATAACATACTTAGGATAAGTATGGCTTTAAGAAATTTTGATGTACTGGTAGTTCAAAAATTTCACTTGTTAAGCTCTGTAGGAAATATGAATCTTCCCCATGAGTGCTAACTATCAAATAAGGGACAATCCATAATGATTCAAATTTCCCATGCTTTCCCTTATCCTGAGCTCTTGCATTCTAACTAACACCATACTGTTCACTTCAAACTTTTTGGGAGAAGCTCTTTTGTCATATAGATGCTTAACCTACAATTGCATCTTCATGTTTCTCACTTGAGCTTCCCTCTTGGTCTCATCCAATTGCACTAGATTATTTATTTTTTGTTGCATTTCATCACAAATTTCTTCATCATATTCCTACATGAACTTATGCATCTTGAGTAAGTTATTCTGTGGAAATCTATCATCTAGACCATACACTAAGCCAAATGGTGAATAACCAATAGCCTTTTTCACAATCACTCTATTTGCCTAAAGTGCCAATTTTAACTTTGAGTCCCAAGATTTTTTGTTCTTTTCCATAAATCTATTGATTATCTTCATCAAGCTCTTATTACTAGACTTAGCTTGACCATTTCCTTGAGGATGGTAAGGTGAAGAGTAAGAGACTTGTATACCATGTCTTTCACAAAATTCCTTGAATTCATCTGATCTAAAACATAGAATTATCTAAGATAATCCTCTCAAGGAATCTAAATCTAATAAGAATATTATTTAACACAAAATCAACTACCACCTTGCTTGTTTCCTTCTTTGTGGGTATTGCTTCCACCCATTTTGTAAAATAATTAGTGGCAACAAGAATCCATGAGTGGCCTCCACTGGATTTTTATGGTATTCCCTCAATGAAATCAATTCCCCATTGTTGGAAGGGGGCTTCAACTATCATAGGACTGAGTGGTAAATTTCCTGAGAACTTCAACTTTCTTGAGAATCATTTACAAGAATCACAAGTTTTAACAAATTTGTGAGCATCCTTAAAAATAGTGGGCCACGAGAATCTAACTCTTAAAATTTTGTGTGCAGTGGTCTTTCTTGCAGAAGTCCCAATGCCTGCTTTCCATATACACACTTGAGAAGTATACCATAAAGAATTATCTACCATAACTCATTGTGAATAATCACATAGTTGATGGCATGCAATTTCAATATTCTTTCCTCATTCTTAGCCATGTCAACAAGACACTACAAGGATTTTAAATACTAGACAATTCTTCTATACCATCCACATGTTTGCATATCACAGATAGGTGCAACATCAATCACTTCAGTTTGATTAACCTAAGTAGCTTCCAAATCAACCTCTGCCATTAACTTGGCTAGGTCTTGTCCTCTCACCAATTTGGTAATTTGAACATCAATGTTAAATTCTTGGATCTTGTTGATCCATCTACACCTTCTGCCTATTTTGTTTTGCTAAGTAAGAATATCTTTCACAATAGCACTTGGTACAAAAGCTATGACTATAGCCCCTTGTAAGTATGTCCTAAAATTCTTCCCAGCCTTTACCAAAGCATGTTGTTGTTTCTTGGTAGTGTCATATTTCAATTCTACAACTTGTAAATATTTTTTGAAAAATTCAATAGGTTGTTCAAAACCTTCCTTTTTTTTGTAGTAAGACAACAACAATGATATGAAATGAGGCAAAAGAGAAAGTGTGCATTGGTTTAGAAAAATTGGGAGACTTCAAAACTAGAGCCTCCTTAATAGCTTGTTTTATTTTCTTGAAAGATTAACTAGGCTCTTCACTCCAAAGAACCTTTTCGCCCTTCTTCAGCATTTTGGAAATAGGTCTTGTGATTTTTACAAATTTTTGTGACAAATCTTCTCAAAAAAATTATTTGTCCAAAAATGATTGAATGCCCTTGATGTTTTCTGACTGAGGGATCTTTTCAATGGTTGCTACTCTTTCAGAGTATATTCTTACTCCTTTTTTGGATAATATGCCCTAAAAATTTTCCCTTAGTGACCCCAAAGGCACATTTCTTTGGATTCAGAGATATCCCATATTCTAATGAGCTAAAAAATAGCTTCTCTAAATGCATACAATGATCTTCCTCTTTCTTGGAATAAACGGTCAGGTCATCTTGATATACAACAATAAATAAAGCAATCTGAAAAAGCTACATCCATAGCTCTTTTAAAAGTGGCACCTGCATTTGTTAAGTTGAAAGGCATCCTGACATAAATTTAGGTACCCTAGGGAGTAGTAAATGCATTCTTGTAATGCTTAGACTCCTTTAATTTTACTTGATTATAACCTGAAGAAATATGCATCATTGATAATAGCTCACAACCAATTACCTTCTGTAACATAGATTCCATGTTTGGTAATGGATAATTGTCCTTTAATGAGGATACATTCAGCTTCCTAAAATCAACACATAATCTTATGTCACCATTCTTTTTTCTTACTGATACCTAATTAGATACCCATGAAGAGTGTCTAATAGGTTTTATAATAACAACATCCCTCAACCTTATGAACTTCTCTTACATCTTGGGAGCTAAAGTAGGATTAATTGGTCTCTGGTTTTTCTTGAAAGGTTTTTGCATCATCCTTTCAAGGACTTTCATAAAATAGTTCATTCCTTCTACTTTTAACATGTACTTCATTATAGCTTAGAGAAGAAGCATAAGTACTGACAATAGGAGTATTACCTTTGATACCCACAACTAAAATATTGGTTTCATCATCAGAACCTAAACCAAGATCCTACATAATAGTTGCAGACTTTTGTTTACCCTTTCAATCCTTGAACCACTTTGGCTTCTGACCAGGATGCAATTTCCAACACTTCGCATCTTTGTGCCCTTCCTTTTTGCAGTGTCAACAATAAGGCTTTTCATCCTCTTTCTTTCCAATAGTTGTTCATTGTGATTTCTCTTTCCCTTTATTACTTCCTTTTTGGTTACTTGCATTCATCAATAGATTGTCATGGCTATTCCTTGAGCTTGTTTCCAAATGTATAACATGCACACTAACTTGATCAATGTTAGTTGGATTAAACATAAGTATGGTATGTTTCAAACTCTCATGTAATCCACCTATGTACTTTAACAAAGTTTCTTGTGTGTATGTAATGGAATGCCAAAAATTAAAGCCCTCTTCCTAAACTCATATGTATATTCTTGCACACTTTTCCCTTTCTCTTACCTAAATGATTTCCAATTCATTACTACTTTTTGCAAATGCCCTAATGGATAGAACTGTTTCTTTAATGCAGCTATAAACTTAAATCAAGAAGAAATAATTTTTCCATAACGACTTAGATCATCTTGTGTTCTACTCTCCCACCAAATCAAAGTTGTGCCTCCTAGGCGAAGAGTAGCTAATTGGATTTTCTAAGAATCCTCAATAAACTTCAGAGCTCTACAATAAACATCAATTTGGTTAATCCAATTATCTAGTTTATCTACATCTAGTTCTCCATTATAGATTGGAAAATCAAATTTATCATCTAGTTTTAACAAAGGTGAATTAGTTTGCACAAGTTGTTTCTTTTTAGAAGAGTTAGACAAACAAGAAGAAGATGAGTTACCACATGTAGGAATATATCATGAGTTTCATTGTAGGAATATACTACATGTTATACTATGATTCGTTGGATGATGCCACGTGTTAGACCATGATTGTTCCATGTCGTCATGATGACATCATCATTTTGACTAGTCAATCTTCATTTTGCAAACTTTAATCAGTGATATCTCATTCATATGAACTCTATTTGATGTGAAATGAAAAGTGTCATAATCATGGCAATGAGCTCTTTGACATGATGTTGTTTTTGAACATTTTTGAGATGATCAAATTTTTACACCTTTGACTTGGCCCCCTAATTCACCTATTTGATTGAACCTTTGATTGCACATAAATTTTGAATAAAGACTCCTTTTGAGCCATTTCAAGTTGTGTTAGGACTATGTTGGTGAGCTCTTTTCAATGATGCTAATTTAAATGGATTCTAAAACTATGAAATTTTTAGGTTTTCTGGATCCACCTAGATCATTCCTCCCCATTGAGAAGCTTTTGGACCTCCAAAAGGTCCATTTTATGTATAATTCGAGCTAGGGAAATATCGCCCCCTTGCCCAATCCTTCCTGCTAAAATTTTGAACATCTGACCCATCACAAACACAAGGAGATATGAGGTAGCTTTGCTAATACAATCAACTGCATGTTCATCAATATTCACTATCACATTCATCATCCACATTGAAATAACCAATAGAATAACAAGAAATAGTACTGAATACACTGATGTGAAAGGAATAGTATCAACATTCTAAATCTCCTTAATAGGAACATTATTAGAAAATGAAACATTCAAACCCTCTTTTACCACCTCTGGTTGACAGCCTAATTTTGCTTGCAACTGATCCTCACACTATGCTATCTGTGACACCTTATCATGATTCAAATCTTCATGCTTAGTATCACTAGTTGTTACTGACATGAGGGTTAAAGTATTTCTTGCATTTACAATCATCTTCAAATGCCATGTGTTTACAATAGATTTTTCATTCTTCATGTGATAAGCTTTAAAACTAAATTCAATTCCATCTTTAAACAAATGATACCTATTATGTTCCCTGTAGAAAATGGATTTTTTTTCATACAAATAAGGACTACCTAGAACCATCCCACAAATGTCAAGTGAAATGACATCTAACTCTACCTCATCAACAAACTTGGATGTGATTGCAAATTGAAGTTTACATTGCTATGACACATGTAGTTGAGCATTACCATGCACCCAACCCAATGGATATGGTTTAGGATGAGGATTTATTTTTAATCCAAATTTCTTAACAACTTGTTCAAAGATAATATTAAGATTAACTTGTGACCCACTATCCATTAATGTATCAATCATAGTTTATTTAGTGATAGCCCTTAAATAAATTAGGTCATTCCTTTTAATTTCAATAGGTACTTCATTACAGCTTAGAGAAGAAGCATAAGTACTAAAAAAAGGAGTATTACCTTTGATACCGACAACTAAAATATTGGTTTCATCATCAAAACCTAAACTGAGATCCTACACAATAGTTGTAGACTTTTGTTCACCCTTTCAATCCTTGAACCACTTTTGCTTCTGATCAGGATGCAATTTTCAACACTTCACATCTTCATGCCCTTCCTTTTTGTACTGTGAGGAATAAGGCTTTTCGTCCTCTTTCTTTCCAGTAGCTATTCACTATGATTTCTCTTTCCCTTTCTTGCTTCCTTTCTACTTACTTGAGTTCATCAACATATTGTCATGGCTATTCCTTAAGCTTTTTTCCAAATAGATAGCGTGCACACTAATGTCATCAATGTTAGTTGGATTAAACATAAGTATGGTATGTTTCAAACTCTCACGTAATCCACCTATGTACTTTAACAAAGTTTCATGTGTGTACAATGGAATGCTGAAAATTAAAGCCATCTTCCTAAACTCTTGTGTATATTATTGAATACTTTGTCCTTTCTCTTTCCTTAAATATTTCCAATTCCTTACTACCTTTTGCATATGTCCTAATGGATAGAATTGTTTCTTTAATGCAGCTATAAACTCAAACCAAGAAGAAATAATTTTTCCATAATGACTTAGATCCTCCCATGTTCTACTCTCCCACCAAATCAAAGATGTTTCTCCTAGGTGAAGAGTAGCTAATTAGATTTTTTGAGAATCCTTAGTAAACTTTTGAACTCTACAATAAACATCAGTTTTCTTAATCCAATTATCAAGTTTATCTGCATCTAGTTCTCCATTATAGATTGGAAAATCAAATTTAACATCCAGTTTTAACAAAGGTGAATTAGTTTTCACAAGTTGTTTCTTTTTAGAAGAGTTAGACAAAAAAGAAGCGGATGAAGAAGATGAGGAGGATGGAGATGGAGGTTCAAGAGGGTCACGACCACCTCCTACTCCTTTACCTTTGTATTCTTTCAATGAGGCTTCAACTTCCTCCTTGTTTCTAACCTTTCCTTCCTTTCTCTTCTTTCATTCTTGCCTATCTTAGAAAAGAACTTCCACCATTGACTCTATCTTAAGAAAATCCTATTGAAAAGTTTTCTCATCGAGCTCTATAGGAGTTTGTTTAACTGCCATCTTTGATCATGGAAATTTCCTTCATTTTCTAATCTCTGGATTGAATTCTTCCAGTGCACCTTCTCCTTGTTTTAGTTTCAACTTAGTTAACATTCACTTTTGTAATTTCCTATTAAGAATCTTTGATATTAATTTGATTCATAATTAGTGGTTTACAAATTAACTTGTAAATTAATTCTAATTACAATATTCTCCAATCTAGAAAAAATTGTGTGACTATGTTGTTTAACCATTGAAATTGAAGCCTAAGTTCACTTTTACATAAATTAAGGAAATTGACTAATTACTATAATGTTGTAATTATAAATCAAATACTGAATTGAAAAACAAGCTAAAATGAAATAGAGAGAAAGTAAGACATGTGATAGAAGAATAATTAGATGAAAGATAGAAATATCACATGCAAATTGATAATGGAATTCATCCTTTAATGGAATACATCTTCAGGTCCACTTCTCAATGTTGGACTGCTTTCATTAATATCTCCAAGCACCTAAAAATTCCTTCTTACAATATTCAAGCTTCAAAACCTACACAAAATTCCTCATAATCTCTCCCAGTTTTACAATTTTGGCATACAATAGCACATTTTAATTATTCTCCTCCAAAAATTCTCAGACTAGAATTATTCCTCCAAGTAAACTTGATTAATTCTCAAGCCAAAACTCTCCCCCTTTTATAAAAAATTATTTGCTAATATGGGCTTTGACCATACTATTTACAAAATCAACCCAAATCCCCTATTCACAACAATAAATCTTTAAAAATCCCCCTTAGTTTTAAAATAATCTTCCCAAAATAATATAACCCTTTTTAATTATAGGCCCTTATAATTTTGAGCTTACAAAATAATAAAATCCCTTTTTAAATGAATGGCTTTTAATTCAAGCCTTATAATCCTTTTAGGATTTATATTATTATTTTGAGCTTTGTTTAAATGGGTTTACCTTGTTTTTAGGGCCCTTTTCCTTTATCTCATGTATTTAGCTATAAATAATTTTATAAAACCATAAAACTCCCATTTTAAATACCTATAAGGCCATTGATCTAGCGGCTAAGGTGGCTTGCTTTCATTGGGGAGGTCGGTGGGTGAAACCCACCAGCCTCCTTTTAGGGATTTAATGCTTAAACATAGGCTTTAAATAAAATATTCCTCCTTTGTATGGTAGCAAATAGTATGAGGTGTAGTGTTAAAGCAAGTAGATAGGAAATGTGGGGTCACAAGTTTGACTCCCAAACATAACACTTTTTTGGTGGAATGAATAAATAGACCAAACTACCCCACATGTCTGGCAATGACTGATGCCACGTATCACACCATGATTCATTGGAGCCTACCACATGTCAAGTTTTCATTCATAGGAATATTCCATGTGTTAGACTACGATTGTGCCATGTTGTCATGCTGATGTCATCATTTTGACTAATCAACCTTCATTTTGCAAACTTTTACCAACGATATCTCACTCATATAGACTTTGTTTGATGTGAAAAAAATGGCGTTGGAATCATGGTGACAAGCTCTTTGACATGATATTATTTATAACCATTTTTCAGATGATCAATTTTTTTCACCTTTGACTCAAGTGGTCCCATGATTCTCTTGTTTGATCAGACCATTGACTGTGCATAACTTCTACATACGAACTCCTTTTGAGCTCATTCAAGTTGCGTCAGGACCATGTCAGTGAGCTCTTTTCAATGATGTTGATTTGGACAGATTTTGAGGCTATGAAATTTTTAGGTTTTTTGGATCCACTTGGATCAATCCTTTGGGTGAACAATAGTTGTTCTGGCCTTGTTTGTATCTTGACTATCAAAGGCCCTTTCAAGAGCTACAAGGCCTTTTGGGATTTTATTTTATTTTAATTGGATGACCTCTTTTCTAAACACCGTGTCCTCTCCATTAATATTCTCAACAAATAGAACATAAAAAAAGGTTGTTGCAACAAAAATAGCCGTGAAAGCAGAGCTAAATGAAATTTCCACTAGCACTGTTGTAAAATCAACAACAATATAATAGTATATGGAAAATGTAGAAATGCCACTGAGACCATAAAGTATAACAACCAAGTACCAAATGTGAACTGGAGACCTCCAAGGCAGTCTATACAGACAATCTTAGTCTATTCTTCTTATAGTTTGATTTTAAGTAAATACCCTTGCAATAACAGGGTCCTCAAAACAAGAATTCAAATGGATTTAATGACTTTGTCACCGCCCTTGCTCCTTACAGTATCCCTACAAAGAAATTAAATGGAATTGGAATGACTCCAACACTCATGCCCATACCATTTAACATTGATAGATATTAATGATTTTGGTTATTATAGAGGGCACCATACAACATTAGGGACTATTGTACCTCAATTTTATTTTATCGTAGCCCATAATAATATAAAGTTGTTGCTAATGTCTTGGTTGATTCTTTTGTGAACAACTTTTATTTCGTATAACATTTGAAAAGGGGTTTCCATACTTGCTTTAAGGGGATGCCATACTTGTTAGAAGGTGTTGCAAGTTATTTTAGGGATTTGTTGCTCCAGTATTTAAGGAATTGCTCACTTCTATGCAGCTATTGGGACAAGTAATATTATCATTATCAATTGATATCTCTTTGGTAGTACTGCTTCATCAATTTGTTGATTTCTTTGGTCATTTCCATTAGTATATTTGCTCATATAAATATATTTCAGTGAAGTTGCTGCTATCATAATCAAAGATATAATATAGAGATTCAATATTCACACTTATTTGGCATTTTGTATAAAACTAGAAGGTTTACCACCAATTTAGAATATACCTAAATCACTTTCATTTCCAAAATTATTATTTCCAGTGTTAATTTGTGTAGTTCACCACCAGATTTAATATTAAGTTTGTAATTTTTTCTAGAAGGCTTGCTACAAGAACTAGCTTCAGTAGAGACAAATGAATCATAATGCAAACATTGGCATACATCAGAAATTCATTATCTACAACTAAACAACTAAAGGTTTTTCCCTATCATTTATAAGCAACCAAGGAAAATACCAGAACCAAAAATAATATTGTGTCTATTATAATATGTGCACATATTGACAGACATATATGTTACAACATTAAAAAATAGGATTCTAAGTAAACTAGAGGGTATAATGCTTGGCATAATTATTTTCAATATTTTATGCAAAAAATTACATGGCTGAAAATGAAGCTTAAAATGTATTCATTTCACATACCAAACATTTTAGATTTAAAAGCAATCATAAATGAATTTGATATACAATCCTGGTTGTGACCTATGCTCAAACCCAAACTAGCCAAAATTAAAAAATAATATGGACATGTTGCTGAAACTTCAAATAAGATGACTGATAAGTACTTTAAAATGAAACATTTTGGTACACTAAAGAATTCCTATATCTTTTGTGCTTCTCTTCTAGTTGAAGGGTTTCAAAATCAAGGAAAAGTAATGTTTGATAGCACTCACCTCAAGTTCAACCCACTAGTACTATAAATATCATGCACATACTCCTTGAATTCAACATAATCACTGTCAACATTGTCCTAAAGTTTTGTAGCTTTGTTGAGAGCTCTATTGACAGGATATTTTCCTTTTCGTTATGATTTCATATAATTGTCCTTAAACTATAAAAACATATAGAGTAAGACAATTATGAAGAGTTCAGTAAAGAAAAAACAACAATAAGAGAATGGGTATGCAAAAAAAATGATATCGTTGAGAATCAAAATATTGAGGGATAGCCTCTTACCTAATCTGAATATATGGAATTGTGATCATTCCATGGAGAAACTATAGGCTTAATAGAGGTATCCAACTACAAAAATTTCTCGGTGAGACCATGTAAGCAACTCATTATATGTTGGTACTCTTCATTTGAGTTGACATGATTTGGAGAGGCTCTTACTGGGCGTTCAACAAATGGCTATGAAATCTATGTTGATTAACTAGATTTCCACTTCATACTACTCTTAGATTTAGTGCGATCTAGTGTTTCCATATAATTGACAATATCTTCTACACCTACTTCTCTATTATTGTTTTCCACCTAAAATACGATGTCAATTTCAGCATATAGTCAGTTTAATAAAAAATTGAAATAAATAACACAATGTAAATTGAACCAAAAATCCATACACTTACTCCAATTTTTTCCATTTTGGCCTACAACCCACCTCGGCCAAATGTATATTCAACACTCACATTATCTCTTGCTCTCTTGCCTCTATTACTCTTTGTCAAATATTCTTCAAGACACATACTTTCTTTCAATGCCTCCCACTATTTGGGAAATAAAGTGGAGTCTAACCTCTCGTTTCCCTCCATGACTATTTTTCTACAATTATATATAAAATTGTTCATCAGAAGTCTCATCTTGTGCTTGTAATATTTTCTAGAGATTTGTCCACCACTAGTGTCAAAGGAATTTTTCATTTTTTGCATAACATATTCCACATTTCCTTGATCTTGTTTTGCAAAATTTCATTTTCAAATATCCAAATGGGCCCTACATCTTATTCCCAACTCGGAGGCCCACCTTGCAACATTTTTTCCCAATGGGTTCACCATCTCTTGATACCTCAACCAAGAATGGATTCTTCCCTTCTAATATTCTTTCTTTTGCATTCCTTTCTATAGATCTGTATAAATATTGACTCAATATTTGTCTTTTAACAAAAGCAGGCACATCTTTTTTTGAACCACTACCAATATTTCTAGCTGATCCACTAATTCCATCAAAAGTTGTAGATGCAATAGGTGCACTCTAAGGCACATTAGATGCAAGCAAACTCTCTTCATGACTTTCATTAACTGGAACTTCATGCTTCTTGGCCACATTAGGTGTGGCATGAGTAGGTATATCAATACTGGTCTCTGTAGATTTCACTTCAAACACATCCTTTATGTGTTGGCCTCTATGAGATGGAAACACTATATCTTTACTTTCTTTTTATTTTTTCTCTACATTTTCTCTGCACTCTTTTCCTTTCCTGTAGAAACAAAAAAAATATCACGTCATGTCTTATATACATAAAGTTGTTACCTATAAAATTTCATTAAACAGTATTAAATAAATAATATACTACTTATTGGATTTACAACTTGCTTGCTTGTCAAACCAAGACGCAATAAATATTCGTTATTCTTGGCCACATGTTCTTCAGGAAAGTGCTCATAATTTGTCACTGGAATTTCAGCATTTTGATCACTATCATCTAATTTGTGCCTTAAATTATTTTTCATCATTTCTTGATGTCCAAAAAAAATAATAACGGATAAATTAGCAACTTGATACAAAGATAATTAACCATAACAGAAATTGCATAAATATAAGTTTATGATGTCTTAGTTTTAATGAATAGTTATTAAAACATGTATGAAGTCTAAAGCAATGCAAACAACAACATTCATTAGATGTTGTAGGTATTTCAGTCAATAGATATTAAATAATTGTTCCCTACAGAAATGCCAGTTGCATAAAAAACTTAGCAATGTATTTGAATCAATCCATCAAATCTTGGGATTGGAATGAGGAATCCTTCACATTAGATGTGGATTCACCATTAGGTCAGTGATAAATTTGGTGTTCTTGGTCTTTTGGCTTCATTCCTCTGTTCTTTTTCTTAATATACAATCTGATCTTTGTGGGCAATGAGCAATTATATCTCAGTCTATGTGGGATGAATGGGCTCAGAATGGGAGAAAATGTAAGGGATAAAATTTTATACTCTCCCTTGTTACTCCATTTTATACTTACTTTTGTTCATGCCATGAATACGTAGTCATAATGTTCATTTTTCTTGTTTACAAATTGAAAAATTTCTTCCAACCCACCTATTAGTGACATGCCCACACCTAGGACCTTATCCCTTGTGTTGAATTTTTATTTTTTCACCTCTTGATTAAACTTCACTAGAAATTGATCCTTATCTCATAATTCTCCACAAAAACACCTCTATTTGAGCATCTAGGAATTTCAATTATAAACATCTCATAAGTACTTTTTAAAGATACACAAATAGTCAATCATTAGCACTCCTCATTAGAATATCATTTGACTCCAAAAGAATTTAAGGACATATCTCTAGAATAACTTTAGATACATCATCATCAACTCATTAGTTTTTTTTTCAATCTATGTACATGAGATTGGCTCATCATTGAGACAAGTTGAGGTTACCAATCTTCTACCTCTAAACAAGCCCCTAAATGTGCTTATAAAAAGTAGTTTTAGATGTAGGTACAAACATGAAAATTTTCACAAGATGCATTAACATAAAATAATTTTGCAACATGACTTAGCCATGTGGAGTAGAATTTCTTAGGACAAGATTGTGGGCATGGTTTTGGCTGAAGTGCTAGAGAACTCATTATTACCTGCTCTTTGTCACAGGTCAACTATCTACATCTAGATTTGAGATACATTACATCAAACACAACATGTATGCTTTATGTCCGTCGAATGTCACTTTGATAAAGTATGCTAAAAATGATCTCCAATCTCCTATTAAGATCTCTTGTCTTTACCACTTAACTTGAAAGAAAATAAAGAATGCAAATACATCAAAATACAAGAATCGAGATAATTTCATTTCATCTTGTAGACTAGGTATGTTAGAATAGTACAAGTTGTTGAGAGAAATGTAGTACTTAAATGGTGTTGAAGGCATCCAATGAGGGATACCCAAGGTTTTTTATATAGCAATTGATAGGAATAACTTAGACTAACAAATAAAAATTTAAGCCTATGTAAGTAGTTAAAACAATGTTATGTGCGAGGTTTCCAAGGATATACCTTAGATTCTAAGCTCATTTTGTTCAAAATTTGTAAACATATATATATTATCTTCCCAAATTTATATGTTAGTTCAACCATGTAAGAGATTCACATATTTTTCACAAAGTTATAAAAAGTATATATATAATTTGATATTCTTAAATATATTATAAAAAAGTGTCTAATAGATAGTCCACTACCTTGGCTGTGTTTACATTAGAAACTAGAGGAAACTAACAGACTCCTCTATAGATGAAAAGATGGGACAAAACATCAAGATCGCACATAATGTGTTTGACAAAATGTTTGACCCAGATGTAATCTCTTGCATTAGCATGATTGTTGTATATGCACAACAAAAATTTGTTGATGAAGCCTAGGGTTTCTTTATAGAAATGCCTGAAAGAGATGTGGTTGCATGGAATTCCATGATTTGCTGGTTTTTGCATAATGGGCTTCTTAATGAAGCCCTAAAACTCTTTAAGCAGGGGTTAGAGTATGAGTTAATCTTGATGTGAGTTGAGATGAGGGTCCTAAGATGAACAAGCTTCTATTGTAGGCATTGTCATAACAAAGGAGTCAAGTCGATATATACCTCTAGCAACGAATAATTTCAAGTAAGAACATGTTTATTCAGAGGTCATTTCTTCAAACAAAAACCTAGTAATGGAAAATGACAAAGAACATTGTATAGTTGTAAGGGATACAAAGGTGGATGATTTTAATATGATGGATGTTGACAACAAAAATCTAAGAAAACAAGAACATGAACAAAGACATAGTCCAGAATCAACACAATTAGACAATAAGGGTGTCAAAGAAACAAAGGTAAATGAGGTGGCATCTAACCATGCCTTGATAGATTCTAAAAAAAAGAGCAAAAATAAAAATTCACTAAGAAAGAATACTACTACTTCAAATGGGAAAAGAGCTAAAGTACCCCATAAGGGAACACCCATTCCATCAAAAACACCATCCAATATTACATCTAGGACATAAAAAGTTTGGGTTTCATCAGGGCTTAACAATTCTATGAGGGGTTTTCCAAAGGTTTCAGCAAAACCAAATAGTGGCATTGTGATTAGGCAGGAGGCTAATGTGGATACAACTAAGAGGAAAAAATTTGTTTCCTTGACTGCATCGATTAATTCTGGAACAAATAAAAGAGAATCAACTAGATAGGCCCTCGCAGACAAGAAACAAGCCTCAAAAGTATAACTAAATAGCTCAACCATGACAATAACTTTAAAAAAGAGGCTTTTGTTAATGGGGCACTAAAGATAGTTGGCTCGAGGATACCTCATAAAGAGAAAACTAGGCATCAAAATGATAATCTGACAGCTCCAAAGAACAAAATGGAGAAAAAACAACTTGAATAAAAAATAGGAGATGCAGCTAGATCAACTTTTGTAGGGTCTCACAAATCTCCCAATGCAAGTAGGTTTGATAACAAAGAAAATGGAGTAGTTTTTAGCTTCAAAAGTGATGAAAGAGTAGAGAAGAGAAAAGAGTTCTATATGAAACTAGAAGAAAAGATGAATGCTAAGGAAGCTGAGATGAACCAAATTCAAGATAAAACACATGAGGAAATGGAGGCTGAAATAAAAAAAACTATATAAAAGGATTACTTTCAAAGGAACACCCATGCCTACCTTCTACCAGGAAGCATCATCAACAAAATTAGGGAACAAAAAGGTGTAGTATACTGGCACAGAGCTTGCGAACTTTTAAAAAAAAATTGCTTTGTTTTTTTCATAAATTAGTTTTCTAAATATAATTTCTGAATTGTTCTACAAGTGGAAAATGAACATTGAAATTTCCCATAGCATCATATTTTCAAGGCATGTATTCTCTAGTTACTATTCCACTCCTTAGAGAGGCAAGGCACAAATCATGATAGTTTGATATTACTATCTTTGAGATCAGTCATACCATTGGAGTTACTGGTTCATATTTCTATTTTCATGTAAGAATACAATATGAAAATAATTTAGTGATTGCTATGGGTTTCACAAACCTCTGCAATGTCACAAAACCCTGGAAAGAAGAGTACTACTTCTAGTACAAATTAATATTCTAGCATTGTACCTACTCACAAGATAATTTCTATGCAAGGGACCAAGAACAACACAAGTCCATCAAAGAAACATAGGGAAGATCAACTAGATACTATTGTCTCCTATGTTAACAAGGCACAAAAGGAAAGTGAGTCAAGAAACCTTTCCCCTAGGAAGCCCTTAAAATAAAAACTTTCAGTCAATGCCAATCCTAAAAGATAAATCATCCATCATTCCAGACAAGAGAATTCTTTAGAAATTGATGGAACAAAATCAAAAGTATTAGAAAATCTATTTACAAATGAAGAAATAGATAAAAAAAAGTGCTCTAATCACCCATGACAAAAAATCAATATTCTTTTATGAAATTTCATTAGATGGCACACAAGAGGATTTGATGAATGGTAGTCTTGACCCATCTAGTGAATTGCACAATGTCTCACAAGCAAAGAATGAAATGAATACTGATGAAGTTGAATCAAAGATAATAGCTAACACCATAGTTAAGGTTGCAATTCAAAATTCCCACAACCCGAAAGACGCTGACAATGGAAAAGAAAAGTTGGTTGCACAGAAGGCTGAAGTGGTTAAGGATAAAGAAAGTAACATGATAGGTAGTTCTATTTCAAGGATCAAACGAAAACCCCCACAACATGCTTCACTGAGCACTGGTCATGAATCAAAGGACAAAGCAATCAAAGCAGCAAAACTTGATCAGAAAAAGATTACAATGCCTATTGAAAATGGAAAGAGGGAAGCCCCACCAAATTCCTCAATAAAGCATGGCATGAAATACAATGCAAGATTGGCTTGCTTAATTTCAAATGTAGCTATAGCTTGATTAAGTTGATATAGAATTGTAAGTTTCTTGTTAGCCTATGAAAATAAAGTCTAAAAATTCATACACTCCTTCCACACATTTTATGTGGTACACACTCTACATCCTATTTGTTCCATCAAACATTTGAAGGTTTTTTTTAAGCTATCAAAGGAGTGGTAGAGATAATCAAGTCTATTATCATAGGGATCTTCTAAACAATATATAGGTTCTTAAAATGAAGACATAAAAACCCTTTTTACTGGACTGTCATGCATATAAATAAGACTAACTGTATGTTTTCAATGGTTTTGCTTATGTGCAATGGGAGCTTATCATAGCACATGTATCCTAACATGAATCATCTAGATGCATATAGATTGGTATTGGGAATAATAGTGAACATAACTAAGTTGATGTAGCCCATGCCATAGAATATATTCATGGTCATTCTTCCTTACAACTGTTGTAATGTAACAAAAAAGTTATGATTTTTCTTTTCAATGAAGACATGATGGCCCATGTTACAATTTTGATATAGCAAGATAATGGTGTATCTTTCACAATTTTAGTTTCTTAAACCGTAGCACTCAATGGTTGTTCCATAGGATACACTTTCCCACAATATGGGCTAGGTTAGAGGGTTTCTACAGAATGAGATTTGTATAATCATGGGTTTTAGCTATTGGATCTGAAGTTACAGAGAATAGGGTATGTGTAGGATCATGATGGGCCAAAAAGTGGAAATATGATGGGTATTTGTAGGGTATGTGGCTGACAATTTTTTTTTTACCCACAATTAATAAAACGAAAAGGGTTTTTAAAGGAGATTCTTCGATTTCCACCAATATAAATTATGCTTTACTTGAATTTAATAAATTATTATTATTCATTTTCTATTGGAATTACAACTAAAGTCCTAATTGATAGGTTGATTGAAAAACATCTATAGCTTTCAAACAGTATCACATTTTTTGAATCCAAAATATGTGTCACATTCTATACTTCATATACTATAGGATTAAAAAAAAAAGAATTTCATGAAGTTTTGACCTAGTTAAAGTGGTTAGATGTACAATTTTTATATTTTTATAAATTTGTAATAAAAAATCATAATTAATTATTTACTTGAAAAAAATTACAAAAAAATATGCATCACATCGGGACATGAGTCCTCTACTTATATCTAAAATATTATAAAAAATATTATCATTTTATTGTGGTTAGGGTGGTCAAAAAACACCTACTTATTTTTTCCCTAAAATTTAAGTACTACTACATTGAAATTTTATATTTTCACCAAATAGATTTTGTTTAAAAAAAAATAAACCTAGTAGTTTAGAAACTACATTCAATTTGCTACAAATTTTATTCTTACATATTTTGAAATAATATAGATAAATTATTCAAATGTTTACATCAATTTGCCTAACTCTGATTTTTCTAAATTTTTTGCCACTTAAGGGCCTATTTTTTCCATGATGATCCTATACATACCCAATAATAGAGAGAGCGAATAAAATTGAAAGGTACTTAAAACCTTAGTTAAAGTCTTGTATGCAAACTCTTTGTCAATGCCTTAAGGTGGAATGTTCACAGTATGCAAGAGGGACAGTGTTCATGAGTCTATAGGGTAATCTACAATGAAAACTAGAAACACTAAAATCTTTCAACAAAAACTCATGACATATATGATGGTGGTCTTCAATTCAAAATGACTTGTGGATACCCAAATAGAGGACATTCAAGCTACGGTCATGATAAGCATGGGGCAAAGTGTGAATGGATTTTCTTCAAATCTTAAGTGTTAACTATGAATGCAAATGATAAATGCAGTTGAAAGTGAGTATAATGACTATTAAGTTCAAATTAGCATAAGGAAGTGTTTAGGTGGTGCAGGGGAACCTATAACCATGATTCAAACCATGTCTTGGTAATGGTTTGTCATAAAGTGTTTGGGTGAGCTTATGAGATTTTAGGTGTTTTTTAATGGTATTTAATGAAATAAGGTCTCTATAGACCATTATATTATGTATTTAGGGGGATTTTGTGCTTTGGTGATTAAAGGTGCAAAGAAAATGCACTCTTGTAACAATTTGTACCCACAAGTGAATTTGTAGCCTTAAAAGGAAAATATTTGTATTTGAATGTAATTGGACAAGAGTGATAACTTAATGATGTAATAGGAGTGAGTTCAAGATAATTTGGAGTCATAAAGGTCTAGGTGTCCAAGGTTGCACAATAATATTCTTAAGTGCAAAAGTAAAGTTGTCAAAGCACAGTTTTAGGAAATAAGTGGGAATTAGCATTTTAAAAGTCAGTTAGAGGATTTAGGTAGTTAGATTTCAATGTAAAAATGTACTTAAATCCTTCAAAGTCTCAAAAAATATGTTGTTCAATTATTTTTTGGAAGGATTTCATAAAAGAAACAACGTTCATTTTTGTTGCTACATCACAGTTTTTCCTGATTTCGAGAACTTCTTCTCTTCTGTACAACCAATAAAGTCAAGGTGATGATTTATAATTATTTTATTTGCATAGAGGCATGTGTTAATTATCATTTAGAACAAATTTCAGTGATTTTCAATGGTTTTTGGGAAAGAAAACTCATTTTTTTCTGAAAACTGTCTATTGGGGCAGTGAAAGCATAGTTTTGAGGAAGAAAATGTAAAATTAGTCATCTCACCTACTTTAAAACCATGTGTTTTAGTGGGATGATATATTTAATGTTTTTTTGTGTATTCAAATGGTTGGGCGGGTTGTGGAGTCGAGGTTTTTGACATGGAGTAGTGTTTTAAGGGCTAGTAACAGTGATTTTGTATGAAAAATGGTGGTTTCAAGGGTGGTTTTTGTGAGTCATTAAAGGGAACAACTTGGGAATGGTTTGAAATTCTTGTGTAGACCCTGTTAAACTTATTTTATTCTTTGGTGAGGCTTGGAAGGCCTTGGATTTGTGAAATGTAGAAAACTCTAAGTATTTGTGAGTAAATTGAGGGTTTTTGTATTGGAAACCTAATTGAGCATGTAGGGTCCTAAAAGCTAGAAAGGATTTTGTTTTGAGACTTAAGTAAAGACTATTTTTGGGTTTGGTGGTCCGGTGTGAAGTTTTAAAGGTAGTATCTTTCAAAATTTGGCCTAATTTGAGGCTTACAACAATGAAAAAGAAAAATTTGAAGCATTCGGTCCAAAGGAAGTGTGTCTAGTTTCCTAGTATGTTGTGCAACCCTGAAATGGGTCCTTGAATCCACAATAATTTTTTTTGGTTTTTTGGAAGGAATTTTTGAAAAGACTAAAAAACCAGTTTCCAACTGCTACAAGGGAAAGTAGTGTGCAAAATGGTGATTTTTGTGAAGTTCAATGAATATATTTTAGTGGTTTTTTGAGGTTCTTTCAATTGTCATTGTATGAATTTTGAGATATTTGGTAGGGTTCTTGTGAAATTTTGTTGCCTATTTTGCAAAATTGAGTGATTGGAGAACTTCAGGGTGAGTTGATGCCTTTTGAATCAGAACCTAGGTGAAGAGTTTCTTTGACCAAAGTTGATTGATCCCTACTATTGAGAGTCTCCCCACCTTGATCTACATCATTAGAACAATCAACAAAGGTAACTAAAGAAGCAATAAAACATAGCGTAAATGAAATGGATATGAAGCATTTGTAGTAGTGGACAATCCTCTTTGCCAAGTGACAACAACAATGAGAAAGGTGGTCACAAAAAGAAGGCATAAAGAAAAACTTTATGTGAAGTGTTTGATGATCTTAACAAAGAATATAACATTTGTTTGGTGGTTAGATGAGGAATATGATACACAACTATAGCTTCTATGGTGACAACCAAGGCTATGAAGAATAAATAGTGATACATTGAAAGAGGTTTTCTCTAATCCTTTCTTTTCTACATCTAGAGTTGAAACTTATGTTCCTTCCAAGCATGGCTAGGGTAATGACAAGTGCACAAATGAAGAGAATCCTAAAAATTTTCTTTATAAATTCTTTGATGGTATGTTACACCTTGAAGGAGACCAAGAAAATGTAATAGAAGATGCTTTGTTTAAATAGGAGCTTGATGTCTCCCTTTTTCTAGCCACATCAAAATCTACTACAAATATGTTTGAGCCATTGCATAGAATTGAAAAGGGTTTTTACTATTGTCAAAATTGTTAAAACCTTTTGTCAAGCATCAAGCATAATAACCATGTGCTATCAAAGGACCAAGGAATGACAACTTAGAATGATAGTAACTTAAGGACAATATGGTGTTCATGTGCCCTACAGGACAGTCATGGACAAAGGAAGTGGTTATTAGTTTAATTTCAAGAAAATATAACAAGGAGAACAACCATGATAAGCATGAGAAAAAGATACAAAGGTTCATGGAAGTTCCTTGTAAAGATACATGACAAAGTAAGGTATTATAACATTTATAGAGGCTTGTGATTGAAAATTAGTAAAGAGGTAAAAGCAAGGCTTTAAAGGGAAAAATGAAGATAAAGGGACTATATAAGCAACCTCTATGTAGACAAGGTGGTTGATTTAGACTAGTTGAAGATGCATCTAAAAAGAAACTTAATCCCATGTGGTGCAGGAGCACCTAGAGCATACATTGATGAAATTTCATCATTTGAAGGAGAGCATTGGGATAATAGGGGTACTTTGAGTCATTTAATGTTAAATAAGGTCTTTGAGACCATTACTCATGTAATTGGGTGGTTTTTAATGTTATTTAGTTCAAAAATGCAAAAGGTTGCATAATAATATACTTATTGTCAACAAATTGTTAAAAGTGAAAAACTAAGCATTGTGAGGGTCTAGTTGGTTGGATGGTTAGTTGTAGGAATTCCATAGTTTTTTTTATTAAAAAATTTATTTAAAGCCTCTTGAAAACTCGAGCAAAGGTGGTTGGATAATTTTGAAGGAAAAAATCAATAAAAAAAACCTTTGTTTTTAGTTATTTCTTGAGTTTTCTTCCATTCCTAGCCTGTGTACGGGTCCATACAATAGGGGTTGGCTAAAAAATGCATTGAATTGGTTTTAGCATAGTTTTATCCTCATTTCTAATCTATTCTTGTAGTATCTTATTGTGTTGGAGAAATTTAGTGGTTGATTTCTTGCAGACAGGTCTGAAAACATGGTATAAGGGTTTGGTCACTGGTGCAGGAGCACTTGTATGATTACATGCCTCCATGAGGCCTATTTGTACATAATTTAATTATAAGTGTTAGAGGTCATGAAATAAGGTCTTTCAAGACCATTACAATATGTTTGATTCATTTGGTGAAAGCTTAGATAGGTTATGTGAACAAAGTATCCAATTTGTACAATTTGGAAAATATTGTCAAATAAGGTCTACAATAGGGTTTTGATGTTTTGATGTTAGGATAAGATCTTAGTAGACCATTTTCATCATGTAATTAGAAAACTAGTGGTCTATTTCTATTACATAATTCAAGAAAATGCAAAAGAAGGGGTAAAATCTTGTAAACCTTGTTGTTAAGGTTAAAAGAGCAAAGTTGTTAAAGTAACAAATCAAGAAGTTAGGAGGCTGTTATAGTTAGTTGTAGGAATTTAAATTGAGCAGGAATCCTTAAAAAGGATGAATAACCTCAATCAAGATGCATAGGTGAATGCAAATAATGGGTAAATCAATGAAAAACCTTATTTTTGGTATGCAAATTTTGTGTTTTTGATGGAAAAATGTGATTACAGAGTATTGTATGGCCTAGTATTGGTAGGTAATGGCTTTTAGTTATAATTTTTTGAAAGACCTATGAATCTATTTGAATTTGGTTCAAGTCTCATGAATTTTCATGCTATAATATGAAAGATATTACAAGTTTATTAAGAACTGCCTAAAACCCTATGTTAGGGTAACAATGGCCCTTCTAAATTGTGTTTCTCAAATTCTACTCAATGGGTTCATCTAATTTTTGGTGAGAATACTCTTCTAAGGATTTTATTACATACTCCCATGGTTTTGGGCTGAGGGCATAAAATTTAGGTGTTGAAATTTTGAATCTTTGGACTGTAAATCTGGGCATTGTCATAAAAATAGAGTTTGGCATGGGAACTAGGCCTAGGGTTTAAGGAATGGAATCTTGTAATGGATTTTGAGTATACTAACAAGCTATAACAGACTAAATGTGGTATATTCCAGTTGATTGCTAGGATAAATCAATCACATAATCAACATTCTCAATAAGCCCTATTGTGTTGAAAGAAAATTAGGCCTAATTTGTATGTAGTTAGTCCTATTTTTGTTATTACTCTTCAAAGAAACATATATTGGTTTTTTTGTTATGTTTTAAAATTTCTTAAAGAGCATCCAAAACACTTTTTATAGTCCTAGGAAAGGGCCTACATCAAGAGATAAATTGATAGTCTGGGACAAAATACTACTAGAATGTGGCCCTTGAATGCTCAATATTGTGATTCTGTTGAAATAGTGGAAAGACTAGTTATAAGTATTTTGAAATTTTTTTATGGAAGCTATCCAAGGTGACTCAAAGGTTAGAAGTAGTTTTAAAGGTAGGATTACTATTTTTTATGTCTAAGGAAGGTGGTCCCTATGTGTAAATCAATGAATCTGTTGAAGCGGTTTTATGAACTTGGGCTTCTTTCAATCAATAATAGTATAAGTACCATGTATTGGTGGTATGATAACTGATTTTAGCTTGAATGGGTGAAGGAAAATTTGGAAAATTCAATCCATTTGAGAATTCAATAATTTAGGTATTTTGGTATTGTGTGGAATCTTTGAATGGGACCATGTGACAACCATAATAGAATGACAAGAACTTAGAAGGCAGACATTGTGAGGTCTTTGTTTGACTCAAATAATGGTGATATATGTTTTGATTGATTGATTGTGCTTAGAAAGAAAAATTTTGTATTTGTAACCATCATGTGCCATTGAAGAATTTATAAAGTAAGTTGATCTTGGTTAATGGTTAAGAATGTTTTGAAGAACTTGAAAGAGATTGAAACTCTTATTTCAAAATTTTGAGTTGTATAATGTTATAAAGAGACATATAGTTGAATAAGTGTGTCAAGGTTTTGGTTTCCTCCATCTAACTTTGCATGAATTGCCTAAATGAACTAGAAATCCATTCCACCCTTTTGTGACCATAGTTCCTTCATGGAATGGACCAGTAGAATATAGGATTAGTTGTAGGATTCAATGAATAAAGTTTGGTGAGGGGTTTTAGGATAATCTCCATGTTGTCCCTGCAAGAAGTCAAATTTTGTGCCTTTTAAGCATAGCTAGGGCATGGGGTTTTGAGATTTTCAAAGAGAATAGGTTGGAACTTTTTTGTTCCTTAGTGGTTTCAATTCAGAAGAGCAAGGATAAGGTGGGGAAAAATCAAAGTTTCAATTGTAAATTATGTTAACAGTCTGATAACACAGAGTTGTGAAGCATAAATGCTAGGGTTTGTGGAAAAGTGTTTGGAATTTAACTTCTAATAGACTCATAAGCTTGAGCACATCAAATTAAAGAGGTTTTAAGTGTTGGTAGGTTGGAATTATGTCTAGAGGTCAAAGAACCAATAACCCCCTGTTGTATCCAAGGCCTAATTAAGCCTATTACAGTTTGAAACAAGTTTTGATTAACATATTACAAAGAACCTTCATCCAATGTGTGATTTTTTTTAAATAGGTTTAATGGATGGGCATGTGGGATCATGGTTTGCCAAACAAGCCCTTAAGTGGCAAAAATTCAGAAAAATAGTGTTAGGCAACTTGGCGTAAATATTTGAATAAGTTATCTATATTATTTCAAAAATATGTAAGAATAGAATTTGTAGAAAATTGAATGTAGTTTCTAAAATACTAGGTTTATTTAAAAAAAAATCTATTTGGTGAAAATTTGAAATTTAATGCAAGAGTATTTAAATTCAGGGAAAAATAAGAAGTAGGTGTCCTCCAACCACCCTAACCATAATAAAATGATAATATTTTTTGTAAGATTTTATATATAAGTAGAGGACTCATTTCGGATGTGATGCATATTTTTTGTAATTTTTTTCCAAGTAAATAATTAATTATGAATTTTTTATTACAAATTTTAGAAAATATAAAAACTCGTCTTCTGACCACCTTAACTTGGTCAAAATTCATGAAATTTAATTTTTCTTTTTTAATCCTATAGTATGTAAAGCATAGAATGTGACGATGTTTTGGATTCAAAAATATGATACCGTTTGAAAGTTATAGATGTTTTTCAATCATTTATCGATTAGGACTTTAGTCGTAATTCTAATAGAAAATGAATAATAATTATTTATTAAATTCAAATTAAATCATAATTTATATTTTTGGAAAGCTGAGAATCTCCTCTAAAACCCTTTTGTTTCATTAATTTTGGGTGAAAAAAAAGTCATCAGCCACATACCTTACAAATATTGCCACTTTTGGCATACCATGATCCCGCACATGCCCGATGTCTAAATATGTGATTTATTTTTATTTTGAGTGCATGAGTAAAAAGAAAACTTCTGACAGTCTCATGTATAGACCTACAAGCTTTACAAATAGTTAGGGAAGGAAGTGCAATTAGAATAAGAAGTTTGTGTACCTGGGCATAAAATGAGTTTATTCATGTTAATTCAAGCCTACTAAATCCATTCCAATTGTTGAAGCAGATATTTGTGTCTTGGAAAGAAAAATTTGTAGTTTGGTGGCTTATAGGCATTATAGTTGCACATTATGGACATCATAACCAATTGATGAAATAAGAAAGGGCCGAGGTTGTAATTGTTTGTTTTTGATAAATTGATGCTTACCAATGTGTCCTAAAGGCCATTGGGGGTTGGGGAACTCTGATTTTGCAATTTTGAATATTTGAATCAATTGATTGTGAAGGAAAAGGTGAATGAATAACACAAGAATGTTTTGAGTTTTGATAGATCAAATTGAGAAAGTGAATTGTCTTCCTCTGTACTCTGCATCAAGATCAGACCCATATGAGCAATAGTGAAAAATATCTTTATTTTTTCTTTTGTAAACCTACTAATTGCTTTGCTAGTAGGGATTAAGTTTACACATCCACCATTTCAGGACAACTCTTTTAGGTTGTGCATAGGAGACTCGAACTTGGACATAGCTTTTACAAGCTCATTCAAAAACCAATTGTCCACAATCCTAGCAAAGACTTGCATACCCACAAAATAATAGTAGAAGAAATATATGTCGCAAGTATTGTTTTCAAGGGAAAAATTAAAAAAAAAAAAAAAATAATTAATCAAAAACCCTTAGCCCTTTATCTGAAAGAATTTGTGGGCAGACTGAAAAATTTTTTAGGGTTTTTTTAAGTTCTCTGAATTTCAAACTTCATGGATTAAATTCAGTGAACCCTATGACTTAGGTCTCTACTGATGGAAACAACTAAGGGATGTTCTTACTACCATTTTCAAGTAATCTTTCTTTCCCAAAGAAAACTAAGAAATGTGTTGGACACAGTAGGGTGCTTGTCCTATGCTTGTCTTGTGTCCCATGTTACACAAATGAAACATGCAGTGTCGTTTACAAAGTTAAAAGATGGTACACAACAATAGAATACCAATGTGGCCATTTCACATACCATAGCTAAAGGAAATCCAAGTCATACCTGTGTCATGCATACAACTTTTGTAGGTATTTTTGGAGGTCCAAAAGCCCCAACTTGAAGTACAAGCTTCTATAGATATACCAAAAGAATGCTTTGCTTACCATACATGAATAAGAAACATAGAATCACAATAGAAAAGGAATCCAAATCTATTTTCTCACTATAAAGATGATTCCCCAGTCTTACCTGTAAAGCTATGTGTTGTTGAGCCTGAGCTAAGACATTCTCTTGGTCTGGTTTTGGTTGACCACTGCTATGAGAAGGAAATAAGATGGAATCAATTAGATTGTTAGAAGTACAGATTAAAAACAAATAATATAGATTCAATTGTATTATAGCCTCATGCATATCTATACCTGGCTGTAGCATGGTGAACAATCAAAGTTTTATCTCCCAATTTAGGGAAGCACATGCAATGTCTGTCACAGCTGGATCCTAATATTTTTGATAAAAGTAATTAGCATCTTGAATATGACAAGAAATAATGATGCTTGTGTCAGAGTACTGAAAATTCCATTTCAAATAAAATTTGTTCAAAATTTACAAAAATATCAGAATGTAGAAAGGCTTGCCTGGTAGACACAAAATCCACAACCTTTTGAATTCCTGGTATCTCTATCTTTACATTCACCCATACATTCACATGTGTTCTATGTAAAATTTTAGATGTTTTTCATCTTGTCTACTGTGATATTAGAAACAGACTTGAAAATAATTGTGAAAAATTTGAAGGTTCTTATTTAAATTCATGATTCACATAACTAAATTGCTTGTGTATTCACAGTCAAACCACCATTTAATGAAATAATTAGGAATGAATTTATAGTTGTCATTAGTAGGTGGAAAATTATTTTGAGAACACTAATTGTATTGAATCTATTGAGGTAAACCATGAAAATAGACTATTAATTTACAACAATCTATTTTAGAACGAGTTTATTTTGCATAAAGATCTAGGGTTTTTAACAATATTACCTGTTTTCTTGTAGACAACCCACGGGCCAAAGAAAATGACAACCAGGGCATAATATTTTTTATAGATCCTGATCATTAAAAATCCAATACAATGATCACTTCCCGCCACACCCATTATAAGCTTTCCTGCCAAAAGAAATTGCATCCTAAGTGCAACACTATGGCTATAGGAGAGCCAACACAAAACCATCGAAAAGATGGGAAAAAACATCAGTTTAATGGCCATAGCAATAGATGGGAGAACCAACTCAAAGCCATCGAAAAGATGTGAAAAAACATTAGTTTTAATTTTAAGGATAAGGTGTGGGAAAATTAATTATATTTTTAGGGAAAAGGTATTTTTTCTATTGTCTTAATTTGAGACAATATAAAATTAAAAAAATAACCTAAATATGTTTAACTTCTATTGTCTTAATTTGAGATAATGTAAAATAAAAAATACAACTTAAATATTTTTAAGATAAAATTAGTATTTTGTCTTAAATTATTGTCTTAAAGGGCCCCTCTATGTAGTAGTGAATTTTCATCTTATTATTTTAGAATATGCTTTGGTTGCACTATAATATGTTTGCCTCTTTGTTTTGAAGCAACTCTATTTTATCCTCATTTATTTGGAAATTACTTTAGCAAAGCCAGCAGTGAAATGTAATGTTCTTCTAATCATTATGTTGCTCCTATTCAAGGCCACCTACTTTCAAGATTAAGATTAACACAAACAAGCCTTGCTAATTATGAATCCTTGGTTTCAAAATAAGCTTGGAAAATATAGTAAATTCACCTATGCAATGAGTAATCATTTTTAAAACAATAAAAAATGGTCTGACCACATAAAGATTTGAAAAGTAAAATTAATGGAAAGCGACTTACCATAAGATTCTACACAAATCGTGTCTGATGCAGAAAAATGGGCAGAGGTTGAACCCTAAATCAAGTGTCACACTTTCACTTCTCCATTTTGGTGAGCTGCCTTGAAAATAAGGTTTTGACTTTCACTTCAATATTTTAGCGAGTTATACCTGAAAATAAGGTTTCAATTTTCACTTCTCCATTTTGGCAGGCTATGATTGTAACTAAGGTCTTGACAAAGGTTTTAGAGTATTTTTATTAAAATGATAATTATGGCCAAGATTTTAATAATGAGCACATTTTGACATGTTAAGTACATATATAAAATTATTGCTAGCAGTTGCACCTTGTTGTACGATAGGTATGCCGAAGAGGTATGAAAGGTAAATTAGAGAAAAAATTGGTGTATTTTTTCAGACATATGTGTAGTACATGAGGTCAATTGGTAGGTCATTTAGAAAATTATCTTGTTTGTGTAACAAAAGTCTCAATTAGCATTCACTCAATAAATATATATTTTAAATAAAAAATTTCATTAGACAGAATTATATATTTGTAATAGTAAATTTATTATAGGAGTTCAATTTATTTTTTCTCTAGATCCACCTCTCTATATCTTATCTATATCTCCCTATCCATTTTATGTATTTCTCTCTATATATCTTATCTCTATCTCCCTCTCTCTTTTATGTCTTTCTCTCTCTATAAGTTTGTCTGTCTATATCAAACGTCATGCTACCTTGATCATAACTCCCCAAGGACACATACCATTCTTGGATTTTTGTCATGAAACAAGTAATCAAAAGTTATTTTTTCTTTTCTCTATCTCTCTTTCCCTTGCTATCTCTTATATTTATATCTCTCTTGTATTATCTCTCTTTTTCCTATTCCTTTCTCTTTCAATCTTTCTCTCCATCTATATCTCTATTCCTCTTTATCTCTCTACCTCTATATTTCTTTGTCTCTATCTCTTTATTTTTTTATCTCCATCTTGATCTCTTCTATCATAATTTAACAAATTTATATAATAATACTTGTAAACTATTTGTAATATCATTATTTTCATCCAGTAAATGTAGAGTGTGTAAATTTATAATTAGTTTAGTATATATTTGAGAATTGTATGCATATTTATCTTCCACACTACATAGTTTGGCCCTTTGAGGAGTTGGGTATTCAATTTAGAAGAAACTTTGGTGTTCATATAATGATGACACCACAAAAAAAAAATTTATTCCACAAAAAATATTAATTAGTAATTTTATTTGTAATATTTTATTATAAATTATGGTAGGCTACGATTGAAAATAAGGTCTTGACAAAAGTTTTAGAGTATGTTTATTAAAATAAAAATTATCATCAAGATTTTAATAATGAGCACATTTCTTTATTCATTTTTATCTGTCTAATATTAGTCATTTATTTAGTCATTTAGTTGTGATTTTACTCGATGACCAAATTAGTCAATTATAAATGACCAAATTAGTCATTTATTTGTCAAATTCTACTAGTGTAAGTCATGTGACTAAAACTTCTAGTCACGTGACTAAAATTTTTAGTCATGTAATCATTTATTTTTAAATTCTACTAGTGTGTTTTTAGAAGGTGGGGAAGTAGCTAGGAGGAAAAAAATATTAATAGACAATATTTTTTTATGAAATGGACTAGTCACTGACCAACACTAATTAGGGTTAGGAAAAAGTGCAATGTAAACTACGAGAAAGGAATATCCTTCAAAACTCTACCCAATAGATTTTACTTAGTAGAAGGCCCCAATGAAAGAGCAAAGAGGTAGATCCTGAATCAGGGACCATATATTATAGGTTGATAATGTCATAATATCAAGGACTAGGAGGTTAAATTTGATCCCTTAAAGGAAGAAATCCTAGATATCACATTTTGTGGATTGTATAATTTACCATCAAAATACTGGATAGAGGAAACTCTTAAGGAAATCAGTAATAAATTGGGAACATTTTTTAAAACCAACAAATCTATAGAGGATCGTTAGTACAACATGTATGCATGGATCTATGTAAATATCAACCCCACACATCCCTTGCTAGGGAGATAGAGATCTTATTTGCATTAGGAATATGGTACCAAAAGATTGAAGTAGAAGAAATAATGGAAAGGTGTAAAATATGTAGAAAGAAAAGGAACCTAGAAGATAAGTGTCAATTTTAGGAGAAGAAGGAAACCAAGAGGATGTGATTCAAAATTAAGAAGGGTAGCAAGATAGGTGTCAAAGTATGCCCTTGTGAGTGTAGCATTAGAATCATCATCCAAGGGTTGAGGCAGTTTGCAAGAAGCCTCAGAAGGAGGGAGCTCAATCCCAATGGAGGACAAGAAGGTGAGAAATGGTATAAAATTAATGGTAGAGAGAAGTGTGAAATTTACTTGAGAAGAGTGAGAGGATCATAGCACAATCAATAATCCTAAGGTGGAGGAGAAGTCTAGAGAGACTAAGGGAAATGGTGAGATATCAAAGAAAGGGGAGCCAACTAAAGAAGTAAACATTAATGGGGTTCTAAATGAAACAAAAAATAAAGCAATGTGAAAGGCTCTGACCAATAAGATAGTGAGGATAAGGAGAATACCCCTAGGGAAAAACTAAAAGGAAGAAAAAAATCTCAGATGAAGAGGAAGATAGTGATTTTAGAGAAGCAGATGGGGGTATAATGGAAAATAGATTCCACAATCTAGAGCCTAGAGCACCAAAGTGAAACCAAGACTTGGTGAAAAGGTAGGAAAATCAAACAAGATGGTGATATAAATTCAAATTTTATTGGTTTTCCAACTAATTGTTTGGGATTTCCTAAAGGAGTTCAGCTGTCATATGCTCAAAGAATACAGTCCAATGGCTTCATGAATACAAATTTTTTTATAGTTTTGGGTATGTGCAGGATCATGATGGGCCAAAAGTGGCAATATGATGATGGGTATGTGGCTGACAACTATTTTTAAAATTGATGAAATGAAAAGGGTTTTAAGGAGTTCTGAAACTCCCATAGATATAAATTATGATTTATTTTGAATTTAATAGAAGTAATTATTATTTATTTTCTATTCAAATTATGAGCTAAAGTCTTATTGATTGATAGGCATGGTTGAAAAAGAAACATCTATAGCTTTCAAACATTATCACATTTTTTGAATCAAAAAAATATATCACATTCTATGTATGTCTAGGATTAAAAAAAAGAAAGATTTGAATTTCATGAAGTTTTAAATATTAAAGTTAAAAGGTGGTTAGATATACAAGTTTTTTATATTTTTCAAAGAGTTGTTGTAAAATTTATAATTAATTGTACTTGGAAAAATTACAAAAAATAAAGCATCCACCTTGAGGTCCTCTACTTATATCTAAAATCTTACAAAAATAGTATGTTTTTATTGTGGTTAGAATTGGTGGGATAGAAACCACTTCTTATTTTTTACCAACATTGAAATTTCAAATTTTCAACAAAATATAGATTTTCAAAATCACAGTAGTTTAAAAACTACAATAGAATTTTCCACAAAATTCACCTATTCTTTACATATTTTGAAATAATATAGATAACTTATTCAAATTTTAAAATTGATTTTCCTAACTCTAATTTTTCTAAATTCATAGGGCCTATTTTTTTCCATGATGATCTGCACATACCCTTTCTCATTTTATCTTTAGGCTTCTATCTCCACTATTTTGGCATTACATGCTACTCACATCCTTTGTTGTCTTCACATTCTTTCTAACAATGATATCACTATTATCAACATTTGTGCTTCTAACTTTATGCACTAGAAATCATTGTCTCATATGTATCTTTATATACTGTAAGGTGATTTCTTTTTTTGCTTTGATCAAATGTTCTTCACTATTTTTCATATATCTTGAAGTTTACTGTTGTTTGACTACTTAGTCCTCAAATTTTGGTATTCCTTGCTTCTAACTCACTGTCCACTCCAACATATATGTTCTTTTTCATGAAATCTAGCCCTTCATGAATATATATGGATATTATGAAAAAATTATTACATAATAAAACAACATAAGTAAGAATCACCAAACACCATAGACATTCCTTAGTGATGGTGCTATCACCTAAGCAAAGTATTGGTTTAGTTGTACAAAATTGTTGCCATGCTACTGTTACATATTTTTTGCCTCATCTCAAATGGAGGAGCTAGTTGATTGTTATTTAACATTAAGTGGAATTGTAGATTGAATTTTAAATGTTGTTTCACATCACTTTTTGCATTGAGTAACAGTTATGCATTTTAGTGAAGTAATAGAGTTTCAGAGTGCCATTCAGAATGTTGCAAAATTAAAAGAAATACAAAATTGAGTAAATGAGCAGAATAGCATTTCGGACGCTTTCATTTATTTCATGAAGAGCTTATATTTTTTACAAGGCTTCATTTGATTTCACAATCAGAATGATATTACAACATTGCATGAAAATGCATTTTCTTTTCAATTGAAAAGAAAAATTGAAATCAAAGATCCACATAAGCCGTGGATATAACTGTGACAACATATTGCTAATAGCACATTGCACTACTGAAGATACAGAAAGGGAAACACGTAAGTGACAGCATAATCATCATTGCCTGATTATCGACGTTTGATGTTGAATGGTGTACTTTGTCTTCTTGAGCTCCGTCAACCTGAAAGAGGGAAGGAGAGGGTGTCAGTGGCTCTGATTATGATGTAACTTATATGGAGCACCTACAATAGTACAACATACTATTAGCGATGCATTGAAACAATCAATCAAGTGCAGTATGAAAGAAGTGAGCTGAAGGAGAAATAACATCATGATCATCATGTTCTATTTTTATGCTAACATTGTTTGTTTCCATGTGCAGGTATAGGTAAAGTCATGAAGGTGAACATTATTCAAGGACCAAGTATGTGGAGAAAAATAGGCTCCCACAAGGGTAGAGCTCGGCATGCTGCCCTATTTCATTAAATGGGCTGGTTTTAAGAGATACTCTATCATATTCATCAAATGAAATGAGAACAACTGAAAGAGTAGAACATAGTTATCCATCAAGCAATGAAACCAACTGTGCATTCATAACGATTAGGGTTGCTTTCTGAAGGCTACAGGTGAATAGTGAGTTTAGTTCACTTAAGGAATTTAACTGAGTACATTTACACCAGAAATTGCTGAATAAGTTCATTTTATTTGCTGATCGTAATCATATATGTCATGCAAATTTCAATTCATCAATTCTTTCTCGGATAGTGAACAGGCATACATTATGCCTTAATGGTTTGATTTAATTTTCATTGTCAAAGAGAATAGATTTGAAGAGCATTTTGTATAGTGAAACATAAAAATGCATGAAGAGTACCATGCTGCTCAAAGAATACAAAGGACAGACAATGTATTTGAGCGTTGAATGAATTTCTAGTTCTAGTTGACTGGTAAAGTAAATATTGCATTATGATTTGTAATAACAAAGAGATCATTCCAGAATAATAATGAAGGAGCAAGTATTTTCTTTCCAGAATGAATTCTAAGTTGTCAATTATACATATCAACTGGTGAGTAGAGGTGGTTCGTAATGATGCAATGTTTCAATTTAAAAAAAAATCTCTACAGAATTCAAAAGTAGAAAGTGAAAGTTGTTGTGTTAAGGTTAAGGAAGGTCAAAAGAGCACTACTGTGCATAGAGTGAGCAAGCATGGATATAATATATACTAAGAGGTCCTTCTTTTACAATAGACAAACACTGGAATGATTAAAAGGATTGTTTATCAATGCTTATCAATGCTTAAGGCAAGGCAGCAATCACTGTTCATTCAATTGCTTTCAGAGAGTTACTTGAACAAAATTGTCAAAGCCAGACTGTGGAAGTCTAGAAGTCAAGGGTCACTGCTGTTTGTATAGACAATATGCATGGGTACAATATATTTAAGAAATATTTCCCTTCACAATGCATAAGCATAGAATCATGCTGGAAGTAACAAAATTCAAATGCTTTAGAAGCCAAAATTTGCAATATTATTGGGATTACTAATCTTTTATATCTTAAGCAAATATTGCATAGCAAAGATTCTTTTGTTATATCTTCAGGGAGTTATAAGTATTAAGCTAGTAATCTTTTTAGAATATTAAAGAAAGAGCAAACAGTTTGTTTCCAGAAAGATTTTTTGAGGTGTCAGTTATGCCTAAGAACAAAAAACTAGGTACGGTCCATTATGACTCAATGTTTTAGCTAAAAGCCCTGCATAAGTGCTAAAACAAAAAAGCAAGAGTTCGCTTTAGATCAATTCTGATTTCAGATCTTAACCATGACAAGTTCTCTCTCAGTGGAGGTGGCATGAGTTCAATGTTCAAGTAATGCAAAATGCAAATTAAAGAAGTCTGAATGCTTAAAGGAGCCCATAACTAAATATAGGTTAACACAAATTTTGATTTTAATCATGAGTGTCCATTTCTGAAGGAAGATTTAAAAGCAAACAACAAATGCCCACATTGGGGTTTCAATCAATGACAATTTTCTTTGTTTTAAATTGAGTATTTGAGCAGAGTTGTTCGAATTATGAGTAGTGGTGGTCATTTGTAGTGATGCAGTAAAGTTGTTTTCTTTTGAGAAGTGCAGAATACCAAGGAGATTGAAATGACTATACAAAATTCATGTCATTCGTTTATTTCAAAAGCTCGACATAAGCCACTGGTTGCTATTGGGTTGAGCCCATATGAACGGAATCATACAAACAAGCTTTGCAATTAAATCTTGAGTACTCGTATCCAGGGTTTGTTTTCAAAGTGCAAGAAATACAATAATGGAGTGGACCCATTTGGGTTTCGTATAAAGCAACAGTAGAATACAAAGATGCAGATTTCTATGCTAAATCAAGCTTCAGAGGAGAAGAAAAATGCATTTTTCTTTAATAATTTCAAAGACCCACTTTCAGTTTAGCTTCAAAATGCACAAGTAGCTACAGTGATAACCCATGTGAGATCTTGAATTAAGTAGCGAGAATATACAAAAAATGCAAGTTTCCTGAATTGGGTCAAGCAACAGAAGAAAGAAGATGCAGTTTTATTCAAATGTCTGTGATACCCATATGCAGAAATGCTTTCAAATAGACATAATGATCTTTTCCTATTCTGGGTCGAGCCCAAAATTCAAAAGGATGCTTTCTACAATGCACTTTTGGTTCAGCCTGAGCATGGCCAAAATTCATAAAATGAAGAGGGTTTCCTTTGGCTTCAGAAAAGTAATGAAGAGATACGAGCTTGAGGTGAAGAATTACTAGTTTAAGACAGAGAAAATTGTCAAGTCCGCGACCAGATACATATTAAAGTCTCGAAGCTTCAAACGAGAGTCCAGCTCGAGCCCACATGAACGGCTGGTGAAGGTGAAAAACATAGAGGCAAATACCATTGAGCTCAAACCCAAGGTTCAAAGTCTTCGAAAAGGAGCACAGAAAATGCAAGAAGAGACATTAGAGGGAGTATGTACAGGCGTGGCCATAAGGCCTAAGTATATTAAAGAATGGAGCCATAGGAGCTATGAAATCATCGAAAAAAGCTTACCTCTGTACTATAGAAGAAAGAAAAAGTGCAAGATGAGCTCCCATGGAGTGAACTAGCAGATGTCGAGCTCGAGCTCGTTGTGGCCAAAGGTGAGCAAGTGCAAAGAGAAGTCAGAGGAAAACATGACAATCCATGGCCTTAGTGGCCTGCTTTTATTCAATAATGAAGTGAAATCCATGATATGAAGTGGAATAAGCTTACCCATTGTAATTTTGACTGTCAGAAGGTAGAGAATGGTTCCTCAAAGCATTTGAGCTCGAATTTGACACATTCATGGTGGCGGCAGAGCTTCTTTCTTTCAAGTTGAAGAGTGTAAAATGAGTGATCATTAGGGTTTGATTTTGTTTTGACCGAAACCCTAATTCGAACATCATGATGGTCTAGAATGTTCAATTGAAGCATGTGGTGAATTCCAAATGGGGTCAAAATTCATAATGCTTTCCTTGTGACTTATTAAAATCTAAGTCCAAATGTATATGAGGGGGTCGAATTCCTAAGTTGGTCTATGGGTTAGGTCTGATTGATTTATCTTTTTTTCCTTGGTGAAATATTAAGTGGTGAAATATGAAGTTGGGTAAGGCTTTGATAATAATAATATTTGTGAATACCCTATGACTTAGGGTTAAAGAAATCGATGAGAATTTTAATGAGAAAAGGGAAGATTATGTGTTTTTTATGATTTTTGAGAAAATCAAAACATTGAAATGGAGATATAAGGAGATTTTCTTTTTTGCAAAATATTTTCAATCTTTAATTGCAAAAAATAGACAAATTGAGCAAATCTACATCTTGTAAAGCAAAATCATAAAGCAATATTCTATAAATTGCTTTATGTTTTCTTGCTATTTTTAGCAGATTTTTATTGACTTTTCCTCTTGGTCAGATTTGAGACCTATCTTGGAGAGATAAGGTGTTTTTTGAGCTTTTAAAGCAAGATTAGCCTATTTTTAGAGGCTTGACAGTGTGATCATAAAAGCATTGTGCTTTTTTATGTTTTAAGCATTTTTTGAGACAGTTTGAAGCCTTTTTCCTTGAGCTTTTTTCTGAGCTCAGATTAGGGTTTCTTGAGGGCTATGCTTTGATATACTTAGTTTTTTTAGCTCTTTCTCATTCAGAGTAGTTCAGATCAGAGTTCCTACTCTTATGCATTTTTCAGCTTTTGAACATTGTACTCAATTTTGACAGATTGACACTCTTTCAGTTCCAAGAATATAGCAGAATTCTTCTTTCCACTTTCTTGTCTTAAGATTGGTAACAACAGTTTGATGTTTTGTGTATTTAGATTTGAAACCTTAATGTCCTGCCTTTATGAGTTTTTATGCACAAGGTTTCATGTTTTCAGGTTATATGTTGTATTCGAAGTTCTGGATCTTCATATGAATCAATGATGAAATCATGTATTGGTGAGATTGTAGGAATCATTGTAGTGAAGGAATTTTTGTGAGTGGCAGGATTCAATTTTCTGTCAGAAGTTTTAATCAATCATCAGTTAGATTCAGATTTATTTTCAGTTAATCTTTTTCCCTTTTCCCCTGAAGTTTTAGAATAAGATTTATCTTTCGAAGAACCAGCTCACATTGGAGATTCCTCTTTCGTACAGATCACCCACATCTGAAAGAGGTTTCCATGTTTTAGTAGTTTGCTGAATATTGTATTCAACAGGGTGTAAAACTATTGATAACAGCTACAAGTTCATGTCCAGTTAAAATTTGGTAATACAGATTTTTTTATTGTACTATGAATGAAAACATTATTGATAAAGATTTGATGGATTGATTCAAATACATTGCTAAGTTTTTTATGCAACTAGCATTTCTACAGGGCACCATTATTTAATATCCATTGACTGAAATAACCACAACATCTAATGACTATTGTTGTTTACAATGCTGTAGACTTCATATTTGTTTTAATGACTGTTCATTAAAACTGGGACCTCATAAACTTGTATTTATGCAATTTTTGTTACAGTTAATTATCTTTGTATCAAGTTGCTAATTTATACATTATTGCTTTTTTGGACATAAGGAAATGAAGAAAAATAATTTAAGGAACAAATTAGATGATAGTGATCACAATGTTGAAATTCTTGTGGCAGATTATGAGCACTTTTGTGAAGAAGGTGTGGCCAAGAATAATGAATTTTTATCACGTCTTGGTTTGGCAAATAGGCAAGTTGTAAATCCACTAAGTAGTATAATATTTTTTTAATACTGTTTAATGAAATTTTATAGGCAAGATCTTTATGTATATAAGACAAGATATGATATTTTCTTTTTGTTTTATAGGCAAGAAAAAAAGTGTAGATAAAATGCAGAGAAAAAATAAAAAGAAAGTAAAGATACAGTGTTTCTAGGTTGTAGAAGCCAACACTTTTGTGATTCAACAAATGTGGTTGGTGAAAACATAGTTGTGATGAAGTGAAATCTATGGAGACGAGTACTAATCTACCTACTCATGCCACACATGATGTGGCCAAAGAGCATGAAGTTTCGGTTAATGAAATTCATGAAGAGATTTTGCTTGCATCTGATGTGCCTGAGAGTGCACCTGTCACATCTACAAATTTTGATGGAATTAGTGGATCAACAAGAAATATTTGTAGTGGTTCAATAGAATATGTGCCTGCTTATGTTAAAAGACAAAGATTAAGTCAATATTTATACAGATATGCAGAGAGGAATGCAAAAGAAAGAATATTAGAAGGGAAGAATCCATTCTTGGTTGAGGTATTAAGAGATGGTGAACCCATTGGGAAAAATTCTTCAAGGTGGGCCTCCGAGTTGGGTGTAAGATGTACGAACCATTTGGATATCTGCAAATCAAATTTTATAGAGCAAGATCCATGAATTATGGAATATTTTATACAAAAAATTGAAAATTCCTTTGACACTATTGGTGGAAAAATCTCTAGAAAATATTGCAAGCACAAGATGAGACTTTTGATGAATAGTTTTATAGATACAATTGTAGAAAAAAAATCATGGAGTGAAAATAGACGTTAGACTCCACTCTATCTCCCAAATAGTGGGAGACATTGAAGGAAAGTACATGTGTTCTGAAGAATATTTGACAAAGAGTAACAGAGGAAAGAGAGCAAGAGATAATGTGAGGACTGAATATGCATTTGGCCGAGGCGAGTTGCAAGCCAAAATGGACAAATTTGGAGTAAGTGAATGGATTTTTGGTTCAATTTACATTGTGTTATTTATTTCAATTTTTAATTGAATTGACTATATGTTGAAATTGGCATTGTATTCTAGGTGGAAAACAATAATAGAGAACCAGGTGTAGAAGATGTTTTCAATTATATGGAAGCACTATATTGTACTAAATCTAATACTAGTATCAAGAGGAAATCTAGTTTGTCAACAAATATTTCACAACCATCTGTTGAATGCCTAGTAAGAGCCTCTCCAAAACATGACAACTCAAATGAAGAGTACCAACATATAATGAGTTGCTTAAACTATCTCATTGAGAAAGTTTCATAGTTGGCTGCCTCTAATAAGCCTATAGCTTTTACATGGAATGACCATAATTCCATGGGTTTAGATCAGGTAAGAGGCTATCCCTCAATATTTTGATTCTCAACTATATCATCTTTATATTGTATTCTAAAGATGTCTGCAAATTTCATAAATTTTTTCCACAACATGCCTTTATAAAATTACTCTCATGATCTCCAAGAAAGTATTACAATCATATATAGAATAGTGAATCTATGAAATTTTTCCTTTTTTTCATTGAAATCCATTGCGACTATCCTAAGTGTTGTGACTGAGTTTTATGAAAAAATAACTATGAGATCAATGAATTATCTTTTAGGTCTCAGAAGTGTAGGTTTTTAAACCATAAGGGGTGTCAATCCCTTAATACATCTTTGGCCCATGAATAGGGTAAACAAGACTTATTCCCTAGATATGTATTAATTCCTGATAATCCATGGTTATATTAAGCCATAAGGGGAATGCAAACATTTGTTCCATCGATTTTCATGTGTTACAATGATATGCTTACTTTTGTTGACTCTATCAGTCTATTGAGGAGGATGCCTTAGGAGTTAGCCTAATGGGGTATTGTTACACCAATACTAGGTTATTAACTACTTTCATCTTGCCATCGGTGAGGCTATGATGGGGGTTTCACCAATGAGGCATTGTAGGCTGATAGTGCTAGTTTTTATTTAGGAATTGTGAAAGATTATGGAGTCTCAAACTCATTTATGGGTGTGACAATTTGGCAATGTGGGCCACAGAAGCATAAATCTACAAAAAATCTTGATTAATCCCAATTTTTTAAAAAATATGCAGGCTAGATGATTTTTCCCCAATTTTTTGAAAAACTCTTTGACCTTTTGGTCAACGATTTTTTCCCTTTTCAAACAGCAAATTTGCAAAAAAAATACATTTATAACCGACAAAAAAATGTGAAAAACATCACACTGATTTTCGCTTGAAAATAAACCATGAGACCATAGCTTGTTACTTACTATTATGCTTTGATATATTTTTTCCAAGCATCCATAGCTTGTTTGAAAGTACTTGTTTTAGGTTTATAGCCATAGCAGCAACATAGTGAATTGTTTGATA
>VDFB02000003.1:742493534-742561174 GCA_007258455.2 Sequoia sempervirens | reverse complement strand
ATAATTTAACTAATTTATATAATAATACTTGTAAACTATTTTTAATATCATTATTTTCCTCTAGTAAATGTAGAGTATGTAAACTTATAAGTAGCTTAGTATATATTTGAGAATTGTATGCATATTTACCTTCCACACTACATAGGTGGGCCCTTTGAGGAGATGGGTTTTCAATTTAGAAAAAACTTTGGTGTTCATATAATGATGACACCAATAAACAAAATATTTATTCCACAAAAATATTAATTAGTAATTTTATTTGTAATATTTTATTATAAATTAAGGTAGGCTACAATTGAAAATAAGGTCTTGACGAAGGTATTAGAGTATGTTTATTAAAATAAAAATTATGGCAAGGATTTTTATAATGAGCACATTTATTTTGTAATTTTTATTTGTCTAATATTAGTTATTTATTTAGTCATTTAGATGTGATTTTACCCAATGACCAAATTAGTCATTTATTTGTCAAATTCTACTAGTGTAAGTCACATGACTAAAAATTTTATTCACGTGACCAAAAATTTTAGTCACGTGACCAAAAATTTTAGTCACGTGACCAAAAATTTTAGTCACGTGACCAAAAATTTTAGTCACGTGACCAAAATTTTTAGTCATGTAGTCATTTATTTTCCAAATTCTACTAGCGTGTCTTTAGAAGGTGGGGAAGTAGCTAGGAGGAAAAAAACATTAATAGAAAATATTTTTTATGAAATGGACTAGTCACTGACCAACACTAATTAGGGTTAGGAAAAAGTGCAAAGTAAACTATGGGAAAGGATTATCCCTCAAAACTATGTGTATTCCTCGGGTCATCTATTGTTATTATAGATAAAAAACTTAGAACATTTCCTCTCTAGATTTTAAAGGCATTAACTATACAATCTAAGACCTATACAAAGACTTACAAAAAATAAGAAGTATAAACCTCTGAAAGATTACAAAAATTTCCTTTATAGTTTAGACATAACTCAAAAATTAACCAGAAACAACCCCAACCAAACTAGGGTTTTCCAAAATAAGAAGAAATATAACCATAACTTGGGAAGAATCCAACGTGATGAACCAACTAATCAAGTAAAAATACTCCTTAGAAGAAATATTTCTTGAGCCATGCACGCAAATGTCCATCATCTTATAACAAGTCACAAAAAAGAAAGAAACCATACTACTGGGCCAAAATCCATATTGAAACCCTAGTAAAATCTTCTAAATTCCTAAGCACATAGATCTGAGAGGAAATCCCCAACATAAATGCTCTAGGTACCCATGCCATGGCACCATATTAATGAGCACAAAAATAGTGAAGAAAACCCCTCATGAGATCTTCCACAAAACATGGAAATGGATGGAGCTCAAGCATAAAGGAGGTTTGTAGCACATAAAGGAAGGATGGGTAGCAATCCACCATTAATGGGGTTAGGTCAAAAAGTTACATAAGATAATCTTTCCCTTTTCTTTAGTCCAAAAATGAGTCATTGAGTAGATATCTACAACATTAATGGTGCCACATTAAAAAGTGTGCCAATCATAAGAATTTTTGGACTTCAAAGTCTCCTCATACCTAATTCTTATTAACACTAATACATCGAACCTCACTCATCGGGGTTTTCACGTACCTCATGCTGAAAAAACATCAGGTGTCAGGCTAGAGATGTTCATCATGTGAGTGTCAAAGGTCTGACTTATGAATTACCTATTACTATTCAACGGTAAGAGGTAAGAAGGGATACAAAACCTTGAAAAGTTTGAAAAAGGACTTAGGACATAGAATAAAAATGACTCAAGGGGGAAACTAAAAATTTTGAGAGGAAAGGAGGAATGGAAGAAGAAAGGCAGAGGGAATACTTGAAGAACTTCAGGTGTTGTGAATTAGGGGAATTCTCTACACCATACCTTATAGAGGTAGAGCAGGAAGTATAATTTTGACCTCTAAAAGGTTGAAGCAAAAAACAATGTCAGGGTTTGGGGAGATTAGATACCTCTTACCTTGGTTAAGGTAAGAGATAAGGGGTAAGGTCAAAGATCGATCCTTCAAAATTGATAGTAAATTTTGAAGGGATTGAGAGGGGGGAGAAAAAGGGAAGGAAAGAAGGAGGTAGAGGGTAAAGGGGAAGCCTGATGGAGGAAACATTAAATATCAAGGTGAACCATAGATTTTTGGGACCCTAATGCTACTCTTGCACTTCTAGGGTTTCTCACCTAAAAGGAGAGTGATAGGGCCAAAAATTCCAATGAGTCACTCAAATCAAAATGTATGCAATGTTCCAAAAATTCCAATGAGTCACTCAAATCAAAATGTATGCAATGTTGTTTAATGTAAATGAACTTAACTAAATGCAATTGACTAATCTAAATGAATGTAAAAGTGCAATTACAACTATGTTTGAAAACACATTGTTATATGCAAATAATGAAGAAAATGAATGAAATGTGCAAATCAAAAGGAGGGATGAATCTGAGTGCACCTAGGAAATGTAGGATGATTCTAGAAAGTCTAGAATATTGATGGAAATTATTAATTTTTCACAGTGGGACTCATTCGTCCAGGGTGGTGAATTAGTCCTCCTCATGGTGAAAAACTGTCAGAAGCAAGTTTCTGTCTGTCAGGATCCAAAATCTAACAAAATTCAAGATTTCAATCCTAAGGTGGGACTCACTCGTGATAGGTAGTGAATCAGTCCTCTCTCAAATTTCTAAAAAAATAGGAGACAACTCTACAACACTAGATCTGGAAAAGTCTGCTTGTCGGGTTGCCGAAGTCAATTCTACAGAAAATGGACAAATAACTCTCTCCAAGCTTGAAATTGACTTAAGTTGACTTGGATCACCTAGTTGACTTGGAAATCAATCTTCAACACCTAATAACCTATCAAATTTGAATACAAAGAGTTGCAAACAAACATGCAATAGAGGAAAAATGATTAAGGGTTAGTGAATAGGGGTTTCCCTTGGTCAAATCACACTTTTTGGTAATTAAACCCTTGAAAAGATAAAAAAATGAAAGAGAAAGATAAACTAATAACATGCAAGTGCTATCAACTTACCTAACCCTTGATAATGCAAATCTAAAGTAATGTCAATGGGTGCTTCAAAGTGCTTGAATAATGCTTGAAAAGATGATGTAAAATGCTTGAATGCTTAAAATGTGATATGGAATGCTTGAATGAATGAGGAGATGTAAAATGAGGTGAAAATCACACATTTATACAATTCTTGTACCTTAGTATACATTCATACCTCATCACAGGATGACATCAAGTCTTTTTGAATAAAATCCCAAAAGAAATTTTAAAATATTTTGAATTTGGGGCCAAGGGGGACTCATTTGCCACCCATGCTGAATGGGTACCTCCTAGGACCTGAAAATATGTGTAAAGAAATATGTTACAATTAATGTTGTTTGTTAGGATAATATGCAAAAATACGCTTAATTAAGCATATGAGAGCATAAAGAGACCAAATAAAGCATGAGGAAGGTGTAAATAGTGAAATTATGCCTAGAAGAGCATGAAAGTTTGTTACAAGACTTTACAACACTTTGAAATAGGACTTGTTATGTGTAAAAAGGAAATTTTTAGGCGAATGCATTAAATTGAGTCTAGAAGAATGTGGAAATGTCTTACAACAATTCACAACACCTTCACAAGACGTCGTTCTTTAAATTTTAATTCTTAAATAAGCATGTTCAAGCCATGTTACAACATAAAATCAGAGCAACATAGTTCTAACACTATGAAACAAGACCTAAAAGGCCATGAAAATGACAAGGGGCCATTTTTCTACAACACATTGAGCCACCGCTTTAGTGAGAGGATGAACCTATTTCAAACTCACACTAAAGTAGCCATGAACATCGAGGGGAGGGTTCAAATGTACTTACGTTATCAAGATGGAATAACAATGATCAAAAGGGATGATCAAGCTCCCAGGATGAAGATCCCATGGAAAACTAAACATAAGAACAAAGGAACACACAAGTGTTGAAAAGAATTGGATGAAGCTTCGATTGTCAATCCAACTAGTTGTGAAAAGAGATCTAGGATAGTTTTTTTGAAAAAGAAAATATATACTCACTCTTGGGCCATGGAACTTCAGGTTGTCCACGGGTTGAGAAGGCTCAATTGTTTACTCACTCTAGGGCCACGAAACTAGTTGTCCATGGGGTGAGAAAGCCCAAAAGGTAAGATACATACGCTAGTTGGTATGCACTCACAAACACAAAAATGGCTATGGGAAAAAGTCATGCCACTAGGTGGGCTTCCCACTGAACCATGCTAAAGTTATACCCATTGATAACTTTAACAAGGTGCCACAAAGAAAAATGCTAATGAAAAAAAAGGAAAAGTGTACCATAGTCATGCAAGCTATGTTATGCAAGGTAGCAAAAATGCAAAATGGAAAGTGTAAAAGTGTAAAATGTTTGATGGAGTCTTGTTCAGTTTATGCAAGGTCTATCACCTAGGGAACATTGTATCTAATGTCTCCAAGAGAGGACCAATCAAAGAATAGTATATTCACAACTTAGGGGATGCAGTGTGTCACATCAAGCCACAAAGAGGAATGTAATATGCTGAGATAGAGCACACTTATGAACGACATCACACCCAATGTCATCCACAAAGTTGTGATGAACACATTACGCAAATGACAAGGATACACTAGGAACTAAGAATGCAAATTAATTAATGGTAATGTATGCCCCCCACTTTAAAGGAATTGTTGCACATCATTTTGTGAGCAATTACTTGAAAGTAGAGAAGAAAAGAAAAAGAAAAAAAAGACATGAGAGCCAATTTAGAAAGCCCTATGCCAAGTCATATGTTTCGAAGTTAGGCTGTGTCATGTCAAGGAAAAATGAAAAATAAAGAAAGGGAGTTGCCCCCATAAAATAAAGCACACCAAACACATAAGGGATCTATGGATTTGGGGTCATTATGGTCGTTGCTGCAATGTTTTTATGAAAGAGCGCATAACACTCATCATTCCCCAAAGCACATAGAACTGGAAGAATGACACAAAGAGAGTGAAAATAAAGGGAAACAAAGTTTGGTTTGGGTCAACATGGAAGAGACATTGTGGTCTCAATGCCTTGCATTGTCCCCAAAAGGAAAAAATAAGCGAAAAGAAAGAAAACAAAAAGAAAAAAGGATTTGGGTCAACATAAAGGAGACATTTCAGTCTCGATGCCTTGCATCATCCCCAAAAGGAAAAGCACAAGAAAAAACAAAGTAAAAAGGACAAGAAAAATGGTTTGGGTCAACATGGAAGAGACATAGGGTGTCTCAACGCTTTACATCATCCCTGAAAGGAAAACAAAAAATGACAAAGAGAAAAAGACAAAGACCATTTGGGTCAACATGGAAGAGACATAGGGCATCTCTATGCTTTGTGTCAACCCCAAAAGGAAAAAAAAAATAAGAAAGAGAAAATTACAAGGACTGTTTGGGTCAACATGGAAGATACATAGGGAATCTCAATGCTTTGCATCATCTCCAAAAGGAAAACACATAACAAGAAAGAGAAAAACACAACGACCATTTCAGTCAACATGGAAGAGACATAGAGTGTCTCAACACTTTGCATAATCCCCAAAAGGAAAACACAAAACAAGAAAGAGAAAAAGACAATGCACAACAAATAGAAGAATATAGGTACAAATAGAAGAAGTGTATGAAGAGAGAGAATATCAAATGCACAATACAGGGGAACATGATACACACATGAAAATAAAAAGTCAAATAAGTAATGGAAATGTGAGTCAACCATTAAATAAGTTATTGGTTTCTCAATCTTAAATATTATTGTAAGTGGAAAAGGAATAACATAGTTAAGAGACAAAGACAAGTGCATTACAAGAACAAAGGCTAACAACTACTTGTGTCCACAAAGTGGAAAACAAGCATGAGCCAAGGGTGATGATCATGCAATCTAGTGACAATGAGAAATCCTTCACCTATGGCATGATAAGTCTATGGTGTTTTAAGGACTAATAGGAAAGCATTCAGTATCAGTATCAAGGATAATATAACTCCACATGAATTTTTTTAGGGGTTGGGAATCGGTAGAGATTTCTAGAGTAACTAAGGATGAGGGCCGATAATCTAGGAAGATTCACTAGGGTAACCTAGAACAACTATGTGATGACACTCTTTCCTGAACCATGTATGTAGATTCTTGTGTAGAGTTAACTATTGTATTGTACTCATCTCTGGAAGCATATGTTGTGATTGCTATGGTTTGATGTGGTCATGTCATTATGTGATTGTCAACCATGTGATGTTATGTTCTATACTCTTGTATGTTTGATTATCTTTGTGGACCTAACATTATCTCCTGTGACGGGGGAGTGGACTTTCGAGTACCAAGTGGTTGGGAGGAACATGCTCTATCCTCCATTGGGTTCCCTTGTAGGTTATGCAGCTTGAGATGAGATTGTTCTTGATAGGTTCTTGGATTCACTTTGTTCATGGAGTTGGATGTTGAACGTGCTCGTGAATGAGATGGATGGTTGTACATGATCATCGTTTATATTGTATACTATCTTGATATTTATAAGAGGCTTTATTGTATTATGATTTACATGTTATGAGATTTATCATAATCCTGCTTTTGGTATTTGAAATGTAACTTGATTCCATGATGATTTGTAATTGTATCATTCATTTGGAATATAGTATATCCTTACGATTTTTGTATTTTGGTTTAGTAATGTGATGTTCTTACTTGTATTTGTTTAAGTAACATTGTCATGGGACCCTCATAACATATGTGTTTAAATGTACTTACGTTCTTAAGTTGTAATCGAATGGTTTTTTTTTTTATTTAAATAGTTCAGTTAATTATGTTATTTTAAGTGTTGTTTTATGGGTTCCCTGGCGAGGTGTTACATGATGTGACTATTTTAATCAAATCAAGATCCGCAATGTCCTCTTTATTCCAATTGGTGTTGATATAAATAATATGGTCAACTCTATGATTTCTACCAAAAAGCAAGTGTGTTTAAGTATTTGTGCCTTCATCTAGAGTCTTATATAAATACTTCAGGTAAGAGATTTCCTATGTAGCAGTTTGGTTGAGGATTTTGCTTCACTTTATTTTGTTTTTAATGTTCTTATTTTCCTCTATGCAACCCCAAGTCCCATATCTATTCACATAATTTATATTTTTGCTAGCCTGAATCTTAAATGGAATTTAAATAATGAAAGGTGAAGTAAAATTTTATGCAAGCAATATCTTTCTAAGAATAGAAAAAATGAGTAGCATAAAATGAAGAAAATGCTTGTGTAGCAATATGTAAGCATTAAAATATCAAATAAAACCCAAATTATTTACCATCCCCCACTATTAGTTATTTTGAGCCCTAGGTGACTAGCAATAAAAATGGATGTAAATGATCATATAACACAAAGTTTTAACAGTTTAAACAAGTAGAAATGAAACCTGTGAGTGTTCTTCCTAAAATGGGTGCAATGATCTCCTTCACTCTACTGTTTTTCCCATGTTTCCTCCTCTCTTCTACTCTCACAACTCTCTTTTCACCTCTTCAGTCGTAGCATTCCAAGGGAGGGTTATGGGGTTTATAAAGTAGCTTGAGCCTTGATTTTTTTTGCACATTATCTTGACTCTGGAGTATTCTATGGGTATGACTGCCATGTTGTTTTAATGGCATGGATCCCTCTTCATCTTGTGCTCTTCTCCTCATAAATGCAACCTGCTTGTGGCATGCAAGATGAAATATCTACCCTTCCTTGAAAAAACTGATGACTCCTTTTTTTTGTTTTAATACTCATGATGCATAGTTCACTTCTTATTATTTATTTTCTCTTTTCCTTTGCTCTTATTTTTACTTATTTTAATTTGCATTCACTTCCCAATATTTTCTTATGTTTTATTTATTATTTATTATTGTCTTTTCTCATGGTTTCCTTTTATTTATTTAGTTTATTCTTGGGTGATCCCACAATACTAATTTATAAATTTTGGCCAAACTGGACACTGAACTATTTTTTTCTAACTAAATCTTCACTTTCAGGCACCTATAGTGGCCAAACCGTGAGGAATTTGAAGATGGTGCAAACTAGTGATTTGTGACATTTTGTCTATAGATTCTAAATATATTTTTTTCAATTTTTTTGGAATCAAATTGCACTTCTTTTTCCATATCCTTCAAAAACTAGTTTTTTTCAATAAATACCATTTTTAAGGAGTGATGCTCATCGCATACAACATAACATTTTTTTCATGAAGGATAATTTTTTTTTTTTTTTAATTTAGATTTGCATCTATGATATCTAGTACTTTCATTTGGTTTCATAGTGTTTTATTAAATTTTTTTTTCTTAATCATGTTTCAAAGTCAAACAAATTTCATTTCCGACATAGGTAGACTGTATACAACATAAATTTTTTTGTATGTATTGAAATCCAATTTTTTTTGTTGGATCAAGGACTTCAATATCTAGTGCACTGATATTTTTCAAAAAAAATTTGATAATCGGCTATTTTTCCACATGTGTAGAATAGAGAGCTTGAAACCTACATTCACAAGAAATAAAATTTAAATATAATAATAAAATTAAATTTATTTAAAATTATACTTTTGGGAAGCTTATAATAAGGCTACATACTTACAAAAAATAAATTTTCAATGAATTCATTTGATCCCCCAAAATGTTCTCAAAAGTGGTTTTTTATCAACATTTTGATAGGTGTAAAGGAGACTCCGTTATAGATATGGTTTGAAACTAGTGGGGTTCTATCCAAGGGGGTTTGATCTAAGGTGGTTCGATCAAACCCTCTTCAATTGGAATCCTTTAAATGGAACATTTCAAAGCTTAAATTATTATATTTTCTAAAAATATGTGATTTCAACAATAATCATGATCTCCCAGAAATTGTAAACTAGTATTGTGGGATCACCCTCTTGACGCTACACTTCTACTTGTCTTTCATTTTCTATTATTTTCTCTTAATTCACTTCTTAGGTTTTATTTTTATTTTACTTCCTATTTGTGAGGTTCGAGTTTAAATTGGATGATATTATTTTATTATTATATTCTTTCAATTTTCCTTATGGCTCAATTTGAGGGTGGTCACAAAGGAGTAAGGAGGTTAATTATCCTACTGAAAAGGAAAAAAAATAAAATAAATAAACTTGACTTTCAGTGGCAATTAAACTCTTAATTTGAGGTGAGATAACTAAAATGACTCAACTTCCAATTAGTCAAATTAGGCTACTAAGTTTGACATTCTTTCTCAGAATAGGTTGCCAAGTCCACCTTTGTTGCACCCCTAGCACAGTCTGCAAAAACTCATCCACATTCTCACAAAATTATTAGTACTTAGTTAGTCTGATAAAGAAATAGATATATCCATGCCATAATCAGATAACACCATTAAATTCATAAATATCAATTATTTAATAGCTATTTCAAATGGCCATTTAAATGTGTTTAAATCAAATATTAATATTTAAGTCCTTATGATCATCAAAGTAAGGGGTGCAAACATAGTTTCACGTTCAAAGTTTCGTCTTGGTCCAAATTACATTGGGATGATAAGCGATCAATACTAAATAAAGTCTAATGTTTATGGGGGATGTGACATCTCCCGAACCAAAATTGAGGATAAGGGAAAACTAGAACATTGATTACCTAAAGTAACTTCAACATAAGATTCTTGCAAACATTGCTCAAAACTAGAAACAAAAACTTCCGCATTTGGTTTTGCCTCATATTCATCCTATCTCTCTTGCTTCGACACTATGTGGTATGAGACATAACCATCAACACCTGGTACGATGTTCCTTTGTCCATTAGACGTACCTTAAAGACCAAAAGCATCCACCCCAACCTCAAACTCATGCACACAAGAGGGACTAGGGGAAATATCATTAGCTAGAAATGAAAGAAGGGCCCCACCTCCTAACTTTGTTCATGGTCCTTAGTGATTGCAACAACTTATTTTTGAAGGCAAGTGGAGGAGAAAATTTTGACATGATTTTGGGGATCCAACTCCTCCAATATCCTTCCCAATGGATGGAACCAACATGAAGCCTTCCTCATCACATGATCTAGCACACTTGAAAATGCCACCTTATGAGCCATAAAGGTAGAACTATGTTGGTCATTTAGCTAAATGTTTATTATTTTATCTTCATCCTCTTCAACTAATGGACGGTTCCATTCATCCTCAAATTCCCACCAAAATCCTCTTCAAAATATCCATTGTAGTCTTTATCCTCTCCATATGTCTTTGCTCCTCCCAAGCATTACTTACTTGAACCCTATTCAAAACTTGATTTTCCACTCATCACCTTCATGGCAATCTTATTTTAAATTTTCAAAAAACTTCTCTAGTTAATATAACTAATATATTCATCCACCCTTTATTTGTAAATTACATATCTTTATTGTTTATCAATTTATTTTTACTAGCTCTTATTCATTGCTTATTTGTACAGTAAAAAATCAAATGTAAAAAAATGGATTTGATAGAACTGAATGAGAAAAGAGATAATTACTCTTTAGAAAAACAATAAATTTTGTAAGAAAAAGAAAGACATTTTATTTTTAAATGAAAATTTTAAATAAAGTAAATTGATTTACAAACTGTTTTATTTTGGGAAGAAGAGCACATTATTGAAAAGAATTCTGAAAACACTAAATAAAAAATGAGGAAGTGATGTTGAGTTCCACATGGGTGACCGTTGGAATGTAAATAGATGGGATTCTCGTTGGCGGTGTTACAGAAGCAAAGAAATTAAGATTGCAGTAATGGCAACCACAAGGTTAATGGCAAGAGCATTGGCAACAGACAGGTTGTCTGCATTATCAGATGATTTTCTTTTAACTCATATTCTGTCAAAGATTTCTTACAGGTATGTCGTACGTTTATCCCTGCTCTCTCGGAGATGGCGAGTCTTATGGAAGAAATTACCCTTTCTCAATTTTCGTTGCCAAGATTTTGAGAAACAAAATGATGACAAGATACTCGCCATAATTAGCAATGCCCTGCGCCACCTGGATGCTCATCTTTGTCAGTTGGACCTTCAAGTTGCCTTGGATGACCCTAACAGAGCCGATCTCAACAATTGGGTTCGCCTTGCAGCTGAAAAACAGGTGGAACGCATGGATTTACAAATCTCTTATAGAGATCCCAAGACTGGTAAGATGCTGAACGAATTTTCCATGCTGGAGCTTGGGGACTCTCTTTTTAAATGTGAAAACCTCACTTCCCTAAAACTGAAATTCATCAATCTTCCCAAGATACCCACTGATTTTGGGCGTTTCCAATCCCTGAAAACATTTTATTCCCATAATCCGGAAATGGACGATGCTACGTTTGAAGAATTCATGCACGTGTGCCCACATCTTGAGAATTTGCTGATTCGCGGTTGTTTGGAGTTAAAAAAATTGAAGATACATGCTTCCAATCTCAAGTACCTGAATCTTGGAGTTTTAAGCCCTGATATATCATTGCAGATGGCTTGCCCTCGGTTGAAGAAAATCTGCCTCATGGATTTAGGGCGATATCAAGGGATTAGATTACTACAAGGAATTTCAGGAGCAGGAATCCAAATAATTACTCTTCAGAATTATATTACAAACAATGCTGTCAATCCAGGAATCCCTAGTATTACTGTTTTAAAGGGTTTTCCTCAGCTTGAAGAGTTGACAATACATGGCCTATGTTTCCAGGTTAGTATTTTGTACATTGAAGTGGAGAATGGTGCTTAGCTTCTATCAATAATAATATATATTTGTGGGCAGTAATATTATTTCTTTCATTCTTGTATACATTATGTTTGATGCAGGAGATGATGCAGGAGATGACGTCAGATAAGATGGCAGAAGCAGAGGTGACATTGCCAAGTTTGAAGAGGGTGTGTGCCCATATTGAGACAGACAAGGGTGGACGGGCACTGACATTTCTGGGTTTTCTTCTGAGAAAGAGTCCATCTATTGTAATGAGGGTTTTTCTGCCAAAACGCTGCCCTGCAATCATGCGAAATAAATTGCTAGCTCTGGAAAAGGAGTTATCAAAATCAGGATTATCCACTGCCACAAGAAGATGCCCATTGAAGTGGAATGAAGTTTGTGAATTTTGTTTTGAAAAACCGTTGTAATCTAGAGAATCCATTTTTAGGCCCAGGACAGAACACTTCATCACTCGCTTCCAGAATTTTTGAAACATTAAATAGGGTGGTTTTGTTATTTGGATTTCATTTTGAACTAAGTGAAACGAAATTCTGTCAATCAGCCTTTTCCATTGTTTTTATTTTAAAGTGTCCTGAGGACCTAATCAATTTATAAAGCAATGTGCCATTTCTGATTCAAAATTCATTGCACTCTGTTACAATACTTATGATTTTCTTTAAAGATTTTGGTATCAATCTATTCTTGTTTCAAAATTCACTGCACTCTGTTAAGTATCTATTTATGATTCTCTTAAAGATTTTGCTATCAACCTATTCTTGTTTACTGAGTCTATTCTTGTTTACTGATATTATGTTTTTGTTTTTAAATGTCAATGATTTATTTGCAAGCATGTTCTCTCGATTTTGAATAAGAAAATTTAGTAAATGGAATCTATTTTTGGATTCAAAATTGAAATAAATGACATTTTTTATTTTATTAGCTTGTTATTACATATTTGATTAAAAGATAAATGTTTATTATTCAAATTTTTATTCTATGATAATTTTAAAATATAATTTTATATTGGATATAGTTGTTATTTTGATAAAAGTTTTGATAAGAAAATGTATTAATTTTGTTTTCAATATATGAAGACAAAATTATATTTAATTTAAAATAAATATAAGAAAATAATTAATATATATATTGAGGTTCTATTTATTTTGAACTAGTTTTATTTTTATTTTTTAATTTTTTACTTTGAAGTGTATTTTACTAAATCTTATACTATTATATGATATAAAAGGTATTTTCTTAGTATTAGGTAAAGGTAGTCTTTTCAAAACGCTCAAACCCTTATAAATAGAGTCAAAAAGATAAAAGTTGTATAAACAATTGAGAAACAACAGCACAAGGGCAAGAAACCTAAGAAAATACAAAATCATCACAAAATAAAAAATTAAGACCTATAACACAAGGCAATTGTCCAACTACAAGGATGCGATGTAGTTAAAGAATAGGATGAGAAGCAACAAATCATAGTAGCTTAATTCTAAAATACTCGTGTGTAATTGAAAAGATGATAAAAAATAAAATGTGTGTGTGTGTTCTAAATTAAAGTAAATTAATATTGGAAAGCTTTAAATCATATTAACTCTTAGTACCTTGTTAAAAAATTGGGTAGAACTAACTAGGACAAAAGTATTCAAGTGTTCTAGAGTGGTAGTAAGTATGTAACATCATATCACAAGACCAAAATACAACATACATATATCAAAAAAATGAAAACTATTAAAAAGTAACATATATGTATACCAGCATATCTATTTTTAGAAATTCTATGTAAATTTTTTTGAGAGATATCATTATCAAGGTGCCTAGTTTTGTCTAGATTTATAATTTAAGCATAATAGGTGCTTTTAGAATGATATCTTTCAACACATTTTATATAGGCTTTTCTAAAAATATACATGCTAGTAGCAACATGTAAGAAGCTAACTTATTCCCCAACATTATGTTAAGATAGGTAATTGTACCTACTTGAGATGTTGAAAAAATATAAAAAAGTCCTTCCAAATTTCTAACAAAAAATTATATATTAATTGTTTGATTATTGAGCCTTTAGTAAGACACCCTTCCATGTATGGTTATAAATAAACAATTTCTTATTAAATATTATTATTATATATATATATATATAGGAACAAAATTTGAAACATGACATGATAAGGAAGGACTTTTCATAAAATTCAGCGTTAAGAGAATATTATGTTCAATAATTAAATAATTTATTTCTGTTGACCACTATTAAATTCGATTATGTTAAGAATAACTCATATATTATATCCAATGAAAAATGCATTCCAAGCATTCTGGAATGAATCTGCACCTTGCAGACATGTTACTTAAGCTCCTTTAGCGAACACTTCTCTTACCGATTAAGAGATGGGAAATTAGTTTTTCAAATGTCAAATAATGTGTTTATGTGAAAATTATGATTCCTTTAAAACATTTTTTCTGGCACTTCTTCCTTCTCTGATTTAAGAGAACAGAGACTGATGTTAAATGACTTTTCCAGAGGATTTTTTAAGGGGGTTAGACTTTGGAATAGAGGAGATTCAAGTTCAAGATATATTATAATTTTAATTGTAAATATTGTCTTGGTGAATGTTATATTATAAAATTAATTGTATTTGAAGGATTGATTTTACTTCTTTTTTTTTAAGAGATTTAGTGGTTGTAGAAGAATTCATTGAGTATTTATTTGTACTAAGGGTATTTTTAAATGTTTGATTGTTATTTTTTATTTTTTCAGAAAAATATTGACTTAGTATCTTAATAGTTTGATCAAAGAAAGATATATTTTGTATTGGAAAGCTCCCACTTAACTAGTTTTATATAAATTCAAAACATGTCACAATAAAAATATTAAATATTTTATAGAAATCGAATCTTTATGACTACATCAACAATAATTTTTCATATTTTAGAGATTCGTTCCAATTTTCATCACATTGACAAGTCATTTGGAATGTCTTTGTCTTTAATGATATATTTGTGTCAAATTTCTAAGTATCAATGTTCTAATTTATTTTTAAACTAGCACTTGCACCCCAACAAGGTGAAATAGTTATGTTGATAGGAGGGTATACTATGGCAGTGTATTCGGAGGGTGGAGAGGGGAAGATCGTGTGGGGAAAGTGCAATTTGGTTTTTGCAATCACTAATTGTTCATAGCAAATATCAACGGGTGATGGGATGTGAGTAGAGTTGAATATGAACACATCGTTTGAAGCTATATGATATGCCAAGTGGATGAACAACACAATATATTATGTTCAATGGAAGAAGGCCTACAACGTTAAAGCTCGACTAGACCAAGTACAGTTGTTGGTAGTTCATGATATACAAAATTTGTGTTATGATGAGTCAAAATAGTTTTGAACAATTTTTTACTAAAACTATTATGTGCAACCTCTAAAATGCGAGTGCAAGAGATTAGTTATGTATAGTACAATTGTTGGTGGTTGATGGTGAGGGGCTATGATATATGTCATTTGTCTTCAAGGCTTGTAGAGAAAAATCAATGGAATGGTTAGGTGCCAACATTATTTGTTGACATGTACAATGATTGCTACATGTTCAATGTATCATAATACTATTAATGGGAGCTTTTTTTGTCAATAAAATAATAAAATTACCCAAAGTACATGAACATGTTGAAGCCGTTGATGACGTCGATGCATTTGAGCGGAATGTATGCTTGAGGCTTGGTCTCTTGTTCTTGTAGATGATTTTGTCAGGAGCTATAATAGATGTCTGTAAAAGGGAAATTTTTAAAAGAGGAATTGATGATCCAACAATAAATGACAGAGATGAGAGGGAGAAAGGGATAAGAGTTATGTACCTTCACTTCTTAGAGACACTTGTTGTAATCAAGCTTCCTCTTCTTTTCTCATTATTGTGTATGGGTGGTTCTACATTTTTTAGTATCTCTCAAAGGTGAACATTTGCTGAATATAAAGGTCGTTCAATGATTTCACTCTGGGTATAGCTATAAATGTTAGTCCCTTCCATTCTATTTTTCTAATGTCGATAGTTGCTCTAGCTAGCATCAGGCCCTGGGATTTGTGTATAGTAATAGCCCATGCCATTGTGAGTGGAATCTTCCTATGGTTGCCCAATGATATAGGTACTATCGATATACTTTTGGGGTCATTTTCATTCCATGGTGGCCCACTATAATTATCAATCCTTTCCACAACATAAAGTGGAGCATCTGGTGGTCTGGAACCAGGGCTATAAACTATCTCAACAACTTCATCTAGAGATCCATTTACAAGTCCTGCTTATTTCCATAAGTTGGTTGTAAATATGATGTGTTTCCCTCTACAAAGAAATAATTCTTTTCAAGTTGTTCATCAATAGTTGCATTATCTACTCTGGTCCTGGTGCTAGTTGCAATACTTATTGCAATTGGATAGTTTAACAATTTTAACATTCTTCTATTGTTAAGTCTAACTAAATCATTGGTAGCAAACAAGTCCATTGAATTCTAAAATAGTTCTTTTTCACTAGAGGTGAGATGCTTGTCTATGTGTGTCATTAAAAGTTCCCAATCCTCCTGTGATGCTTCTGCATTGTGTATGTTTTGCAATAGTTGATGTAATTGTCTTTGTTCTAGAGTCTCACCTTGTTGACAAAATAGTGTTTCTAAGGTGACAATAGTCGTGAACTGGCTCTAGAGTGTTTTTGCATTTGAGTGTATAGTCAATGTGTGTATATTAAATGCAACAACCCTTGTAGGAGCCAATGTGAGTAGTTGGCTTCATTGGTGTGGATTGTAACTATCGAGTGTTTTTCTTATTCGAGCAATCAAGTAGGATTTTCCTGTACCTGTTGTCCCTTGAACAATCATACATTTCAATGGTTTATTTGAGTGATGTTTCCTATGGTTGATAATATGTGTGAGTGCTAGTTTTTTTTTGGATGATAATGTATAGTCTGGGACATCATACTTACCTGGAGCATGCCTTTCATGGCTACATGCTTTTTCTGTGTTTATGAATTGTGTGGCGATTTCATGAAGCTCGTGGGGCACTGCAAGTTGATGCCATATGTAGCTTCTATCAAACTCGTGGCTGCCAAGAAGCTCAAGCTCATTTAGGTTGATGTTGTTTGAGGGGATCATTTGTGAAAATAATTCCCATTCATTTATTTATGTTATGTCACTTGGGTCCATCTCAATTTCACTATCTAGTTCTGCATCCTTAGTGTTTTTGTCTGAGGGGGCAGTGTGAGGGACATTCCATACATCATATTTGGATGCACTCATTTGCTTCGAATTTGAAATTATTGTATCCTTAGCAATCGCTAGGTCAATTTCCAAGCTTCATAAGTGTTTATATAGTAGTAGCTCGCTCTAGCAAAATGTTTCAAATTGGTTTGAGCCCTCATCTCGGATGGTGTAGAACTTTGGGAAAACATTGACAATTACTTTGACCTTTCTTTCTTTCCACTTGAATCCCTTGCGACTCGCAGAATATGAGAAAGATCGTGTAGATTCAAGTACCTTTGTTGTCTCCAATTCTAGAGGTTGATTAATGTAGGAATAAAGGTAGCTAGGTTGCAGGTGGTTTTCATCTGGTCATCTTCTTATTCGATGGAACATTTTCCATACAACATTCAAAGGTGTAAAAGGTCGATTACAAACAATAAATGGAAATTTATGAAGCATATGGCATGTTTCTTGTGCTCCAATATTACTCTCTGCCACAATTTTTGCCATAAATTTTTGGTATGTTGTGAGGGTCGGGTCATCTAATTTTTGGGTTGCAAATATTCTTGCTAGCATATCAGTACAAGTCTCAGATGCTCTCTCTACTTTTGATGCATATTTGGCAATGTATTTTTAGAACAAGTGCCCATGAGATAGCAGGCTGACAATCCTCCATATTGAAATCATTTCCAGATTGTGTATGTTTATCCTATCATCATTCCATGTAGGTTCATATTGTTTTTTCCCACTGTTGTCATGTGAAAGGGTAGATATAATTTTCTCTTTCCATGGAGCTTTGTATTGGCACTCTATTTTTCCCCTTCTTCCACAAGCATGCCCCTCTCTAAATTTTGTGTGCCTCTGGACATGATTGATTATCTCTTCATAGTCATGAGAGGGATATGAAGAAAATATTCTTGTTGTGTCTAGTAAGCATGGATCATCTAGCGGAGATCGAAAAATTGTGTTGTTTCTTGTTGATGCAACATGGGGGTTCCAAGCATTGACATATTTGTCAAAGAATTTTCTTGCTTGTTCAACTACTATACACTATCATCCTAATCAAGTTTATCCATGTCTGGTGCATCATGGAGCCATAGGAATCCATGTATATGTGCAATGCCATGATGTTGCAACTCATACCTGTAATAGTAATCTTTTGCACTGAGGAGTTTCTCGATGACCTCTTTGTGAAACACTGTGAATCGTTGATGCAAGTATAATGAAGTGGTGTGGGGTTTATTGATTACATTTTCTAAGTGCTATTATTTGTTTTCATTCCTACTCCTATGCCATCTGAGATCAAATGTTGTAGGTCTGGCCACTTTGTGTTAGCTACACTTAATGTGAAGAATAGAGTGGGAGACCCTATTTGGTTTATCATATTTGTCAGTTCAACACGACACTTGTTCCAATATGGTCTTGTGCCCCGCATTGAAGATCTAGAGTGCATGATCTCTTGAGCTAATTGTGTGTCGTGGAGGTTTTTCTAGTGTGCTTGGAGGTTCTCAATAGTTCTTGGGATGTTTTCTTCTACATTTTTTTTAATAAAAACTATGACAATCCCCTGGCTACGATGCCACATCATAAGATTAAGCATGAAATATCAAAACCTTGGATGCCTTCCAAATCTTTGGTCATGAAATCTCATCAAGTTGAGTGCATACTCATGCGTGTTCACTTCCCTAATTCATGGCTGCATTTGTAGTACAACTCCATTTGGAAAGAGTGTTAGAAATGCCATATCAAGTAGCCCCTCAGTGTTGTATTCATTTATTGGAGATGAGTTTATTTTAGGCCAATTGATAATGTTGTTTGTGTTGTCTTCAAGGTCCAATGTTTTCTTAATAATTTCTAATTCATGACATATGTTTGGGAGTCTATCCATAAATGATGATGTGTTTACTGTGCTACTTTCAATATCGTCCCCATCATAGTCAATTTCATTATTTGGAACCACCATGTCTTCGCTAGTTTCAATGGTGTGTAGCATATTCGATATGTTTGTTCTTGCTTCAAGAAATTGCTCTAAGTGCTCAAAACTTATTGTGACATCATGATAGTATGGGTCATATTTGACTTTGAAAATTGCAATGCATCTCTACTATGACTTCTACTTACATAACAATCATAATAATGACCTTCTGTATGCAGCCTCCAAACTATAAGAATGTCCAAGTCTTGTATTCTTCGTGCAAGAACTTTTGAAATTCCTATGATATCTTGTGGGAAGCTAATCGTGTGGCCACTATATTTATACTGCCCTCCAAGAGCGTGGGTAACTTGTAGTACTAGGTTGACTGTAGCAATGAGCATTTCCTCCACTTGGGTGAGTCTTTTCAAAACAAATGATTTCTCTCATGGGTCCATGTTGTTGAGTGTAAAGAACCGATGGATGCCTCTCACAGCAAAACATCTTTTACAAGTTGCATTAGTATCTGATGAATGGAGAATCATGCTTGGGTAACATTCCTTGCATACAATGCATGTTTTTCAATTGGACAATGCATGTTGTTATGTGTTCTCTATATTGTTGCATTTACATATGTTGATATAGCCATGTTTATTTCTATAAAGATCTATTATGCTTTTCTTCATTTATTTCCTCTCTATGATGAACATAGTAAGCTCGACTTTTCTCACAATCTCATAGTCTTTGAGCTTCTCTTTGTTGGGGGCTATTTTGAGTTTCATGTGATCTTTTTAGTCACCTTTGGGTAGCTATCTCTTCTCTATGGCAAGCATAGTAAGCTCGATTTCTTTCTCGGTTTTGTTGTCTTCTTACCTCTTTTTGATATGGGTCTCTTGCACTATTCCCTATTGAGGAGTCTACCATATGTGGGTTTGGACATGTTAGGGTAGATTAGGAATAAGAGCATAGCAAACCCAGATGAAACCAAAATGCTTACATAGCCAGAGTGTAGATGAAAATGTAAAGCTATTCCTTACCGTTTCATGAATGCATGTTGCAATATGAGAAGGAACACAATTTGATGGTAGAAGACAAAGGTGCATATGTAATCTTCTAAACAAACATGTACATTTTGATAAATAAAGAAACATAATATTTTACATATTTCTATCCATCTAAAAGCATTAACATGATGTTTTTTCACATAAAAAGATATCGACATAGTTCTTTACAACATGATTTTTTTTGCCACACATACCATCCATAGTCATACTACACTTGTAAAGAGAACATGGCAACTATATTAGGCTATGTAGTATGGCTAGAGTGATCCTATGAGTTGCACAACTAGCTCTGGTACAACATCGGGTTCAATGGAGGGAGAAGCCTTTACATTGCACATTTCTTGGATATTTTTTACCAAAAAAATACTCTCTTTAGTGTAATCTAGTTGTTCAACCTTGGCAATAGTTGCTTTCAAGTGTTTCTCACCATTGTACATTTCAAGGTTACAACGCAAATTGAATAGGTACTACTTGTTCAATACATTCCTAGTTACCTCCTCCGCATTTTTGTTAGTAGCTTGATCAAATTGCAGATTGTATAGTTTGTTTGCAAGCATGTCCATGAGTTTTGTTGCCCCTTCGTCAAATGCGACCGCCCATATTATATCTATGTGGTCCTGCAACCTGACTTGAAGTATATACCTATAGTCACAGTCGACAATTATTGCATTACACTTTGCACAAAACCACTTTCCACCATTTATCTAGGATAGTCTTTTCTTGCAAGGTTTGTTACTTGAGTGGGAAAGGCATGCTAGATAGCAAAATGAGTTAGGTTTTATGAATCGTGTTGTTGCCACCAACATGCATTACAGAGGTTTTGTTGTATTTTGAGCCTCTTCATGAATGGCACTAATTGTCATTCTTCTAGCAGGTGAGGCATCCAAAAGGAGCTAGTAGACAAAGCCTGAATGCTAGTGTCATTTTCTTTGAACCAAGTTTTAATCTACTCGGACTCTTCTATTACAAGGTATGTCCATATTTTTTTAGTGGATGAGGTGTTGATCACCTTTCCATTGAATTCAGACACATGCTCATTTCTAATAGTGAGAACTAATGATTCATGCATGAGGTATTTCTCTTGGAGTTGTGCAGCCTCCTTTTCAACTGACAAACCCCATAAAGTAACATCTATATTTGTGTTGGACATGTCAAAAATTTTCAAAGTCTGTCTTGCAACCTCTATCCCATCTCTTCTCTTGATTATGGTGCATGATGGATGCAAATGAAAATGAAAATTGCATCAAAATTTGAACCATTGCTTTTGCTTACCAATGCAGAAAGAGGTGTGAAAGAGTAGTGGTCTTTTGGGATGGAATCATCATCTTCATAGAGGGCAACCTTTAAGTCAAGCATAAGCGAAATTTCCAACCCACTATTAAGCTTGTTATAGAGTCTATTACCAGGTTGGATTGTGCCTCCAGACAATGTGTATGTAGCTCCTTCGATTATTTTATTGCAATGGGTGTGAGCTGCTTCATTGAAGCATGTCACATGTGTCTCAGTTCCTTCACAAGATTCTATGATATCAAAGGTAAAGAGGTGGCCACTTCCTTTCTGCGTGTTGTAGTTGTGTATTTTAGACTTCACAGTTACACGACCTTTAATGGTCCACCTTGGCTGAAATGGATTCAATATTTTGATAGGGGTTATTTTCAATGGGGCCCCCTTTGCTAGGATTGGATTGACACCAAATAGTAGACATCGAGGAGTTAGTCTTCTAGGAAGGAATGGTTTTTTGAAGATGTGGGTGAGTCAGAGGATTCTCCTGTTAAGCGCCCAAGTTGTTCAACATCTTCTGTGCCTAGGAAAATTGGCTCCCCAACAGTAGCATGCGTTGTGTGCACAATGTCAAGGTTGACAATAACAATCCACCTAAATAGTTATAGCGAGATAAATTATAAGCAACAAAATGTAAGAGGAGAGCAGGCCTCACTTATTCTTGTGTCATATAGAAATCAATTCATAAACATACCGTTTGCTAGCCAATTAAGGACAATTGTATCTTTTCAAGTGCACTGGAGCCAGGTGCAAGCACATCGGATTCTATGTGGGTGTTGTACTTGGTTGGAAATGAAGCTTTGTGCTTGTGCACACTATCAGAGATATCAAACCTATATCGATTGGTGTGTGTATATTCATAGCCAAAACTTGAGATAGCTATGACCTGGACATGAGGTTCCAAACCCACATTTCCTTCATGCATCAATCTAATTGCATCTAGAGTCAATAAGCTTGCCATGGCGGGGGTCGAGGAGAGAATCCTACACAAATGTATTGGATGTAAGGCGTTGTGCGAAGAATTCAATAGAACAACCTTTCCATCAAACAGTAGCAACTTATTGCTAGATAAAGCCAAGTAGCCCAAAGAAGAGCCCAACAACTAAATTTAGATAGGTGAAAGGAGCAACACACCTAGAAAAATTAATTTATGCACACTTTTTATTAACATCTACCTCATTGTGTGGAGCAAGCAAAGGAAAAATAGATACTCTCTATGCGATTCATTATCGATCGGCTATACTCATTTTTAGTCAATTGCGTATGTGGAATATGTATAGTTTTGATTGTAATAGCTCAAATATACATGTGTATATACTTCAATTAGAATAGATTAAAGATAAATGAAGTCAAGTAGACACAAAATTAACACTTAGAAACATTGAGTCAATTGCCATATTGGTTGATGCATATGTACAATGGAAAGGACCAAAGGAAAAAGCAGTAGAGCGGGGGTAAGGAGCTGTACATTCTTCCCACCACAACATATTTTTAGACACCACATATAAGGTTTAACTACTTGTTGTGCTAGAAAAAAGAAGGGTTTGGATGATTAGTAGGCAGTGTATACGTTCTATATCAAGAGGGAAGCCATGTTCCCCACCTTCACAAAAATTATAAGTTGATGTCATCATGTTGTGTCAAAAGTGAAACCATTCTCCCCAACACCACAAAAAGAAACAAGTAGCTATCTTATGTAAGCTATTTACAATCTACTGTATGTCTGCTAGGAGTTTTAGAAAAGCTTCCTTAATCCTAGTACCATTTCCCATGCCATACAATGCATCATATTTCAATGCTCAAAGGAAGTCATAGTATGCATCCAAAACAAAATATGTTGTATGGAATATATGGACTTCCTGTTGCACCATCTCGATGTCATGGTTTTGTACATGAAATGCTTCCTTGCATGTCTTCTTAGCATCTTCAATAGTGTCGTCACAACCTCTCACAATGTTCTCTGCAAGGACTGTAATGTTGCTTTGGTACATGCCAGCCCAAATAACAGAAGAAGAGTCTGAACGTGAGGGAGGAGGAGCATTAGATTTTGATCCTATAATGTCTCCCTCAGACGAGCTGCTAGAGATGGTGATAATGTCTACAGGTGGGTGCAAGTTCACCATCACCTAGGGAGTTCTGTAATAGGAACACATTTGATTATTTGATAACAATAAAATTTGCATGTGTATGATTCATAAAAAGACATTTGGAAATCGGGTGGCCTCAAAAATGAAAAACCAAGTTTTGGAATGCTCCAAAGGAAATTCAATAAGAAAATCTATACTAAAAATCAATAAATAGATGTCTTTTACTTTAAGGAGACTTCTAAAACTGTTAGTAAACCCACATCAATACAATCAATTCTTGCAGAGTAAATGACTGTCGTAACCCAAGTAGATTCTCCACCAAGAAATGCTTAGAAAATACAATAATGATTTTCTTTATGAACATGTTTGGAACTGACGAAGGGAGATCTTTTATTAGTTCAATTAATCTTCTATTTGTAATTAGATCAACAAATAAATAATAACATTTTTTATTTTTTTATTTTTATTCCATCTAAGGAATAAATTTAAAATTAAATTACAATTTAAAAAAAAATAGCATACACTAATAAATATACATACTAATTCCCTTATATGCATAATAAATATCAACAAATATAAATATATATTAAAATTCCCATTATATTCATGATGTTATTTTCCTTTTAACTATAAGGAAGCAGGACAATTAAAGAGAAATCTTTCTTCTCTAAATATTTTCTAGTAATTCTAGTCTCTATGGTTATATAAAAGCATGGGATATATCCACTTTTTGAAAAGTCATATATATAACTATTATATAATTCTACCCACTAAATAATTAAAAAAAACACATTCATTCAGGAACATGTAAGCCTAATCTTTTTAAAATGAAAAATTCCTTAGTTTAAGGTCTATAAAATTATGCACTGGAATGAAAAGTAATATAGAGGATATAAAGTGATGTAATTAATGGGAGTAGGATTGTCCCCTATGTAAGAGGATAATTTATTTTAAAAACAAATCAAAACGCACTGACCCTAAAGGATATACGCTGGTACCAATACTATTCAAACATGATACCTTGCTTCCTTTTATAGAGGAGTCAACGAAGTAAAGTTTAAAATTTAGTCTTTAAATATATATGTGTATGATAACGACAATGATTTTCTTGTTAAAACAAAGTGCTCTAGCTAAGAGTTCCATATAGCAGATTTGTATCCATCCTTTCATTTTTTTCTCTTTAGATTTTATCTAATAGCTGACCATTGTGGACAACGCATTCTTTATTGCCATGGTTAAAAGCGTGGTACTTTTATTGCCTGCTCCTTTTTACCCTTTTTAAAAGCATGCAAGAGGGTTATCCTCTCCCTTCCTCAATAAATGCAAAGGCAAAGGCGTAAGACAATAGCAACTCAGAATTCCTTTTACTCAAGCACACAATGTTTTTGAGGTTAATGCCTCCACATTGGGACTGATTCGCTGAGCACGATACTTCTGCAAGGGATTTGATAGAAGAGAAATACCGCTCAACTTTATTCAGATTTTAAAATGATAACAATTAACTATGGGTGAATGCCACCCACTCAGATTTCATGAGAGTTACAAATTATGGCAAAAATAGAATATGCATGAGTAAAGAAAGTTAAGTAGTGTCAAACAAGGAAGGACATAGGATAAATCGTGTAGTTAAAAAAAGATGAGAAGAAGGGGAAAAGTCATTGTTGAAATGTTTTATGTTTGGCTTTCCTAGAACATCTAACGTCCAAGATCCTTTTGTGAGAGGAGCCTGCCAGAGAAGCTTCAGTTTTTTCCATCACCCATGCAAAAAACAAACTCTAAATAATTCAGGTATTCTAGTGTACAAACCAATAGATGGAAAAACTTTAAGCACAAATTGTGAAAGCATTATAATAGTCTTAAATATTAAGCTGAGATGGAAGAATGAATGAAACATTAACAGGAAACTCAATTTAGCAGTGCTAACCTTGGAATACTTATCTAATTTAATTTTCAGACATATCAGTCATAAAACGATGACATCAACAGGAAAGTAGTAAATTGGGAAAAATGAATGAAGAAATCTCCAAAAAGTCATTTCAACAAGTTTACAAAAGAATTAAAATTACTTTCCTGAATAAAAATACAAAAGTATTTTTGTTGAAATCTGCTTGAGGTGATGCTTGAAAGCCAAATATAGTGATATTATTCTGAAAGACGATGCACAGAGCAAAAAGGCATTTCTCTCTAGAATAAATAGAACAAGCTATTTGCAAGAAAACCACAAAAAATGAAAGTAAGAATCATTTTCTTCACCAAAAAGTAGGAACAAAACCCTAATGGAAGAATTATTTCACCTAAATAGTGTGAAAATTAGATCGAACATAATGGGAAATGATGAAAAAACTGAAAAATTCCCCAGCTAGAGCAATTTTTTCCCTTAGATGAAAAAATTAAAAATTCCCCAAATAGGAAACGATTTTTCAGGCAGGCATGTTCCACTTACAATTCTAGATTTTGTCCAAGAACCAAACCTCATCGCCTCCAAAGACTCAAACTGCATCGAACTACTTCAAAAGATTACATGACAGGCATTAAAAGAGATTCTTACTATGGCTCCCATTGCATAGGCGACAACTACAATCATCGTCTTAAGCACAAGAAAATTGATAAGCCCATTGTCATTGAGTTTTCCTACATAAATTGTTGTGTTAATTTTTCCAACTTGATTGGTGAATAGCTTGAATGAAACAATGGTGTGGGATTAGTTCATAATTAATGGAAAAGACAAGTAGCACAGTGGACGTTAACCACCTAGAATATATATAGAAAATCATGGCCTTTGAACATCTTACAAATAGCAGTTCATTTATTTGAAGAGCCATTGACAGTTCTTCCTTTTTAATGAACTAGAAAAGGCCAAGGAATTCTTAGCACATGGAGGAAGAACTCATTAATTCTTAAAAGGAATGGTGAAGTTTTTCTTCTTCCAAGCTCTGATTTACACCTCATTGGATGTGTTGGAAAGTACTTTCATTGGGACTAAATTAAATATAAATCTAACTTTAATTAAACTAAACAAACATGTTAAATTCATTTATTGAGCTTTCATACACACCCTTTTGTATTTGAATCCACAACAAGAGGTTATCTTAAATAGCAAAGGCATTGTAAAATGCTGAGAGCTATAGAAGAGTTGATTTATTTCAGTTCTAGTAATCAAAACATGGGTGTTTACAGTCACAATCTACCTTCCCAGGCGCTGGCCTCGTACGAAATTCAAACTAAGCAGTATTTTCAAATTGAAAAGTTAAAAACAAGAAAAGAAAAATGTAAATTAGGTATTGAAGCCTCACTGATTGTTGAGCTTGTCCAAATGAAAACAACCACGGGTGGGTGTCACTTCAACGCCTCTCGCGTAGAGATACTACGCTACCTCCACTCCACTGTAAACACAACACAAATAAAATATCAATTCAAGTCAGTATGAGGTTCTGTAGAGCCTATAAGCTTTGAGATTGGGAGGATGCTACTGACCCAAACTGCTTAGGAACAATTTAAACTAAACATAGTCGAAATCTTTGAAGGGATTTTTCCAACGGCCTCTATTCTTCCCTTTACTTCAAAGTCCAATCCAAAACTATGTTGACAATGCCTATATAAAACCACACAAAGATTAAACACGCAGCCAAATTTGTCTGTCTTCCCTATGCCTTGCATCCAGGTGAGATCCATATAAGTTTTCTTAACATTTATTGCCTATAGTGAAGTTTTAGTAGCTGATTAAATTGTAGGGAAAGCACAGAGACCCCAAAAAATGATGTGGAATGATGTGAGCCATACCTGGTGACACAAGGCACTGTCCAAAATCTACGGTTTGTGTACTTACAGGTGTCGTTCATTTTCTACGCCAAGATCTATTTGATGCCATCTAAAGATTTGTTTGGTGGCTTTTTACTTTCTTCTATAAGCTGGAAAAGATGGGTAGCATCTATAGATGACTTTTGCAGAAGATTGGTCAAGCTCATTGGGCTTCGATCTTTAATGATGCGAAGAAGTGCTTGTACTGTAAAACAATGTTTCACTTTCAGGAAAGTGAAGGATCAACTGTATCGATCTAGTAGCATTGCATGCTACATCACTGAAACCCGAAAACCTACAATCCGACAGGGAGAGGCCTGAAAATTTTTCCGACATCGGACAATAAGACTTTTTTGGTGGAATTCCCACCTATAATAGCCTATCAACTAATTATGTCAAGAAGTCTTATATAATTATATTATGGATGTTAGAGAATCAATATACGCAAAAACTTGTCTTTAAATCAAATTTATCCAATTTTTACACCTGTAAATTATATAAAAATTATTAATAAATATTTTAATAAAAATTATGTAAATAAATATGAAATACCTTCATTAATCATATTGGTGTTTTGGTTTTTAATGAAAAAAATGATGACACATGCTTAGGAAAAACCATAACTCCTCTCGAGCCTCTCAAAATTGCAAACCGAATGTTATTCAAAAAAATAAAGGAATCATCAACCTCACCATCACAGGGCATAGATAGTTTGAATACAGATCATAATATTATGAGTTTATCTATTTTTTAATATTTGTTCACTCAATGAGTAAAGATATATGTATTTGAAATGAAATCTATTTAGATCATTCACTATTAAAATGTCATTAAGCTCCATCTTCATAAATTCAAAAAAATGTTCAATTACCTTTGGAGTTGTTGATTATTATCTAAGAATCCTTAAAATGACATGCAATTTTTTTTTTTTTTTATGGATGAACATCTATTCAAATATTTTGATTAGGAATGATAAAAAATGTTTTATAAATAAAAATTAGGGCAATTTGCAGATAGTCTGATCTTTCAATGCATTTTATACATTCCCTTGGTTGTTGATTGAATAATTTTGAATATATTCTCATTTTGAACAATCTTCAAAAATAGTAATAAGTAAAGAGGAGGAGGGTAACATATTTCAATTGATACAAAAAGTTCTTGAACTTTGATTGAATAATTTTTTTCGAGGAATTTGACTAGGAAAATAAGGTGCGTAAAGATATAATCATGTAAAAAGAATAGTAAAGCTCCCCTCAACATGGAAAGAATTATAAACATAATTTGTAAAGATGAAGGTTAGCATGATATATATGTCCACCCTCTAATTGGTTGCATTCAAAGGATGCAATAAATTAGAGAAAAGGAGAAAAATATTTAACTATGATAAGGCATGTAAATATATTAAAAATAATGGCAGCCAAGGAGAAAGAAATCATACTAGAAATAACACCCTAGTTTTGGTTGATAATTCTCTTCTTTTTTTATTATTGAAGCTTTATAAATTATTTATCTTCCTCTTGTTTACACTCTTCTTTTATAAATATCCTCCATAAAAGTTGTTGACCAAGATAAATAACCCCCACCAAACTTTTATCATGCCACCATTAATAACTCCTAGCACCTGAAACTTACATAATAGGTTCAATGATGAGACTCTTATAATCAAGGAATCAATAGATACCTTCAAAGGACAAGCAATGGTATTTAGAAATTTGTTTTAACTTATTATCATTGCACGAATCCTACTTGAGAATGCTAGAAATACTATATCCATTAGACCACTACATGAAAACATAATCCCATTAATAATATTATTATTAATATTCTTGGTCTCCTAAATTCCTTTACCTTATGTGGTAACCCCATATTCTTATGATAGTCTATTTAATAGACTAGATAATTTATTTATACTTATCATTTAGTCAAAACGTGACCTTAATGGTCATTAGTAACGTATCAAGAGATTCTACATAGGATTTATCTCATAACTTGATTTCAACCGCATTGTCAAATTTATGATAATTTCCTTCCATTTAGAATACAATTTATATTGTGATTCATAATAAGTATAATAATAATTTCAATATCAAGGTTCTTGTATCTAAGAGATTGATAGACGTCCTCTTATCATATAAAGCATTTACCATTGTATCAATGGATTATCAAAAGTACCGTGTTTTAATATTAAGGATATGTTTAATAAGGTATGACCGTAGTGCCACTAAACATAGTGACCGTTGCTTATATAGTATTATGCAACCAAGTGCCAAGACTCATATTAACATGGTTCATATTACAAGGTTATCCTGCAACTAAATACTTCATCTAGGACTCTTGCCACCTTGGTTCCGTTAAAGTCTCAACATAGAAAAGTAATGAACTTAATGACTACTCGACATTCTATTCACTTGGATATTCAAATAATTTAACCCTTGATTATAGTAAATTCTTGGTTATGAACTTCTCATAATCCTAACTTTCCAATTCTTGAGCACCAGTGACTAATATTGGTTACCCCTAGGTTGATTCCTAATTACTCATAAAGAATGTAAATTTCTTTTAAGATCATTAAAAGTAATATTTAATTTATAATAATCCCGCCTTTCACAAGTAAGTGTGAATCACGCTTATTTAGTCATTCTCATTACGACATTAGACAATTTCAAAATTCATACTTCGAAAGGTATAACAAATTATATAACCTTCCGAATATTTTCAAGAGAGTTTGTATCTAAATTCTTTATTGAATTGTGTGCACAAGTTTTGTTAAGGCTATGCTGATTCAAGGTAGCATTCATAGTTTTGCATACAGGTTACCCTAAGTTTGAGCAGAGAGAGACATATTTTAACCCCTCTTTCAGTTGCAGGAACTCGCTAGGCATGCATAATAAAGAATGAATAGCCATGCAGCAGAATGTGAACTGTATAACATTTTTTCTTAAGGAAAATGAAGGAAAGCGTATGACACATGAATTGTTTAACAGAAGTCTCAAGGAATGGTAGAGTTATTTTCCAATTGTGCAAGTGGATGCTTCAGGATTAACCACTATTTTAGGAAGGTAAGGTGAAGGAGAGAATGTACTTAGCTCAAGACAATGGTACAGGGTGTCTCGCGTAGGTTGTAAAATCTACTATGTTGTGTCTATCCCTCCTCACGTTTCTTCCCAATGTGTGCATCCATAATTCCCCCAACCTTTATGCCTTGGTGGTTGTCCACAGTCTGCGAGTTGCATTTGCTTGAAAGTTTCTAAAGCCTCCTCAACCAGTCCATTTCGTGGCTCTCCAAACACCCAAAAGTATTTCCAGCTTCCCATCTCATTGCCGGAAGGGAGGACATTGACCACGACAGGGGATATTTGTCTTTGACGCCTACCAATTACATCTACTTGAAAGTTTCTACAGCGTTTTCAACAACCCCCTTTCGAGGGTATCTTGCTATCTTTGCATTCCGTGAGACTGTGTTGTGCTTCCATACTCCCACTAAAGAAAGATCTGGAGAAATCTGCTTTCGAGGGTTTGAGGTCTTCATTCTCCTCCACATAGATACCTCTTCACCATTATCCCTAAATGTCTCTCTCTTTGCTCAAACCACCATTGCATCCTGCTTCCGTTTGCATTTTACTCTTCCAAAGGCCAAGCTTGCATTTGTAAGGATTTTCTCCTGTATTCTTCTTGTCTTGTGCACTCTCTTTCAACTTGTATCCTTTATTTAATGCATTGCACCTCCCACGCCTTACAAACTTCTAAACCTCCAACATATTTTCCTTTCTAGAATCTTGGTTGTGAGTCTTGCTCCTCTAATAAAATCAGTCGAGGAGGGCCTTATAGTCAAGAATAAATTAAATAGTATTATTCATACCTTGTAACTAATTCATGACATATCCTTGAGACAATAAATAAATAAATAATTTTCCAATGTTTGGCCACCTTTATTATGAATTGTGATATGTAATCAAGAACTTGAATGTGATCATCAATTATTATTGTAAGACAACTTATTATATAATTGAAAACTCAATTAAAAAACACAAGGATTAAATAAATTAAAATAATTTGTTCCTAATGAATCCTTAATAATAGAAGATGAGTTTTTTAACTTTAATAGTCATAAATATTGTGAATCATTTAAATTTTTTTGATGACCAGAACATATATACATATATGTATATAATTCAAATTCTCATTTTTTCCTTCATTATTATTCATGAACTTGTATTTTTCCATTTTTGATGTTGAAAAAATGTTCAAAATTGAAGTAAGATATAGAGTATTTGTAAATGAATATCTAAAGAAGAAAAAATTTTGTGTCTAAAACAATGCAAATATCTTTCTTCATCATTGCATATTCTGTGATTTCCTTTATATTTATTAAAATTCATCATACTGAAGTGTTTCCCTACTCAATATTTACTTGGTCATAGTTTTGTGAAAATGCTAATTGTTATTAATTTATGGTTTTTCTATTAAATTGTCACTATTATATGTGGCATTTATCTTAATATTTTTGTGTTTAAAAATTATTTAAAAAACATAAAGATAAAGCATATTTTAAAGTCAAGTGGCAAAAAACATTATTGGTTCCTAAATTGCTTGAATGCAAACACAAATTTTGATGTGTTGAATAAATAATTATAAAATTTCAAAAATTAATATATTGTAAAATATCATTTATAATGTTAATTTTTTTCAAAATATATACGACAAAGTATAGATTGTACAATGCACATTGACCTGTCATGATAGTTTTTTAAAATGAAAATATATACATTGACATATTGATGTTTGTTTGATTGAAAGTAATGGTGAGGTAGGTTATTAAAGCAAATTTTGTGTTGTTTTCATGCAAAATTTGAAATATGGGAAAATGATATTTTTGAATTTTTTTCTATTTTAGTGGAGTTTTTATTGTCTAGAGTGAAGAAAAGAACAGATTAGATATTGGCAAAAATGTCACGACTCCACAATTTTTTCCCTCCTTTATAACATTCACCTTCAATTTTAACCTCCAAGTTTTATCTTTTCAAATTATTTCAAAATTTCCTTGAAAATTTTATCTATACAAATTATTAATTTAAAAAATAAAATTTAATAACTCCTTAATATGTCGAACACTAACTACAAGCCCTGCCATGCCCTTGGAATTTATACTTTATCATATATATTTCATATTTCCCATTACAAATGTGTTTGGTCATGGCCAACGGTATACAAACAGCATTAACGTCCATGGATTGAATCTTTAACTTTATATAATTCTTTATCCACATTCCAGAGTTTCTTTTGCAGTTAAAAGAAAACAAGATAAGCAGTAATGGAAAGAGCATTCGCAACAGACAGGATATCTACATTATCAGTTAATTTATCTTTTAACTCATACTCTGTCAGAGATTTCTTGTAGAGATGTTGTACTCTCTTCCCTTCTTTCTCAAATTTCTAGCTATTTTTAAAAAAAAATTGCCTACCAAGGTCTTAAGAAGAGCAATTTGATATTCTAGAAAATAGGGAGGGCATTATCAATATTGGGGCATTATCAAGTGGTTATTTATTTTTGGTCTTTTTAAATTATGAATATAATTAGTCAATAGGCTACACATAGTGTGAGATTTGAGTGTAAAACAAGTCTCACATGGAGGGCTTAAATTTTACAGTCCACCTTGTCCATAATGATTTTTTTCTACAATTTAGTCTTCATTATTCAAAAAAGATGACAGCTTTTCACAATATATGCATTTCAAACTTTTTTTCCTTCATATATTGTACATTTCGGCTACTTAAACTTTACTTTCCATTTCCTGTATTTTACAGTATCAAATTTGCCCTGTTTATTTGCATTGCTTTCTATTTTAAATTTGTATGCAAATATTTCATAATCATGTAATACTTAATTTCTTCAAAGAAAAAATCTAGATTTGTCTAATTTTATTTCATTCCATTTTTAACATTTTTTATTAATCGTTTAATCCACAGACACACAACTAGAGTTTGCATGTACACACATGTACTCTCTAACATATTAACATATAGTTTTCTATCGCTTGCTGGTTGTTGATCTAGAAAAGGACAAGGATAAAAGCAAGAATGAGGACCAAGGAATATCAAACAAGACCTGTGCCAACCTTAAGAGGAAAGCGCCTCCTACTACCTAGATGGTCCAGATCTTAAAGAGGGGGGTTCAAGAAATGAACGACATGGAAGCTGAGATAGTGGAAATTTTAAAGTCCCAAGTTTAGTTGTTGCTGGTGTTTTGTCTAGTCTTTTTGGGTGTTTTCTATGGCCCTTGTTGGCCTTTTTTTGGTGGCTATGGCTTTGTCATTTTGTTGTCCTCTCTACAGCCTCTCTATAAACTTTGTGGTTTTGGTCCCAGTAAAACCTGTTTTTTCCTCTTTTAAAAACATATAGTTTTCTATCAAGATAATCTTTGAACCTTCTTTAAATGAAGTGCTAGTATTTATTATTTCAAAAGTATTGATCATTTTGAAATAAGGATCGAACAATTTTAAAAGGTTAATTTAACCAAAAAAATGTGAGGGGAAAATATCTTTTGAAGTCTTATATTAAGAAGGTTTGAGATAATAAAGTGATTTTTAATGATTACTATGTGATTAAAGAGAGGATAGTAAGGATTCAATAGTTATTTAAATAATTTTTAATAAATTGAAAGATAAGATAAATAAAATAATAAGAATAAATGATATTTAAGTCATAGGTAATGAGTTAATCAATTAAAATGTAGTATCTTTGAAGTCCTTTAACGTCCCACTATTTCATTCAAAACTTTGAAGTTTTAATCAAATGGAACTTTGTCGATGCATTTCTCCTTAATATTCAAGCCTAGAGCTCGCTTATCAAAAATTAAAAATTAAAAAAAAAAAAATGTATATGTAAAAATCTGTGTAGACTTGAATGAGAGAAAGGATAATTATTTATTTTTAATGAAAGTTTTAAATAACAAAGTAAATTGTTTTACAAACTGTTTTATTCTGGGAAGAAGAGCACATTACTGGAGAGAACTATGAAAAAACTAAAACAAAATTTTTATAGTGATGTTGAGTTCCACAAAGGTGACCGTAGAAACGTAAATAGATGGGATTCTTGTAGGCGGTGTAAGAGAAGCCAATTTTGAGAATCTTGATATATATATTTGTTATAAATCTGTGCTTTGTTGCTCCACACTGCGCACGGTGGGCACTCTCCGTAGATTTCTAGAGGTTCTTTTGCAGGCAAATAAAATAAGATTGCAGTAATGGTAACCACAAGGTTAATGGAAAGAGCATTGGCAACGGACAGGTTGTCTGCATTATCAGATAATATTATTTTAACTCATATTGTGTCAAAGTTTTCTTACAGACATGTCGTACGTTTCTCCCTGCTCTCTTAGAGATGACGAGTCATATGGAAGAAATTGCCCTTTCTCAATTTTCGTCGCCAAGATTTTGAGAAACAAAAAGATGGAAAGATACTCACCATAATTAGCAATGCCCTGCTCCAGCTGGATGCTCATCTTTGCTGCTTGGACCTTCAAGTTGCCTTGGATGACCCTAACAGAGCCGATCTGAACGATTGGGTTGGCCTTGCAGCTGAAAAACAGGTGGAACGCATGGTTTTACGAATCTTTTATAGAGATCCCAAGACTGGTAAGATGCTGAACGATTCTTCCATGGTGGAGCTTGGGGACTCTCTTTTTAGGTGTGAAAACCTCACTTCCCTAAAACTGTAATTCATCAATCTTCCCAAGGTACCCACTAATTTTGGGGTTTTCCAATCCCTGAAAACATTTTATTATTTCTATATCCGAATGTGGATGATGCCACGTTTGAAGAATTCATGCACGTGTGCCCACATCTTGAGAATTTGCAGATTCGCGGTTGTTTGGGGTTAAAAAAATTGAAGATACATGCTTCCAATCTTAAGTACCTGAATCTAGGACTTTTAAGACCTGTTATATCATTGCAGATGGCTTGCCCTCGGTTGATGGAAATCTCCCTCATGGATTTAGGGCGATATCAAGGGCTTAGATTACTACAAGAAATTTCTGGAGCAGCATCAGTTAAGTATTTACTCTTCAGAATTATAGTATAAACAATGTTGTCAGTCCAGGAATCCCCAGTATTACTGTTTTAAAGAGTTTTTCTCAGCTTGAAGAGTTGACAATGCATGGCATATGTTTCCAGGTTAGTATTTTGTACATTGATTGTGATGATAGTTCCATATCAGGTCTTGTATGCACTGTGGAGAATCGTTCTTGGCTTCTATCAGTAACAATACTATCTTCTTGGGAACAGTAACATTGTTTCTTTCATTCTTGAAAACAAATGAACACACATTATGTTTGATGCAGGAGATGATGTCAGATGAGAAGCCAGCACAGGTGACATTGAGAAATTTGAAGGTGGTGCACGCCCATATTGGGCCATACAAGGGTGCACAGGCAGTGAATTTTCTAGGTTTTCTTCTCAGAAATAGTCCATTAAATGTAACGAGGCTTTTTCTGCCAGAATACTGCCCTACAATCATGTTCAATAATTTGCTAGCTCTGGAAAAAGGAGTTTTCAAAATCAAGGTTTTCCACTGCCACAGGAAGATGGTGAATGGACTGCAAAGAAGTTTGTGAATTATGTGAAAAATATCCTGAATATTAGTGGCAGGTTAGCAGAATTTGGAATACAGAGAATCTATTTTTATTAAAGCATAATAGATGAAACAGCCATTTCTGCAATCTCTTCAAATATTTCTGAAGTTTTCCTGTCAAGATTACTGGCTATTTTTTAATGGCCAGCATTGCTACGCCCAAAATAGAAGTATTTTCATTCATATAAAAAATGGGATGATTATGCTATTTGGATTTCCAATATTTGGATTATGTTATAGTTTTAATGATTTTTTGAAAGATTTTGTATCAATTTATTCTTGATTACTGATATTTTATGCTTTTTCAAAAAATTATTAATATTTTTTTCAAAGTATGTTCTCTGCAATTTGGATAATAGACCGTCAATAAAGAAAATTCAGTAAATTGCTTTTTTTAAATTATAAAGAATGAAACAAAATGATATTTTTATATCATTTAAATTTAACATTTATTTTAGTCTCTCTGTTATAAATAAAAATATACCTTTAGGGTATGGTCCCATGGAGGGGGGCTTCCTTAAAAATCTCAGCGTATGCTGCTTAGTTTTTTTAGGAATATTTTATAGTTCTTGGTCCCATGGATTTAATCTTACAATTCTGCTAAAATTTCAAGCTCCAAAATTTCAAGAATGAACTGTAGTGCTTTGATAAAAAATAATAAATAAATCAAAATTCTCTCATTTTTATTTTCTAATAAGAATTTAAAATTTTAGATGAGAGACAAGTGGCATAAAAAGCTCCTAAGTTGTAGGGGCAATTTCGAGCCCCACCCCAATTTCACCAGCTGAAAGATTCATTTCTAAAAGGTAGGGGCTCCTATTTTTCTGGAAAAGATTCCAATTAATCCCGTAGCACAAATTTTTTTCTTCCATGGGAGTCTGGGACCTCCTGCTCCATGAAAATAGAAGCCCAAGCCCCCCCATGGGACCATACAGTTATTTGCCTCACTCTAAAACTATAAAATCCAGCAAGAATAGGCTCTATAGTCTAATTTAAGTCTAATTGTATACACCTAAAATTAGTCAAGACAATTAATTAATTAAATACTAGTTATATAATCAATTACCCTTTTTAATTTGTCTATTTATAAATAAATTTTTCTGCTTATAAATTTATTAATATAGTTCACTCTTCTAATTCTTCAACCTAAAATCACATTCTTCTATTTTAATTAAATAAGCAAATTCACATAGTAGTTTGTTTTATTTATTTAATAATCTTTTCACTAAATTTAAATCACAAATTGAAATTTAAGCACATGTCTCATACTTTTCCTCTTGCCACCCCATCAAGTGTGACATGAATTTAAATATGTCTAATATTTAAATTCCTAATTTGAATTTAGACACATGTTGGACACTAGCCTTTTCACACTTTTAATTCTCTCACACACTTGGCCTTTTTACATATTTTATTCTCTCATACATTTGGCATGTTTTCTTTGGTCAAGGGAACATCCTCCATGTTCTTCCATCTCCACTATTCATCTCTCGTGTTTGAATCTTGACCGTTGATTGCCACCACATCACAAGATGCTTTGGAAATCCTATAAATACAACCTCTCGCTACAACATTTACATCACATCTTTTTGCAAATTTATTATCTAGCAATAGCATTGGAGTATTTGTAGTTGGAGCATTTAGTATTTAGATTTGTTTTATCATTCTAACTTGGAATCATGTCTTAGTTATAGTTACATTTTAGTTATTATCTTAGCTTTCATCCAACATTCTTATCATAGCATTTAACATCATAATCTTAGCATAATCTTCATTTCATCACAACAACATTAATATCATAGCATCATGGCTTTAATCACATAGTTTCATGTAGGAACTTAGATTCTTGCATTCAATAGCATCTTGTTTCTCACATTGTTATTCTAAAAATCATAGTGCACACATAAAATCTAAGATCCTATATGATTTAATGAATCCTTACTTGAATAGCATTTAACATCATAATCTTAGCATAATCTTCATTTCATCACAACAACATTAATATCATAGCATTATGGCTCTAATCACATAGTTTCATGTAGGAACTTAGATTCTTGCATTGAATAACATCTCATTTCTCACATTGCCATTCTAACAATCATAGTGCACACATAAAATATGAGAGGCAATATGATTTAATGAATCCTTAAGAACAGAAAACAATAGAACATTTTTAGATATTTGTTTTGCTGGAATTAGTGTAATTTTATGATTCAAATCTTTAATATAATACGTCTCATTGATGTTTGTGTGTTTTATTATTGATTTTCTAACTCCCTACATTTCACACATACACTAATATATGAAGAAAAAATTATATTTAATCTAGAGTAAATATAATAAAATAGTATTTTTCAAAATATATAATGAGGTATGATTTTTTTATTTATTTTAAATTTTCTTTTATATATTTTATTTTAAAATATATTTGGTTAAATCTTATATTAATAAGAATTGTCATATTATAAAATGTAATTTTATTATTAGGTAAAAATGATCTATTAAGAGGGTCCAAACCCTTCTAAGCAAGCTACATTAGATAAAAGTCAGAAAAAGAATGAAAAACAACACAAAAGTTGGAAACCTATAACAAACACAAAATTCTCACAAAAGAAAAGATCATGACCTTTAACACAAGGGGGCAACCATCTACCTACAAGTACAACATGTAGATCATGACAAGAAGCAACAAATCATATTAACGTAACATTAGTGTAGCAATTTGTAGTAATACAATGTTATGTATGAAATTACATAATTTACAAATGTAACTGTATTACTCTTGAAGGCCACTATAGTAGGTTTAAGAGAGAAAATTGGTGAGCCATGGACAATACAACAAGTGTATTTTATTTTCAAACCACTATTAAATTGGTTTGATGATATATATATGATAGACAACATCTAGGAGGAATTGAGGACATTGAGTTGATAATTTGAGGTGAGAATAAATCTTATAAGGTGTATGCATATTGTGTACAACATTCCAATTGTTTTCTAAATATTCAAGGAATTGTACACAATCAATGTGTTCCATATCCAAGACTTTCCTTAATAGATATGACAAATCCTAGGGTTTTAAAATATGTAAAAGGAGATATAATTGTATTCAGAAGAAAATGAGAAGACTTTCCTTAATAAATATGACAAAGCCTAGGGTTTTAAAACATGTAAAAGGAGATATATAGTTGTATTCAGAAGAAAATGAGAAGACTTTCCTTAATAAATATGACAAAGCCTAGGGTTTTAAAATATGTAAAAGGAGATATAGTTGTATTTAGAAGAAAATGAGAATATTGGTTCTACCTTATGAAGCTTTGATTGTTGTGGTAGCGTGAAGTTTCAAATTTGTCATCAAGAAAATATGAAAGTGGCATTTATTGCAAATTGATAGTTCAACTATTACTCATATCAAATTGTGTGTCACACCATGTTGACAGGAAAATAAAAGGGGAAGAGATTACCACATGTGGGTCAAGTGATTGCTTTGGCTTTGATTTAATGGTTTAATGAGGACCAATAGTTGTTTATAAATTGATCATAAAGCACCATCTAAGGCAGTGTTTATTGTCAAAGGTAGTTTATGCTATTGACTTATACAAGATGATTGTTCTAGAGGTAAAGGTTGCATAGAATTTTGAGTACAAGGAAAGGTTAGGGTTTGGAAATAATATTGGTAGTTTAGTTTGTTGAATTAATTTATGAAATGTTAAATATTTAATCTTATTTGAGTCAATGATTTTATGGAAAATGGGTAATGATTGAGTTTTTTTTATTCTATTGAAAGTGTTGCTATATAGTTTATTGAAAATACATAGATGTCAAATTTAAATTAAGGTTGTAGGTGGATTCTTTTGAAATAAGGAAAACAATTACAAGAATGGTTTCATATAAGATGGTGAGGGTAATTAGTGCTCACTGGGCTAAAGTCTTATAGCAAGATAAAGAGAATGGTCATCCTATATGCATTAAAGGTTTTTATTGTAATGAATGCATTATCAATTGAATCTAACATTCCTATGCATGCTCATGTCTATCCATTTACTAATGTTGTATTCATATCCATTAATATTGTATTTGGTTTTTGAAGATGGGAAGAGAATTGGTGAACTCAATATGGATTGTTGCTCAGATAGTCTAGGATTTTGTGGATCTAGTGATTAATACCCTTCTGAGAGTCATGAGATAACTTGATGGAGCAATGGAATGTTGTCCAATATTTTGGGATATCTATTATTCAATATTCTAGGGAGGTGGTAAACTAGGAACTTAGGAGCTACACTCTTTCGAGGGTTATCGGGCAAATTGATAGATTTCAACCTAATTCCATACTTTTTTCAAAGAAAAATATTCTCAAGAATGTGTATTTGTTTTGTTATATGTTTCATTTGTGTTGTGTAAACCTTAAGGGATGCTCTCTTGGAAATATGGTATTTGAGGTTTGAAGGGTACATTTGGAAGAACAATGTGATAAGGGTGGGAATGTGAGCATATTTGTTCATAGTATTATATTTTTATGTATGTAATTGCAAATTTTATATTGTTATGTTTTTTATGTGATTATATAGTTATATATATAATTGTATTACTCTTGTATAAGTTATTTTATTGAAACTAAAATAAAATATTGAGCATTGCACCTTTCACTTGAATTTAAAGGACCAATTTCCAAACACTTTGTTAATTAAAAAGATGATATAAGTGAAATGAAGAAAACTATATTAGACTAATTTAATATTGGAAAGCTTTGAGTTATACTTACTCTTTTATTGAGTTTAATTTTTTTTGGGTCTAGCTAATTAGGTCAAAGGTGTTCAAGAATTCTAGAGTGGTAGTAGACATAGAATATTATGTCACATGACAAAAACATAACAAAAATATATTTCAAAATTAAAATGAAACTATTAAAAATTAACATAAATATAGCAGCATATCTATATTTAGAAAGATATTTGTAAAATACTCTAAGATATATCATTATTGAGGTGCCTAGTTTTGTCTATATTTGTGATATAAGTGGAATATGTGCCTCAAGAATGATATATTTCAACATATTTTACATAGGTTTTATGTAAGAAAGATATTGCTAATAACTTATGTAGTTGCAACATTTAAAATGTCAATTCAGCCCCAAACCTTATCTCTCTCCCCCTCCCTATTTCTCTCTACCTCTCCCTCCCTCCCTCTCTAACTCCCTCCCTCCTACCCTCCCTCTCTAATTATCTCCATCTCACCTCTCTCTCTCTCTCTCTCTATCCTTCTAGATATCTCTCTATATCTCTCTCCTCTCTCCCTCTCACTCTACCTACCTCTCCTTCCCTCTCTATCTCTTTACCTACCTCTCTCTCTAACTCTCCCCCTCTCTCTCTAATGGAATTATCAAATTAGGTTATAATGTGAGCATGCTTGTTGGAATCATAAAAAAATGATAAGAAATAATGAGGATCCTCTGATGTAAAACCCAAATGCTCTATTTTTTTTCTAAAATCTATGCTTTATTTGATATAGAAACACACTTTTCATGGTGTTAACAAAATATCAATAATTGTTGAACGATTCCACCACTTTTTTAAATTTTTTAGTGTACAAGAACTAAATTATATTTTTTTAGACTGAATTCGATTCAATGAACTAATATTTTCATTTTCTTAGTTTTGGAATAATAATTATCATATTTTTGTTTGAATTTGATAATATACAAAAAAAAATCAATATTTTTTTACCAATTCTATTAGATTGATTTAGAAATGAACATTGGATACTAAGGAAGTTGGTAAAAAACCTAAATTTTGTTCGAGTGTGAAGTTTAAAATGAACTGGACAACATAATTCCATTAGTGAAGTTTAATCATAGAGTTTAAGGTATGTTGTCTTTGTCTTCCTACCCTTTTTCATGTCACCTTGTCAATAGGACTCTATTTACACATTGTAATACATAATAGGCCTATCCTAGTATAGATATCCTTTGAAATTAGTTTTTATGTTATCTTTTCCCCATCATTACTTTATAAATATCCTCCTTTTTTTCTCCTCAATATGCATCACTTCAATAAAAAGATGTCTCATTGTATGATAAAATGATATGCATTGATATAATTAGTATATTATGACTCATTTGATCATATGTGTTTTTAGTCAAAATATTGAATTCAATTCCCATGCCAAAAAAAACATCTTGTAATATATAAAAGTCAAATTATAGACATAAGAGTAACTAAAAAAAAAAGCATTTTAGAGGGGTGCCATATCATCCCTATCTTGCACAAAACCCTTTCCACATCCTATACACTTTTTGATGATGATTTCATTCTCAAATTTCTCTACATTACATGGATCTAAAATGACATGACCCTAATGGTCAAATATAAACTTAGTCTTAACTTAGAAATTAGTAACAACCCTCTTTTTGATTGTACAATAGTCCTATTTAATTCATTTTTCTTATTTTTGTGGCCTAATGACACCACCTAGCTAGGTTTTGGATTCAACCACCATGGGAAACTAAATGTATGAATTTTTATGATCATTTTTTTAATTTAATTATGTGTTATTATGAATGTACTTTGACTTTCATAAGGATTTTTATAGTTGAGGTAATCCTTCCCATGTTGTTTCATGTAGTAGTATTCATTTCATAGCACCCATCTAGGGTTTTTTGATCATTTTGAAGGTGTTTAATGAGTTTTAAACAAGGAAAGATGAATGAAAAATAAACAAATCATAGATCTCTCCAAGGTGTTATAACAATGTCTTAAGCTGTCATTTGATATTTAAACCATTATCTCTAATAACTTAAATATTATTGATATGTATGCCACTCTATCATACTTTTACATGTAAAAACATTTATTCAAGGTTCTTGTGACAATATTAAGGTGTGATTAGTATCCTAATATCCTAATTTCTAATAAGAACCCTATGTTAGGGATGCTAGCATATTGTGTGGACTTTTTTCAATCACATTGTCTTCAAAACCAAATGAAAAATAAAAAGTGCTACCATGAATAGACGTACCATTGCAAGGTATGTGCCCTTAGTATCCTTAGGTTCTAAAGTGCAAAGCTTTGGTTTGTGACATGGCTTAATCACCTCCTATGGATTCATTAACTTTGGTAGTTGTATCACACATTAACAGGTCAATCTTTTGGTGCAATGACAATCATCTCTCTAACAATTGGTATTAGAGCCTAGGTCACAAGTTTGAACTCCCCGCTTCTATTGGGGGGATTGTTCCGATATATGCACCCTTGGTCTCCTTGTGTTGTGTAGTGTAGCACCCAGGTACATGATATTGCTTAACCACTTGATGTGAATTCTTTAACCTTGTTAGTTTTATTTGGCATTAAAAGGTTGATCTTTTGGTGCAACAATAATCATCTATCCAACATGCACCTCCTGTATGCACACAATATAAAGACCTAATTTTAAAGTATGCAAAATTTTGGAATAATGAAAAAGATAATGAAAATAACTACTTGAATAGTCAAAGGAAAGGAATTTACATATAAAAAGAAAGTTTGGAGAGCATGCCACTAGATGAAACTTCTTCTCCAAACAAATATACAAACAATAAAAGAAGGAAAAAATGATTTTTGGTGGCTTTTGTTGAGATTTCCTTAGTAAAAACGCCATTTTTGTATTTCAAAATCCACTAGCAACCTAGACATTTTATATATTTTGAAGTAGGAAATGAAAATTATTTGAATTGAAAAACATATATATATATATATATATATATATATGAGCAATCCTAAATACACAATGCTAATTCTTAGGATTTTATAAAATAAAAGCTGAGAAATACAAATAAGAAGAAAGGGAACAATATTTTAGGGACAAAATCTCTTCAAATATTTCTAAAAAAATCCTAAGAATATTTGTGTTTCCTTGTTTCTACTATTCACTACAATCCCCCAAAGATATTACATAAATTTATGAAAGGAATTCACATGCAAAGTGTTGTTATGGTTAAATAGATTGTTCGTTTTGAAGATGATAAAGATTTTTCCTATATTGTCAAAGTGAAAACTTATAAGTGAAAAAATATCTTTCTTGAGAGACAAAATGTGAATTTTTAAGTCAAGATGTGGTTCAAACTCACATGCATATTCGTTACTTCCTTGACTACCAGTGAGAGGAAGGGAAAGTAACACTCAAACAACCATTAGATTCATGATTTTTTGTGGGATGTTAGCAAATCACATAAATGTCAACACATTGTGTCCTATCTAGAAAAAATAAACTCAAGAAGCCTAGATCTCCAAAAAAATACAAGAAATATGGAATCCAAGTGCTAATATTTTATATTTAAGACAGTCTACATCAAAATGTTGAAGTGAGGACATGATGTAGTATGAAATTGTAAGGTTATAAAATATTTGACATTGCACTAGAGCGGAAGTTTGAACCTATACTAATAGATTTGGTCTAGTACGAAATGGATGCTTGGAACACACTTGATTCAAAATTTTGATATCTAAACCTTAGTAAGGGATAGAAATGCCAATAAAAACTTTTCTAGAATATATTAAATTGTTAATTGAGTGTTGTCCTTAGTCAAATCCCTTAGATGACCAATTTAGTGACTTTGGATCAATGATTGAGGACAACATAAAAGTGCACAATGAACCTAGAATGGTTTGGTATTGATGTATAATTTAATAATCCTCTATAAAAATATTATTTAATGATTGATACAATGTTTGATAGTTGTTGATTAGTTAAAATGAATGAATTGATTCTTTAAATATAATAAAATAAAACAAAAATCCATAAAAATTATGTGCTACTTGTTTGTTCATAATAGCTAGTGAAATGGTCGACACATTTTAGATTTAAATTTTAAATTTTAAAAGTTTGGAGTTCAAATTTGTGGCCATGGAAATGATCTATGTCACTCCTTAAATCACATGTATGATATAAAGTTGAAAATGGAAGATCTAGGAACTATGATCTAATCTCTAGGATGAGTGATAGTAATGTCAAGATATGGTGATGACACGAGAGGATTTTACACAATAATATATCATTTGAGGACTTATTAGTACATCAAAGACACTCTAATAAAAAAACTTCCCAAATTATAATCGAAAAACCCATGACTATAATTCTCACCATTATATTTCCTCCAAATTTAACATGTATGCTAGCTACTAGGCGGATGCATGCTATAGTAAAAAAAGAAAACATGGAAATGAAGTAATTTTGAAGCACTAAAAATTATATGAAATAACTCAAAGTATACAATTCATTCTTAAACTTGTCTTGTAATAATAGATCCACTAAAAGCTTGTGAAATAGAAAAGTATGAAATGTGTTGCATAAGGTATGCCCTCATTCTAGCATTGAGTCATGGTGCTATTGGGAACAATTTTAATTTAAACTTGAATTGGGTAGAGGAATATTTCCAAACAATAAAAAATTTGACTGCAAAATTTGATGAAACTGTTTGATGAAATATGTAAAATTCGATGTTTGTTAGGTGCTTGTAAAATTTGATCTGTAATTTTCAATTTTTTGAAAGTTTATCTCGAACGTTCATTGAAATTTTGACGAACCTAGGGTTCATCAAAATGTCGGCTATCATTTTCGTCAAATTTTTGACAAACATGAAAAATAGAAAAAAAATCAAATTGTGGCTGACATAAAGAAAAGTGAGTTCACACCTGATTCATTGCGACAGTGTTTTTATCTACTTGAGACAACTTGTGGTGAACTAAGGATGATTTTCTTAGGAAAAATCAGAAAAAATTCAAGAAGATATCACCAGGTTGAGGGTAGTCATTATCTTTTTGCAGAATTCAGTTGTGAAGTCAGATTTGTAGTTCCAAGTTTGAAAATCATATTTTAAAGCAACATATCATCAAATTTTATATTTAGAGGTTAAGAGTTTTGAGAATTTCATGTCTAGATTTTGTTGTGTGGAATCACCATAAGATCACAACCAAGGAACATACTCTTGTGACTGTAATTATGTGATCCATAACTCTATTGGTCATGTGGCACAGTTGTGCTATAACAAATACAGGATGCATGCATGTGTGACCCAAGTTGAATGTGGCTATGTTGTGATAGAAATGGAGGCACTCATATAATGTAGTTAATTCAGTTGTATAATGTAGGTGTCAATCATCATTGGGTGCATTCAAGTTGTCTCAAGTTTAACAGGTTAGGATGTAATTATAGCATGATCAAAGAGTGATTACCTCTTGCTGCAATAAAAGCCTATAACACTAGTTGATATGCAGAGTGGTTGTGTTATATCAATTATGTAGTGCATTCAAGCACAATCCATGTTTAATGGGCTATTCTATAGAGTGATCAAGATTTTCTAAACCTTATGAATGTTACTTGACATATATTTGCATAATCTCAAATTCCTTCAAAGGATTTTGAAGTATCAATGTATCCTATATAGGGTTTAGAAAGATTTATTTTAATTTAAAAAATAAATAAATGATGTATTTCCCTATAATTAGATAATGTGGAGATCTCCTAAATCTTTCCCAGCACACTATCCTCTTTGGCACTGTATTCATTACTCCAGCTACTAGGGTTTTGCATGTGACATCTTTAATATCTTCATGACCTGTGGCTTTTAAATAGATCTCAGTCTTTGCTTTAATCCTTTTCATGGTAACCCTTGAGTTCCATAATCCACCTTCAATCTCTTCTAAGAACGTTGTCTTATCCTAGACTGCATAGAATGCATATAAAGCAAGTCCTTCATACCTGCCATTGTTCCAAACCACCACTCACTGCCTTGCTTAAAATGTTCCTCCATAAGCACAATAGCATGTTTTAAAATCATGGTTGCCAGTGATTGACCATTAAGGTCACCACTTTATCATGAAGATACAATGATATTTTTGTCTTCAAACTCAAGGCATTATGGAAGATAACATTGTGAATTATTTGTTGTGTATGATTCGATTTTCTTGCACATTTACTACTTTGCTAACTTCCTTTAAGACTGGGTATTGCACCCTCAGCTGCAATCTAAAACAACTCACTCACTATCACTTGAAGATTCCTTTCATGAGCATCCTTCTATAAAATTAAACTATGCCTTATAGACTGCCTACTTACTACAGGGGACTCATTGTTTCATTGTATTGTATTTCTTAACCTCCTTCAACCTTATTGACACTACTTCACAGTCCACAAGGTATTATTCATTATTCTCCCATCTTTGATGAGTCTCAAAACACTACTCAAACATGCAATCCACTACCTCGATTATTCATTTATGGCTAAGAAGAAACATTGAATCTATGATTAACACTATTACTTCATTTGGAAAGTGATTCCCTGATTGCATTTTCCTTGTTTAACACTACCAAAAACATTTGAAAAACCCTTAAGGTCAACAAGGGGGTAAGAAAACTCGTTGTTAAAATCTCCACTTTACTATGCAAGGTTTGAGCTTTATTATCTTGTTGTTGCTCAGCCTCTTTTTGACTATCACATCTCAAGTGACTACCATTCTTCTTATTGTAGATTGCATTTAAAAATGTCACTAAGATACATAGTGTGCTTGTTATTGGCTACAATCTTTAGATTGCAAGATTTTTGTATTACCTACAATGTCTCAATCTTTCTGGTATTGCAACCTCACTAATCCGCTATAGTTATTATTTATGTTTCTACGGAGGCCTAGGGTTTATACCCTAATCATGCTCTTACCAATGCTTCTATTATTTTTTATTAGGGCTCCCTCAATACTAAGGGCCCCAAGGATAAGCTTGTCATAAGGAGTGACACATTGTGTCTTTAATAAAAAGGATAAATACATATTGACATTAGCAATGATGATTCTAACTTGTCGCTCCTTAGAAATAGGTCACTTGCTCTTACTATCTTACTACCTCCATTGTTGTAGGAAGTTTGTGATCAAGTTCAATACTCTGATTTTAGGAGTTTTAACAGTTGGAAATCATAGTAAAATCAGAATTTAATAAGTTTTGGAATTAACATTTTAAAGTATTTTTTGGGGTCATTAACTTCAGACTATCTTCTCTTTTGCAGGGGTGGTTGCATGCCAATTTTTTTGGGTGTAAAATATTAGAATTATTAGATTATGTTACCTATCTATGAATAAAAATTATTGAAGTGTGAGTTTGATATTTTTTGAAGATCTAAATAGTCAAGCTTGGTAAAGAAAAAATCATGTTAGATAATATTAGTCCAGAACAAAATGAAGAGACACTTGATAGATTGTGGGCTAGATTGAAAAGAAAGGGTGATGGGAAATGTTATTTTCCTTGCAATAATTGTAAGGGCTTAAATACAAAACAACTTTTAATCACAACAGCTAAGAAACATTGTAGGTAGCATAGTCATGTTGAAGGGGGGCATGATTATTGTCCATTGGTAAGTTGTTCATTATATGTGTTTATATTGATTGAATTTGTAAATATTTATATTTTTTTAACATTTTATATATATATAATCACTTGATCATGATCATGGCTTATTTGTGTCTATCATTATTATAAATGTGGGGTACCCTAGGGTAAATGATATGGATTATCATGGCCTGGAGAATGTGGTTTTGCAAGCAGACGAACATGGACCTATGAATATTGAAGATGAAGTTAATGATCCTATGGAAGAAGATGATCATGCGCCAGAAAACATAGTTGAGGTTGATGGTACGAACACATTGATCCATGACACATTTAGTGGTAGAGCTAATCATGATTATCAAGATGACTTTGATGATGTTCATGATTTACTTGTACTTGAGAAGGCATATGAGACCCTTTATGAAGGCTCTAAAACAACTCTTCTCTCTACTATATTGTTGCTATTGAACTTGAAGGTTATGAATGGTTTATCAAATATAGCAATCTCACAAATGTTGAGGTATGTCATATATGTCATCTTTTTTCATATATTTTAATTATTGTTAGTTCATCACTAGTAAATAAAGGATGAAATATGTACCATTAATATTCTTTATATCAACAAATTATTTTTTGTTGTAGATTGATTGGTGAATTTTTGTTACCACCATCAAATATTTTACCTCACTCATACCGAGATTTATGTGGCATTATGAAAGATATCAGAATGGAGTATCAAGTAATATATGCATGTCCTAATGATCATATTATATATCACAAACAACAGGAATTTGCAACAGAATGCCTGGAATTTCATATAAGGAGATATCAAATAGATCAACTAACTAAAAAGGTGCCTCACAAGGTTCTTCATTATATTCCCATTATTCCATGTATGCAACAATTATTTAGGTGTGAAAGCTTAGCACAATTTATGGATTACCATGCAGGAAATAGAAGTGGAGATGACATTCTTTGAATGCTTGTAGATGTTTATGTATTTAGGGACATGGAGGAAAATGGGCCATACTTTAAAGAAGAACCTCGTAATCTCAGGCTTTCATTGGGAGCGGACAGTGTCAATCCATTTGGAGAGCTGAGACCTGTTTACTCAGTGTGGCCTGTTTTTGTTATCAACAATAACATTCCTCCATAGATGTCAATAAAGAGGGAGCACATAATGTAGTCAATGATTGTTCTAGGTATTTGTTTACATCAATTTTCTTTAACATAGTAGCATCTCATTTGTCTTATTTGTTGCATAATGTCTTATATTTTTTTCATGAAATAGTCATGTAAATTAATTTATATGTATTGCAGTAAAATGGTTATAATAATTATGTACTGTTTATGTTCATTTAACTAGGTAAGTATCAAGTAAAAGATATGAATGTATATATCGAGCCTTTTATCGACGAGTTACTAAAGTTATGGAATAGTATCATTATGTATGACGTCTCCAGACCAATAGGACAAAGACAATTTCAATTCCATGCAATGCTTGTATGGACAATTTATGATGCCCTGGGGCTAACACATTTTTGTGGTATGTTATAACGTTCGACTGCACTTTAACAATATTTAATTTGATGAAGTAGATATCATAATTTTTTTTTAAATAATCTATTCATTATATATAATTAAAAAAATTAACATATTTAATCCAATTATATAACATCTTGCAGGTCTTCAAACAAAAGGAAAATTTGCATGTCCAATTTGTGGTCCAAAGATGAAATCTCATCATTCAACAAGTTTAGGAAAGTAGGTGTTTGATGAGTATAGGCACTTCCTCCATAGAAATAATAAGTATCGAACTACTGAAAAACATATTTTCAATGGGAAAGAGGAGACTACATCAAAACCATGAAGAATGTCATCTCGCCTGTGGAAGCTAGAACATAATAAAATTAATCGTCAAGGTTATACATTGGATTAAAGTTTTTATCTATCATATATGATATGTTTTGAATTTATATTTTTATATTATGTTGTGTTTACTCATGTTGTAGTTGACAATTATTATCATCAATTTGTTTAAGTTATATGCTTCATGAAGGTCATCAAGGCATTAATGGTCAGCTTCCATAGGGACTAAAAAGTTATCCCAGACAATTTAGTAGGTTGCCCTTTTATGAGTAGCTACAAATTGTGCATTTGTTTGATACAATGCATATCGGAAAGAATATAATGAAAATGCTATAGAAAATATTGGATGGGAGGTATGACAGAAAAAATTGTCAAAATTTTTAGTGACATTCAGGAAGCCAATCATACAATAAAAAATTTCATTCAATTAAATAGTGATGGAGACCAAATTAATATAAGTGCCCTTCCTTGGTTATTAACAGAGCAGCAAAGCAATGCTATAAAAGAAGTCATACAAAAAATTTGATTTCCCATAGAATTTGTTACGAACATAAACAATATAATAACAAAGAAAGGTGAATTTGGGCCAGGGATGAAAACAGATGATTGGCATACCTTCATTAAGGTAATTATTCTGGTATATTATATACACTTGTATAATGCATGTACTTTTTAGTATATTGTGTTTACTACTTTTTGAAAAATAATGAAAAGATCATTTTATAATTGTTGCAATATGTTCTACCTCTATCTCTCCTAGACAACTTTGACAACAATGTCAAGCAAGATATATATGGTCTTGGAAAATACATGAGGTAAGTAGTGAGATTTGTTCAATTCGTTGTATACATCTTATAATTTCTATTTGTTTTACTTGTTATGTAATATACTGTATATTTTTGTTAAATATCATTAATATATTTGCGCCTTGAATCACTTGTAGATGGATATCATCTAAAGAAATCCATAAAGAAGATATAAATTATTGGAACAGAAAAATTTCTCATCTAATGTGTGAATGAAAAAGTGTCTACCTTCAACATTTTTCAATGCACAAGAACACTACCTCATACACCAATTTGAGGAGATTTAATTGTGTGGACTTGTACACACAAGGTCAATGTGGATAGTTGAGAGGCACTTGAAATTTTTGAAGGCTTTGGTTAGACAAAGAGCACATCTTGAGGGTTCTATCATGGAGGGATATATGGTATACCAGACCATGGTGTACATTAGTGAATATCTCCCTAATTTTGCAACAAAGATCCATGTAGACGGTATTTGGGATCCAAACTCGATTAATAAATTTGAAGGGGAGTACCTATTGGGGAAAGGTAGATTGAAGAAAGTGAGAGGTAATTATAAGATGGTCATGGAGATTAATTGGAATACATTTTACATATGGTTTTTATGTATATTGTACTTATTTAATTTTCAATCTTCAATACATATCAATAATAAATTAAGGTCGTATATTGTGGTATTTAACTAACTATACATCGTTTGTGAATTTTATTTTATTTTGGTACAATTGGTCGAGAGTGGGATGCACTACATTTGTACGTCACCAACAATCTTTATTGGATGATGGTATGGATTGAATGATGTCAACAATCTGGTCGTGCATTAACATGGGAAGGTGTGGCTTCATTGGTTAAAGAAGCTCATCGTATAGAGATTCCAATGTTACACAAAGGGAAATTGATTTAGCATATGGTTTAATAGATAAACAGGTACATATAAATATATTAATCACCCATATTATTTAATTATTTTCAAGTATATTGATGTATATATATCTTGAGATTATTTTCTTTGCGTACATTCAGCCAAGAATAAATATGTTTATCAATTGATCATATTGCAATAATTTTTTGCATGTTTAACATATTGCAGGTGAAACACCACAATTCTATGTGGTGCAATGGTCATAAATTTCAAATCAAAATTATGGATGACATGAAGAAAACTTGTGATTCTGGTATAACTGTAGTATTTCAAGTGACTAATTTGTTATCTAGAAGTGACATACATCCAGAAGTCTCATAAAATTGATACTATGGGATTTTGGATGATATACTTGAGTGTGACTTCAAGTCCTTCAGATTAATTCTATTTTTTCGTCTTATGGTATAGGCTACAATTGAATGAAAATGATAGTGAGAGAACTATTATTGAACATGATAATGGATTTACCATGGTTAATACAAGGTTGATTGAGTGAGCTGGAATGAGCCCTATGTTCTTCCAAGCCAATGTGAGCAGGTATTTTACTCAGAGGTTCTAGGTAAATTGGGTTGGTCACTTGTTGTTAGACATGATCCAAGAGGAAGGCTAGTAAAGTATAATGTGGTGGAAGAAGAAGATACTGAAGAACTAGAAGATGATGTAGATGATGATTAGGATGAACAGTTAGTTGATGATGTCCCTGACGAAGATTTATAAGAGGATGAACTAGATCACGATGATGTAGGAGTTAATGTTCATGAAGATGATATTTGTGTGGATGATGACAATATTGAAACTGATATCAATGACGACGATGATGATATGACCAATCCTTACAATGGTGAATCTAGATCGGATGATAAAGAGAAATAGTTGGATGAAGAAGAAGATCAATGACATTGAAATGTATAAGTTATGCAATTATATTATCTATTTGATATTAATTTCTTCATAGAATTATATTTGAATTATGTGGTTAAATAATTAATTCATGACGTTTTTAATTTTTATGCCATTACATAATTAATTTAATGATGTACTTTTTAATGTTTGAAAGGTCAAAAACTAAAAAAAATTCAATAGTGATGTTAACAACCTTGAAATTAGTGTGTTTTATGTTTCATGTGATTATAAAAGATTAAAAAGTCAATTGTAGAGGTGGTTGTTCAGTGGTTGATGTGTATGTTGGTTATTTTTACAATGTAACTAGGTTTGTCTTCTAATCTACCTATGGAATTTCCAATTCCAATTGAAGGCAGCTCGAAGGACCTGGACCAACTGACGAGGGCTTTAAAATCCTCCTACACTTCAAGCTCTGCAAGACCTATGAGGGTGATCCCTTAATGTATTTACAATCTCTGCACCATTATTATAAACAACATTAACAAAAGTAGATGATCTCACTTAATAGGTTAACACAATAAGATAATATCAACTATCTGGAGCATGATATAACTAAACACAATCCATTGTATAAGATAGTCAATGATTTGCAATTTGTTGCAAGCTCTAGGTAAAGACAAAAAAATATTGAATTACACTAATAATTACAACTTAGATCAGTGTCATATATCCATTGCAGGAGTCAAATTCATAAGCATCTAGAGGTTATTAATAGATTTAATACATCACATATAAGATCCCAGATAATATTGCATTACAATTTCATCAGTATGCATTCTAACCCAGGACTACTTATCAAATCCTTATACAACACATATCTACCTATAATCCCATTCAAGCATTTTGATTAATTCCTTGAATTAAAGCTAAAATAGAATCATACACACCACAATAGTGAGATGGATAAATCAACCCTTAATTTTTTCATTCAAAGTTCATATATGCATGTACAATGGAGAGACATGAGCTCAAATTTTTATTTCAACTCAAATGCTAGTACTGTTATACAACATTAAATCTCTATGAACTCAAAACCTGTTACATAATGAATCAAAACCTAAATTGCATTTCTCTAAAACCATTGAACTTCGCAATTCGCTTTGCAACTTCACCTAGACTTGACAAAAATTATCTAACTTGCTAACCCGTACTTCTGGCCTTGAAATCCTTCTTATAGAAAATGAAGGAGCAAGCAAGCACCAGGCCATAAAGTACACCTATCACCAATCAATTGGAGCACCAGGTGATATTCCAAAATTTGTTACAATAGCCACCACCTTGAAAAGTAGTCTTGTTCATCATATCAACTAAGGAACGTTGATGCAAAAAACCACAAGAAAACTACAACAAGAAAGTCATCAACACAAAATTGGAACTATTGCAACCACAACATCTGATCTAGCACCTGCTAGTAGTTCACTCCATTTACTCCTTCTCATTCAAATATTTAGTTACCCAATTCTAGTACTCATCATTAGTCAGCCAATCAAAATTAATTACCTCACCCGCCTTGGTATTATAAGGTGTGTATTTTACTGCTACCTGATTCACATCCCTTTCAAAAGATTCCAAAAATGAGCTGGTACAAATGATTTTTTCCATACAGCTCACCAACAAATCATAGTATGACTCATCACAAATTGAATTAATTTGGTCATTGATGGCCTCACTTGCTTGAGCCTGCCATTGTTGAAATGACCTGATTCTCCCCTGCTCATCAATTATATCAAGTAACAATGTGTTACCCCAATCATTGAAATTCTTCACGAACTCCCTAATCTTCTTACTCAACTCATCTGGTAAGGTCTGAAAACCTTGCAATGATTTTACTAGCACATGAGTAGGATTTAATGATTGGGGCCTATTATTTATATCAAACCTTGAGGCCTTATACATGATATCCAGATCATTGGCCCTAGGGATCCAATTTTCAATTATTGGTATTGCTACTTTTTGATCCCTATCAATATTCTTTATTGCTGCTAACAACAAAGAATATAAATAATGTATAAATATCAATTTGCTATCAATATTTTCATTTAAATGTCTCAAAATAGTAGTAACAATTTCCTTTTTCTCTAAGAGAGATCCCTCCTTACTTTTTTTTAATGATGTCTGTAATTCATCAATTTTTTGCAAGAGCTTCTTCTTTGTAGGATCGACAGAGCACTCTGTTTCTTCTTCAATTTCCTCTAAAGAAAGGGTGAGGACAAGATTTTAACTGGAAGATCCTAGTGTGGAAACAATTGGAGAAGCAGGAGGCACTGACCCTACTATGGAAGGTAATGTATTGGTTCGTGGAGCACTTGATGTCTGCCCAATCTACTTATACCTAAACCTCTCCACTTCAGTTTGCAACTCAACATTTTTCTATTGCATCTTGTTGTACTCCTTATTCAAAAGGTTATATTTTTCCATTAAGCTCTTCCTTTTAGCTTCCTCCCTTTCAATAGTCTTTTTGGCCAATTTGGCCACATTTACAGTCAAATTAGTGGCCTTAGTGGTTGAGGTCTCTGAAGCTCTCTTTATTGTGAATCCTCCCTTGAAATTTGGATTAATATCAGAAACATCTAGTAATCTTCCTTGTGGGGCCAATGCCCAAATTTCCAGAGTTTCATATTCCTCACTGAAAGTTGAGTTTTGCAATGCTGCCTTGACCTCTTCTTCAGAGTCTTGAAAGGGATTCTTAGACTTCATAATAGCATTAAAGGCTACTACGTCTGCAATGTCCCATTCAGACAGAATTAATACACCAACTCGACTCACTAGTTTTCTTCCTTCTTTAGGAGTGATGTTCTTGAATTCTTCCATTAATTCAGCTTTTACCTCCTCATCATTCTCCTGGTATGACTTGTCAGGCCTTAGTTCTCTTCTCTACCTACATTTATCTTGATACTCTTCAAACTTCATCCTCCATACCAATTGCAAGAATACAGGAGTTTTTACAAATGTATTTTCATCTAGAAACTCCTTGCATGCCTCCATTCTTGCATCTTGTACACTTTTACGTTTCATATCTTAATCAGATAAAACTAATTCAGCTAGCCCAAGAGGGGAAGGCATACCAGCTTCCATGTCTTGATCAGTAACAATAATCTCATCCATCAGATCCTCCTGTGGTTGATCAATTATTTCCCTCTTAGGTCCTGGCTTGGATGTTGGTGATGAGGGATTGTCTTCTGGTGATGATTCTAAATCAATAATTTTGATTTCCCTAGGCACTTTGAATTTTGGACTTGGTTGTGGAGGCACTTTCATAATCTGTTTTCCTTTTTTGTCCACTTCTTCTTCATCACTTCTACTATCCTTTTTCCTCCTATAAATGGGCCACCTTTTCGTAGGCTGGTATGTTGGCCTTGTTTCAATTGGTCTGGTACCTTGCTCTTGTACACCCAAACTCAATTCTAAATTTATCTTTTTTGTCCTCAATGTGCACATAATTTCCTTGAAGTTTCCTATTAGAAAATCAATTTTCTTATGGTGGGGACTGAACTTCAATAGTGGATCATATTTTGAATCCATTTTTTGCACAACATCTAGTAGCTTAACATAAGCTATCTATTTCTCCTTATTCAACTCATGTCTATTCAAATCAAATTAATTTCTAATCAAGTCTTCAAGGAAATTCATCTCATGCACAAATTTTTTAGGTTATATCCTTTATCTGAAAAGAACAAAGAAACCCTTAGGATCATGCTGCCACTTTGGTCCACACCTCAAATGGTAATCATTAAAGAAATTATCAAAATTGCGTCTAGCCTCCCTTTGAAAATACAAAATTAGAAATCACTATATAATCTAGGAAAAATGTTCCCTTACCCCTTCCAGTGAGGTTTTCCTCATGAATACAACCTATCTTCCACATAACTTCTGCAAATCCCACTCTTGGTTGCACATTGTATGGCAGTATATGAGGGGCTCTCTAAAAACCATATACTCTCAAGACAGTGCTGACTGGGTATGGGATAATGTCACCCCAGTTATGGTAAACCTTCAATTTTGGCTTCCTCTCCTTTGGCTTGAGGAAATCATGTAATTCCTTAGGAATCCTAGGTATATTCACCATTAATCTAGCCCTTAATATGGAAGCAAAACAATTATGAAATTGCACATAACTAATGCTTTCTTTATTACAAGATAAATTTGTAGCTCATATCTATACTAACAATCTTTCTCCATTAATTGATTGACTTAATTTCATCCTCTCAGAGAAAAAGTCAGCATTCTTAAACAAAAACATATGCATTAGCATAGAATACCAAAAGAAATGAGTGTCAGTATCATTTTTTTTGTAGCTTTGATAGACCTTCATGCATACTCTCAGCCAAGAAAGAAGCGAAGTCATAGGTCACAGAGAAGTTAGGGTGTTGTATTTGCACCCCCATGAACATATAAGCAATGGGCATTACCGTACAAGGACTGAAACCCAAAATATGACATAAAGAATAGAAAGTGGCTAGGAAATTGTTTGTAAAACAATTTAATTTGAAAGGTTCCTGGTCACTGGGGCTGATATGAAATTTTGAACCTTCTACCTTAGCGAAATGAGGTGGAAGCAACCTTGCTTTAAAAAAATATTTTAGCTTTGCATACTCCTGCTTCATTTCCTCAAGGTTGATAGGAACCAGGTCTTCACTCGGTTCACTCAAGTAAAAAATATGTTGGACCTCTTCTTTGTTAATGCTCAATAGAACCTTTCCATGATTGTCCCTGATTATCCATGTAATAGGGTCATATCTTGCAACCACTATCCTAAGCAGGTCTACATTAGGGAATATATTTGGTACCACCAACTTCCTCATATCATACATCCATCCATTTGAAAAAGGGTGAGGAAAATTCCTCTATTCATACCATAATATGAACAATTCCAAGCCAGTGAGGGGAACCCTAGCATTGGTAATGTTGGAGCAATTATACACTAACCCTTCCCCCAATATTTTCCCTCGCATTAGGATGAATCCCTTCCTCCTATCATTCATTGAGAAGGGGAATTGATCTAGGAAATCATCATACAGGTTTCATTTCAAATATTCAGTCTGGCCAGAATGTTGTTTGGGTGGTGCCATCTCAGATAAACAAGGGCTTCTTTATAACGTTATAATTCAGATAGCTAGGACTAACCAGAGATGGAAAATTATAGGACAAAACACTATATTTTTTCACAACTATAATTAAACTATAGCCCTAACACATTAATCAACAAGCTCACAACACATCCAACTAATCCTTTCCCAAATTCAAATGCAAAATGAACAGGAGGCATAGAAAATAAACTCTTGGCTTTGTTTGTAGAAATCCAAAATTCTGGCTATAGAAACTCGCAATTCTACCTTTGGCTCTGAAATGACTTCGCGAAATAGTTGAATGCTTTGTGATACAAACCAAGCAGAAAAATTAATTTTATTGTCAATCAAATTATGTCAGCAAGTGTCTCATCCACCATTAAAGCTCAAATTTTCACTGCACAAATGACTTGAACCATATTTGATGCAGATTTAAATTCAAGCCATCAATTCTTCAGCTTGATGAAATCATTGATGGCCACCTTCAAAACAAGCTAACACAATTTCCAACATAGTGATAAGGGGCACATCTTACCATACACTATGAAGGAAGTTCATGTGGTAGTTGCTCGCTATATCACAATCCTGAAACTTCTGATCACATGATGGCGGGAAACCATTGATCCTGAGCATCAATGATCTCATTCCTTTAACATAGTCACCAGCCATGTCATTAACCTTCAAGCAGCTTTTCCAGTGAGATTATAACATATCCATCAATTTAGAACAAGTGCGTCTGGAGAACATTTTAGTAATCCACCCCTTAATACATTTAAACCCGACTAGTGTTTCCTTTACTCTTTAGGCTTCATCAGATGAGACATGTGGTGCCCGTCTATGATTTCACAATCAACCCAAGCACCATCATGGGATGCTAGGAAACAAATCAGGTCAAATGAAATTTGGTTAGTGATAGCGCAAATTTGATCCCCCCGGATAGGACACATGGCGCTTGCTCGTGATTTCATGATCCTTCAATTCCTGATCACTGGATGGCGAGCACCGTTGATATCTGTAGGAAATAGATCAATGGTAGCACTAAATCAACCCTTGCAAAATAAAACATTCATTAAAAGGAGAAGTTGGCATTACTAGGCGGATGAAAAACAACAACAAAAGTTGTTTTTTAAAAGATGAAACACGGTGCCAACCGAGACTTAGGAAATAAAACCATACGGAGGAGATAAAGTATTAAAATAAAAGTTGGGTTTTAATTTTTAATACAGTGATGGAAGCCTAAGCCATTAACCCCAGTGGTCATGTCATTGATGACTTAGCCAAAGCCTTTCATTAAATACTAACTGTGTAATGTGTAGATTTTTCAAATTCAAAGATATGGGAGAAGATCTCGATTGTACCCTGCTAACTCGTAGACCTAAGGTGTCGCCCTATTATTTGGAATGAGGTTAGAAAAAGGAAGATGTGTGTCCTATATGGATTAATGTTATTGGTCATGAGGAAGGTGAATGATGCTTCATTGGATGTCAAACCAAGTTAGCCCGAGATAAACCATTTGATCTACCAACTCTTAAGGAGATAAGTGGGCAGTATTTGAAGTTGGAAATTGACATATGGTGATTGTTTTATTGTACAACTAGTGAAGCATTAATGAATTATTCCTTGCTTGTGTAGTCACGTTGATCTCAATCTGTGTGAAGATGTTGTTGGCAATCATGAAGGGTGATCTTTGGATTCTCATGCAGCTCTAGTTAAAGGGTGACAATACATACATTGCAAAATTTCCATGTTTGCACATGCATTTTTACTAAGCATTGATGAAGGTTGCCATTACCTCGCACAATAAATACAAGAGGAATTAACTATTCTTGTGACAGTTAGAGCACTTTGTGGGATGATTCTAATCAAGTTTGAGTGCTTGTTTGAGAAGAGAAAATGAGTAAGTCAGTAAGGAGGTCTATTTGTTTGAGCTCACAAAAGCTTGGTCCTGCTATTTAGGAATGTGCTTTGGTTGAAAAGCCCAGGGTTGTGCCCACTAGATTCAGTAGAAGGTTGTAATTCCAGGAAATTGCTGCTCAACTAGTAGATGACAAAGGAAAGTAGTTGGCGATGTGCTCTATTACTAGTTTCAACAGGAAAATAAGGTATGGGCATGGCTCCTTATCTGGATACCAACAGTCGCCCATTGACCTTACGAGCAACACTTTTGATGATGTAACCAAGACCAGATCCAATTACTATCGGTATTTACATAGCTTCAATCATGCTCTTCCCTTTGATGAGGAAGTGATATATGTGGTGCCATTGGCTGTTAAAACCCCAAGCGGATGGACTAGAACCATATTGGACAAGGACAAGAAATAGGAGGAGGCTAAGGATCTATCGTATTGGGCAACAACTAGAAGTGGGTGTGTATACCAGGTACTCAGTGTTGGTAAGGGTAGGGTGGCAGGTAAATAAGAAGTTGTTGTGGTGCCTTCATGACAATTTGGTTCCCTGGTTTTTTTGCAGGGATAGCAGCAAGGGGATTTTGATGACAATTTGTGTTCCCTTTTATTTTAGTTTTCCCCAGTTCGTGTGCCACTATGTTTTTCAAATTCAATGTGTGGGAAGTTTTGAAATGAAAGTTAAATGCAATGGAGATTTTGTTAAAATAAATTTTTTTGGTGAAATTACATTTGAGCCCGAGGCTTGTTGCTCCCTTGTCATATAAAAGGGAATTCAAGGATAATTTGTAGGGAGAGAACTGATGAAATCTCTAACTAGGTTTTGAGTTGAATATATGGGTAGAAAGATATTTATCCTTTGATGAGAAAGTGATATCTATGGTTCCCTTGGTTGTTAAAACCCCAAGCGGATGGAATAGAATAGATAGCCTGTTTTGAGTTTTGGATGAATATATGCAAATTATCTTAAATTGTATTCAAATATGACTTATAAGCATGAATAAACATATAATTCTAATATTTTTTCTCTCCTTATATGGATTTGAGTGAATTTTGAATGAAATGTTAATAATGTTGTCATTCTTTTTTTGAGAATTTGTTCAATTATGTGTCTATGTTTTTGCTTTGATTCAAGAAAATCAATTAAATGCTTAAATGGAGTCATAAGTTTACAATTATTTACAAATTATTTGATAAGTAGTAATATATCATAGAATTGACCTCCATAATGCAAGGTATTATATGAGTAGTCCATTCTATTAAATTCTTGGGTCATTTCTGCTAATGGTAAATGGGTAACTAAATATTTAACTAACAAAGAATAAAAGAATAATATGTAAATGGGTCACTCACTCACTCCCTCTATCTCTCTCCCCTTAACCCTAAACCCTTAACCCTTAAACTCTAAACCCTTAATATTAGGTGTGTATTAAAACATTATAAAAATATAAATTTTTGAGTTCTATTAGGAATCGAATGATAAATTATGATGAATGGGAAAATCTAAGGCACTTCAATATTTTCAACTAAAAATTTAGAGTTAAATTAGGATTAGTGTTCACTTCGAGTTAGGTTTAGGGTTCAATGAATGATCAATTTGGGTTAGGATTGAGGATGAGGTTGGGGTTTAATTAAGGTTATGAATTTAATAAGAGTTCAAATAGGGTCAAGGTTAAGGTTAGGGTTGGGGTTAAGGCTCAACTAGGATAAGAACTAGTGTTAGGGTAAGGATTAGAGTTCAATTGTAGTTCAAAGTTAGGGTTATGGTACAATTAGGACTAGTGTTCAATAAATGTTCAATTAGGGTTAATACTTAATTAAGGTTAGTTTTAAAGTTCAATTAGGGTTTGGGTTAGGGTTGGGATTATGAATCAATTAAGTAGGTTTGGGTTATGGTTTGATTAGAGTTAGGTTTAGGGTTTAGTTAGAGTTAGGGTTAGGGTTTGACTAGGGTTAGGATTAGAATAAAATAAAGTTTTGTGTTTAATTATGATATCTAGAATTTAGTATAATTTTAGATAATGAAATGATTTGGACAAAAAGAAAAAAAATAGAAAATTGATTTTATATAGATCTTATTTCTTAATTTATTCTAAAATTCTAATTAATAATTGTTTAATTAATATAAAATGAATATTTAATTTAATTTAATTGTGTTAGATAATTAGTAAAAAATAAATAGATAATAAATATATATTATGGATTTTAAAAATTAGAATTTAGTTTAATTTTATTTGTAATGTGAAATATTAAAATTTTAGATTGAAATACTTAATTGATTTTAAAATATTTATAATTAATATATAGAGGTAGAGATGAATATAGAATGAGAGAGGAAAAGGGATAAAAATAGATAGAGATATAGAGAGAGATAGAAGGAGAAATAAATATATAGAGAGATAGGGAGATAGAGGGGATAGATAGATAGATAGATAGAGAGAGAGAGAGAGAGAGAGAGAGAGAGAGAGAGAGAGAGAGAGAGAGAGAGAGAGAGAGAGGGCAAGATAGAGATATAAGGAGATATAGAGAGAGAGAGGAGAGAGAGATAAGTAGAGAAAGACAAATAGAGATGGAGAGGGAGATAGAAATAGGGGGAGATAGAGAGAGAAAGAGATAGGAGAGATAGATAAATGGGAAGAGAAAGAAATAGATATAGAGATATATGGGAAGATAAAGGGACAAATAGGTTGAGATATGAAGATAGATAGGGGTATAGGGAGGGAGGAAGAGATCAGGAGAGATGGGGAGAGATAGAGAGAGGGAGGGAGAAAGGGAGAGGGATATATAGAGGAGGGAGAGATAGAAGATGGGGAAGAGAAAGATATATGTAGAGAGGGGGAAGAGAGGGGGAGCGAGAGGGGGAGGCTAATTTTTTAGTTTAAATTATATAAAATATTCAATAAATAATAATATAAATATTATAATAATTATATAATTTGTATTTTAAATTACACACTATATTTTTTTTTTTGAAAAATATGTAATTTTTTAACCATTTTCCTATATGTTTAGTATTAAGATTTTTACATATTTTAACAATTCAATATATAATACAAATAGAATATACTTAATAATTTAATTAACTAGCATACCTATATTAATTAATAATATATGTAAAACACACCGAGAGTTATCTTTATCAAGATGCCTATTGACTTGAAAAGATGCTTACATTTTCATGAATATGAATTTTGAAAGCAATAAATTTGATTTCATTATTGTTTGTGTCATTGTTTATCTCAATTCCCATATATAAGGGTACACATTAAAATTTGAAATCATTCCAACTTGTCTATAACAACAATCAACCAAGAACAATAAATTTAAAATTAGAAATGTTCATCAATCATTAGATTTAGTATTGACAGCATCAAAGAAGTATATCATGACAAAATGGCATTAACTAACTTAGATATATCCACTATTTTTTTTTTCAAATTTTTGAATGCATTGTTAACATTATATACATTCAAGCATTTGAATGCTATGAAACCTATAGCTTTGCAATTGAGTCTACTAAAGCTTTTCTCTCAGATGAATAATCAAACTTTGTTGTTTTTATGACTGTCCATTTAATCCTTTGTTCATCATTATAAGTCTCCTTTTTCACTTGAAGTTTAAATATGTATCTGTTGAAAAAGACCTTTTGTATAATGTGTGAAAACTTAACATCATCTTGTTTATCATGCTTCAAAATGTTCAATTCTTTTGTTGTTACACCCATAATTTCTTCTGCCACTTCTTAAAAAGTTGTAATCCAAGTGAATGAAGTATGGTCTTGCACTTTGCATTGAAGTATATATTTATAATCACATTCAGGGAAAGTTTTATCACATCTTCCACAATACGACTGCCCATTTTCATTAGTGTTTACCTTCTTTTTGCAGTGTCAACTATCTCTAATTTTTAAGGGGCATGTTTAACAAAAAGTTTCTACCTTAATGAAAGATAAGCTAGCTTTTATCACTATCCATTAAGGTTTAGTAGAGTTGGCAAGGTCTCGATCCTATATTTGTGAGATACTAGCATTAGGAACAAATAGGGTTTAGGTTAGGGTTGGGGTTCAATTAGGGCTAGAGTTTAATTAGGGTTAGATTTCAATCAAGGCTAGAGTTTAATTAGGGTTAGGGTTAAGGTTAGGGTTTGGGCTAAATTAGGGTTAAGGTTCAATTAGGATAATTGTTCACTTAGGGTTATTTTTAGGATTAAGATTGGGGTAGGATACCAAAAAATTGTTCAAAAGGTAAGATAACATAAAATTATAAATGAAATTAATCATATTAATTTCATAGTTAAAAAGATAATTCTATGGATCTTTGAATAGACATATATAATAATCTTTAAATCTTTATTTAAATATATATATATATATTTTATAAACTTATACATTAAATTTTTTAATATTTAAGTTATACTAAAATCTAAGATGTTCAATAGTGATTATTATTTTTCAATTATAATATTGATTAAATATATATAATTATAATTATAAGATTTAAATTCAATAATGAACTTAGAAAATATTAAATCAATCAAAATTGTTTCTATTATCCAAAATACTATATAAGTAAATTATAAGCTATTATAATATAATATTTAAATTTTCTATTTCAAATGTTAAATAATTCTAATGTTAAATTTTTATAATTAAAAACTTACCTTTTAATGATGTTAGTAAGTTTTTAAATTAAAATTAGGTTTTCAAGCATATTAACATACCTAGATATATTCCCCAAAATCTATTATCTATTATTGATTATGTAATTTTGTATGTATAATATATATATATATTTGAAAAAAATATATATTTAAAAAATTAAACAATATATTTTTTAAATTAGAAATATATCAGAAATATTTTGAATGTATTCAAATATCAGAATATGATTTTTTTTTAATATACCATTAAAATCACTAAGAAAAAATATTAAAGAGTTTATATATATTTGTTCAATATATTAAAAAATTATTTTATATTATAAATATTTTATAAATAATTTATAAAATATTTTTAAATATATTAAACAAAACATATATAATAGTTTAATTGTTGTATGTGGGCTTGAAAATAAAAAATGTGAGGGTTACGAATTAGGTTATTTTCTACACAGAAGGTAGGTTGTCGGCAGGCCATGGATGAGCATACCATTTTGTATGCTGTGTAGCCTGCTCTTGGCCCCAATTTCTCCACTTTGATCTTTTTTAATGAATTTCCTTCATTTTGCTCATTTTTAATAAATTTCCACCTGACCTTGTAAAATATTTCATTTTAAATTATTTTCTTTAGAAGTAATGAAACATTTAAAATATATCGCACAAAAATTTCCTTAGGCCCCACTTTGTACAGTCCATGTGGCACCCGCCCGTGATTTTGCAATCAACCAAAGCACCATCGCGGGATGGCAGGAATGACTCAGATCAAAGGACAGTTGATGAACAGTCACACAAATTTTATCCCCTAGATGGGACATGTGTCGACCGACCACGATATCGCCATCCTACAATTCTCGATCATGGGATGGCAGGCAACCGTTGATCTTGAAGGCATTTTGATCGACGGTCAAATATTTCATTTTAAATGTTTTTCTTTGGAAGCAATGAAACATTTATAATATATCACACAAAAATTTCCTCGGGCCCCACCTTGTACAGTCCATGTGGCACCCACCCGTGATTTCGTAATCAACCAAAGCACCATCGCAGGTGGCAGGGAATGACTCAGATCAAAGAATAGTTGATGAGAAGTCACACAAATTTGATCCCCTAGATGGGACATGTGTTGCTTGCCTGTGATATCGCCATCCTACAATTCTTGATGAGGGGATGGTGGGCAACCATTGATCTTGAAGGCATTTTGATCAATGACAACACAAATTTCATCTTTCTAAAAAAAACATTCATTAAAGGGCAAGGGGACATTACTAGGTGGATGGAAAACAACGACATAAGTTTTTTCAAAACTGTTTAGCATAGAGCCAACTGTGACTTAGAAAAATAAAACTCACGGAGGAAATAAAATATCAAGACCAAAGGGACTAGGCCTAGATGGAACAATGGGGCATAAGATGTTTTTAAAACCCTTCAAAAATGGTAATGGAAAAATAGATCCCGACCAAGGAATTAGGTAAACACAAGGGTTTAAGATGAAGAAAAAGCTAAAAACCCAACCCTAATAAATTTTGCAACACCATGAAAGACCAGTGACATAAGGTAGGGTGTGAGTGAAACATTAAGAACAAAATTTGAAGTTTCATCAGTACAAGCACTGGATAATTTTATATTAATAGTTTTTCCTATCACAAATATAAAAGGTGAGCATAATAAATAACATGTATTTTCCCATTAAATGTAAAGGATTTTCAAAAAAATTTAGTGTTCAACTATTGGTCCATTTTTGTTCAATATAAGTTGTATTTTAAATCATTATGTGTTGTTTTTATAACAAGAAATAGATTTTTGGTGTTCAACTATTAGTTCATATGTGTTGAATATAAAAGGTAGAGATATCAAATATTTATAGTTATCAATAAGTATTTGGTCCACTTATCTTGTATATTAATTTTAATTTAAATAAAAATATCATATTCTACAAGCAACAAATGATATTTTTTTGGTTCAAATATTGGGGGTTCCATGATTAGGTTTCAGTCGAACCTTTAAAAAGTCAAATTTTGGACACTTCTCAAAAGATCTGTCAATGTGGTGAGTTGCATGATGATTCATGCCTCCAAACCTTAGTTATAGATAAATAAGAGACCATTCTACATTTAAATTTTTTTTGAAGGTTCTATGATATTCCAGTCAATTGCTAAGTGCTGAGAAAGTTAGCCTACATGACTACTGTGCCCTCTCTCCTAAAGGAATAAGGGGACATCACTAGGTCGACAACAAACAATGACATAAGTTATTATAATGAGGGAACATGGGACCAAAAAAATACTTAGGAAAAATAATGTCAAGCGAAGGAAATAAAACAATAAAACAAAAGCAAGCCCAGCCTAGCTGTACGAAGCAATGGGGCTTAAGTCATTTTAAAGCCTTGCCAAAAAGTAACAGCCAAATAGTTCCCATCCAAGGTGTAAGATGAACACTAGGGTTTTACATGAAGATGAGGGTAAAACCCCATCCTTAGGCTTTTCCCAAACACCATAGATGACCAAAGACACAAGGCAGGATAAAATAGAGCACAAAGAACAAAACTTTGAAGTTCCATCACTACCCATAACCCTAAACGTTTAACCCTCTACACTCTATGTTTAACCCTCTACCCCTTATCTCTCTCCCACTCCCTCCCACTTTCCCTCTCTCCCTCAAGTCTCACCCTCCTACCCCCTCTCCCTCTCTCAGCTCTCTCTCTCTCCTTCATTCACTCACTCTTATCTCCCTCCCCTCCACCTTAACTTCATCTACTCTCTATATCTCTCTCTCCCACTCCCTCCCTCTCTCTCTCCCCTCTACCCAGGCAACTCCTAAACCCTTTAACCCTTAAACCCCTCTACCTTCTAAATCTTAACCCTCCCTTTCCTCTTTTATTCTCTCTCTCCCCACTCCCTCCCTCTCTCTCTCTCAAGTCTCTCCCTCCACCCCCCATCCCTAAAAAACTCAACCATAAAACCCTTAACCCCTTAAACCCTCTCTACCCCTCTACCTTTTACTCCTTAACCCTCTACTTCTGGCCCTCTCCCACTCCCTCCTCTCTCTCATTGAATCCACTCCATTCTCTCTCCCCTCTTCCAATAACCCTAAACCCTTAAACCTCTGCCCCTGCCCTAACCCCATCTCCCTCTCTTATAATTCTCTACCCTTAACCCTTAACCCTCTTTTAAACCTCTAATCTCTACCCTTAACTCCGTCCCTTTCCTTTAATCTCTCTCCCACTCCTCCCTCCCCTCTCAAGTCTCTCCCTCCCTCTACCCCCTCATCCCTAAACCCTAAACCCTTAACCCCTAAACCCTCTACCCTCTACCCTTAACCCTCGCTTTGATTATCTCTCTCCCACTCCCTCCCCCTCTCTCTCTCTCTCAAGTCTCTCACTCCTACCCCTCATCCCTAAACCCTAAACCCTAAGCCCTTAACCCTTAAACTGTCTACCCTCTACCCTTTACCCTCCCTTCCTTTATCTCTCTGCCACTCC
>VDFB02000003.1:742457514-742492514 GCA_007258455.2 Sequoia sempervirens | reverse complement strand
AGGTGGAGATAGAGAGTCGATGGATAGGGGGGATACAAAGGGAGAGATGGTGAGAGATAGGGAGGGGGAGATAGAGAGGGGGAGGGAGAGAAAGGGATATAGATAGAAAGAGATAGAGAGAGGAGTGAGAGGGATATAAAAAAGAGAAATAGAGAGATATAGAGAGTGATAGGGATAGATATATCAATAACCCTCCCTATATCTCTATCTCTTCATCCTTATCTCTCTACCCCTTTCTATCTCTTTGTCTCCCTTTCTATATGTATGTTTGTCATTATCTCCCTCTCTTTCTATATTTTCTTCCCTATATTTATCTTTGTCTCCTTAAGTGTGCAATGGGTACATTGAAGAGGTCTTAAAGGAGAATTATCATATCTTTAATCAAATGGCATGCCACCTTGAGCATAACTCCCTAAGGACACATGCCATCCTTGGATTGTTGACATGAAACAAACAATCAAAATTTAGTTTCTCTCTCTCATATTAATATATATTACTATTATATTAATTATATTTTGTATTATATAAAAATATACTTATTATTAATTATTAGTTATAATAATTTTATACATATTTAGTAATTTTGTTAAAAAATATAATATATAATTATAATAAGTTGAATAATTATATTACTTATTATGTAAAATATAGCTAATATATACTTAACTATATTGTATAATATGAAAACTTAGCTAAATGGCACCAAAATTTTGAACTTAATTAACATACTATAAAAGCTAACGAAACCAGGTTGTAGCTCATCAAATTGGAGAAGTGAAAGGTCAATTCCAGTGCTGAGGAAGAGTTTGGAGTAGTGAAAATAAGGTCAATGCCAATGCCGAGGAAGAGTTTGGAGTTAAGACAAGGTCAATACTAGTGTAGACGAAGAGTTTGAAGGAGTGAAAAAAAAGTCAATATCAGTGCCAAGGAAGAGTTTTGAAAAGTGAAAACAAGGTCAATACCATCGCTGAGGAAGAGATTGGAGTTAAAACAAGGTCAATACCAACATCGACAAAGAGTTTGGAGGAGTGAAAACAAGGTCAATATCAACACCAAGGAAGAGTTTGAAGGAGTGAAAACAAGGTCAATACCAGTGCCAAGGACAATGTTGAGGGAACTCAGGGAAAATCGACAACCAAGGGGCAATGAGTATTGTAAGTTTGGCACATCCATTCTCTTTAACCTTCAATTTTCATGCCCAGTTTCCAAAGATCTTCTCATACATTGGCAACCCCCATTCTCGTAAAATGGTATAAGATATGACCAAAAAAAAAAAAAAGCTTATACAAAACATATCCACCTACAATCCCATTCAAGCATTTTAATTAATTCCTTGAATTAAACCTAAAACAAGAATCATACACACCATAATAGTGAGATGAATGAAAAAACCGTTGATCATTTTATTCAAAATTTAGATATGCTTGAACAATGGAGAGACATGAGTTTCAATTAATCATATCAATTCAAATTCCAGTACTATCATAAAACATCAAATCCCCATGAATTCAAAACCTGCTATAGAATGAATTAAAACCTAAATTTAATTTTCCCTAAAACCATCAGACTTTACAATTTTCTTTGCAACTTCATCTAGACTCGACCAAAAATATATAACTTGCCAACCCATACTTATGTCCTTCAAATCCTTCTTATAGAAAAAGGAGGAGCAAACAAGCATCAGGATAGAAAGCATATGTGTCACCAGCCAATTGGACTGCCTTGTGATATTCAAAAAAAATGTTACATCATCAATCTCCCCAAAGAATCTTCTTGTTCATCATGCTTGCTGAGAATGGTTTCTACAACAACAAAAAACTTCAAGAATTTCATGCCTAGACTGTCACCAAAAAATAAAATTGGAATTTGTTGTAACTGCAACAGCTTATTTGTCAACCGTTAGCAGCCTACTCCTTTTAACTCTTCCTCAGTTAAATATACATTTACCCATTTTTGGTACTCTTCATCAGTTGTCCAATCAAAATTGATCACCTCATTCACCTTGATACTATAAGGTTTTTACTTAACTCCCATATGATTCGCTTCTCTTTCAAAAGACTCCAAGAATGAGCTGGTGCTAATTATTTTTTCCATACAACTCACCAACAAATCATAATCTGAGTTACCCTATTTTTTAGTGTTTTGTAGTCCAAACATGATATAAATTGGCTCTTACAAATTTTTGTGATTCCTGTAGCTTGTGTAAGAGACCGCATGGATACTATTGTAACTGTAGGATGCATGAATGGGGCGTAGGATGAGAAATAAAGAAGGTATAGCTGCTATCAATAGTTTTGTGAAGAAAAGTATATGAAATGAGAGGTTAAAGCCTAGGTTTCAACAAAACATGTATGGGAGATCTGATTTTATAATTTTTTATCCATGTGCAGACCTAATGGGTTATTTTTGAACACTGAATATAAATGATACACACACACATACACACACATATATATAAGTATGTATGTATATGTATTTTTAAATATAAATGCAAATGCAATTACTAGATGCTCTCCTAGAACAATAAATGCAACATATCATTAAAGAAATCTAAATTATAAAAGAATACAAGGAAAGGTCTCCTCCCTTCTTCATAGTGATAACCTCCTCCACACACAACCCTTAAAAATTATGAATAGAGGAATATAATCTTTGAAGAACTCAAGGTTGATTCTCTCCTACCTAATGCAATTATGCATGTTATCCTTACAAACATTTATAGTGATTACTAGAGGCACATTGACCAATTCTTCATAATAGAAGAATTTTATCATACTTTTCCAATGATGGCATTATGAGAAAATCTTAGGTTAAATGAATAATTCCTAGCTAAGTTCTTTAAATCATGTCCAACCATATAAGAGAAGACCACTGCTATGTGTACCTAGATACCATGGAGAAAGGCTAATCTTTGGGCTCTTTCATCATTCATACTACCTTAAAACATACCAAAAATCTCCTAGAAATTAGAAATAGGAAGATTTAATATGACTTAAAAAAAATTATTGCCAAAGCATAAAATTATGATGACTTAACCAGTCCTGGTACACACTCCCTCCCCATTAACCACTTAGACACATGGAAATTAAATGTAAATTTTCTGCTATTTTTGGTCATGTAGGTGTCCAACAAACCACTTGGTGGTATTTCCATTCAATTTTATTTAATTGAATGAAGAGAAAAAGTCCTTTGATTACAATTAGAGAATACATTTGAGGCCTTAGTTGTGTAACTGGTGGACCATAGACACATTAAACACTTGTTACAAATTTTGGGAGTTAAAACATTAAGTAGATTTGATTTTTGATGGACACATTTGGACGGTAGTAACAATAGCTTGCAATCAATCAAGACTTGATTACCTTATAACCTATGAAATTCTAGCGATGAAATGATAGATTAATCATAATGTTACCTTGGGATCAAATCACCATGAAAGAACTTCATCCAACATCCTTATGAATGTAGGTACCACCAAATAGGTATTTGTCAATTTTTTCTTCCCCGAGCGAAGGAAATTTAGGAAGAGAAGAGGAAAGCGAGACATGTAGTATGTCTAAAAGAGTGAGATCAACTAGAGGTCAAAAGATTAGAAGAAAATTCCATAAACACGTAGAATTTTTTCTTGCTGAATGGGGGTCATGTTCTTATGATGATGAGAGCATAGGCAATGTCAAGTTTCCCTTGAGGTACAAACATCTAAAGAAACAATGGGTAGCCAAGGAACATCCTCCAATAAACATCAATTTTTGTGTCAATGAGAGGATATATCACATAGCACCATCGTCATTACATGGTTTGGGCCTATTTTGAATGGATGACATAAAGGTTTGTTATGACAAAGTTACTAAATTGATGGAGTATGTTTGACCCTATTACAGTTACAAAGATTGGATGCAATTGGTTTGATATACAAAACATATGCATAGGTATGCACTGTCAGCAAGTTATATACATCTAAAAGATAATGATCAAAATAAAGGAGTGGCTATGTACATTGACAGAAGGCCAAAAGCATTAGGGAATATTGCAGGGTTTATAAACAGTACATGACCTAGGTCAACAAATAAGCAACCTAATTGCATATTCGAGGTGTGCGAGGGAAATCGTGTATTTGTATGTGTGATAAAATAAATAAGTGTAGGGGAAGAGTTGCTAATCGATTACAATTTGAATCACTTAGTTACAAACAAAATTACTATGGAGGTGGTACGTACTATGTACCATTTTACCCAACCTCCAATTAATGACTCCAATATACTATTTAATTCTTATGTTTTTTTCATAAGTCTATTGGTTTCATTTCAGTAATTTTTTTTAGATTTAATTTTTGTCACAGGGGGACATTGATCATATGGAAAAGGCTCTAGCCTAGAGCATAGATCACAATGTATCTTTAGGCGCTTCTACCCAACAAGTTTACCTCATTGTAATTGTACAAATTAGATACGGGAAAAATGTTTTATTATTATATTTTTTTCATAAGTTTTTTGTGTTAATTTTGATAATGTATTTAATATTCTTGTTGCAACTTTGAATAATTAGGGAAAGGCACTAGCAGTAGAGGAGAGCATCCATAGTGAGGGGTAGTCAATATTTTGTGATGATGACATTGCTTATTCAACAAACCCTCTAGATATGATAAAAAAGCTCCAAAAAAAATGCAATGAAGAAATGACTAAGTTGATGTTCTAGTGCCTCAAATAGATGAGATAAGAGAGAGGGTTAAAGTATTAAATGAGAGATTACAAAACTTTCAAGTAAGCTTTCATGAGGTCTTTAATTATAATATAAGTTCATTCATGGTTTTATATTTTGTACTATTTTATGTCATGAACTAAAATATGTGTTGTTTTTATAGGGTTATTTGCCTCCTCATGATGCTCCTAGCCATGATCAGGGTATTGCAAGTGCTACCCGAGGAGTAAGGGCTGGTACAAGTTTCCATCCTAATCTTCCTACACATACATCACATCATCTGACACCATCATCCATGCCTATATTGTCGTCTGAAATTTCAAAAACACATACCATGCAAGCATCCGTTAATGCATCCTCTAGTAGTAAAAACATACTAGAACATGCATCAGGACATGTACTTGGGGATGCAAAGGCAACTAGTACTGGTGATGTTTCAGTAGCATTTCCTGGATCTTCCCATATTACTAGTACGCGAACATTGGTGGTCACACTTGTGGTGACTAATGATTTCATTCCTATAAAGATGGAGAAGGTCCCAGGTACTTTAAAATTACCTATTGAAAATTACTTATTGATCACTCTTTTTAGACTATTGATCCCATGATCATTTTGTAGGAAATGATTTTTTTTATAAACATCTAAGTGATATTACATTGGAGCTCTTCGGGCCCACCATACGTACATGGTGGAATGCCCAAAATCAAGATTTAAAAGATGAGCTCATTAACCATTTAGTTGTGTTGTTCTGATAAAACATTCAACCAAACCAAGGTCCTTAAGAAAGCTAGTACCTATCTAAAGTATGCAAGGGACCAATATAGGTCACATTTAGAGAAGAAAAAGTACAAGCATCCCCCCATGATTCTGGAGAGGGAGTGGAAGGACCTAGTGTTCGATGGAAAGGAGAAGGCTGAAAAGAAAAAAGGAAAGACACCACCGGGCCAAGGAAGGTATGTGATATAGAAGCATAAATCTGAAAAACATCCCAATTAATCGTGATTTTTAAAAAATCTGTAGGCTGGATAATTTTTTCATCAATTTTTTGAAAAAATCATTGACTTTTTTGTCAATGATTTTTTTCCATTTCAAACTAGCATTAATACATTTGACTGCAAAATTTGATGAAACTATCCAATGAAACATGTAAAATTCGATGTTTGTTGGGTGCTTGTAAAATTTGATGTGTAATTTTCAATTTTTTGAAAGTTTATCCTTGACATTCATCGAAATGTTGGCTATCATTTTTTTTTAATTTTCGACAAAGATGAAAAATATAAAAAAATTCAAATTGTGGTTGACATAAAGAAAAGTGAGTTCGCGCCTGATTTATTGCGACTATGTTTTGCTCTAATTGAGACAGTTTGTGGAGAACTAAGGACGATTTTCTTGGGAAAAATTAAAAAATTTCAATAAGATATCGCCAGGTTGAGGGTAGTCATTGTCTTTTTGCATAATTCAGTTGTGAAGTCAAATTTGTAGTTCTAGGGTTGAAAATAATATTTTAAAGCAACATCTCATCAGATTTCATTATTAGAGATTAAGGGTTTTGAGAATTTCATGTCCATATTTTGTTGTGTGGAATCACCATAAGATCACAACCAAGGAACAGATTCTTGTGACTGTAATTATGTAATCCATAACTTTATTATTCATGTGGCACAATTGTGCTATAACAAATACAAGATGCATTCATGTGTGACCCAAGTTTAATGTGGCTATGTTGTGATAGAAATGGAGGCACTCATATAATGTAGTTAATTCAGGTTGTATAATGTAGGTGTCAATCATCATTGGGTGCATTTAGGTTGTCTCAAGTTTAACAGTTAGGATGTAATTATAGCATGATCGAAGAGTGATTACCTCTTGCTGCAATAAAGAGCCTATAACTCTGGTTGATATGCAAAGTGGTTGTGTTATATCAATTATGTAGTGCATTCAAGCACAACCCATGTTTAATGGGTTATTCTAGAGAGTGATCAAGATTTTCTAAACCTTATGAATGTTACTTGACATATATTTGCATAATCTCAAATTCCTTTAGAGGCTTTTGAAGTATCAATGTATCCTATATAGGGTTTAGAATGATTTCTTTTAATTAAAAAAAAATGATGTATTTCCTTATAATTAGATAATGTGGAAATCTCCTAAATCTGCCCCAACACACTATCTTTTTTTGCATTGTATTCATTACTCCAGCTACAAGGGTTTTGCATGTGACATCTTTAATATCTTCATGACTGTGGCTTTTAAATAGATCTCAATCTTTGCTTTAATCATTTTCATGGTAACCCTTGAGTTCCATAATCCACCTTCAATCTCTTCTAAGAACGTTGTCTTAAGCTAGACTACATAGTATGCATATAAAGCAAGTCCTTCATACATGCCATTGTTCCAAACCACCACTCACTAACTTGCTTAAAATCTTGTCTACATAAGCACAATAGCATGTTTAAAATCATGGTTGCCAGTGATTGACCATTAACGTCACCACTTTCATCATGAAGATACAATGAGATTTTTGTCTTCAAACTCAAGGCATTATGGAAGATAACATTGTAAAATATTTGTTGTGTACGATTCAATTTTTTTGCACATTTACTACTTTGCTAACCTCCTTTCAGACTTGGTATTGCACCCTTAGTTGCAATCTCAAACAACTCACTCACTATCACTTGAAGATTCCTTGTATGAGCATCCCTCTATAAAATCAAACTATGCCCTATAGATTGCCTACTTACTACAAGGGACTCATTGTTTCATGGTATTGTAGTTCTTAAGATCCTTCAACCTTATTGACACTACTTCATGTCTACAAGGTATTATTCACTAATCTCCTATTTTTGATGAGTCTCAAAACACTATTCAAACATGCAATCCACTACCTCCATTATACATTAATGGCTAAGAAGAAACATTGAAACTATGATTACCACTGTTACTTAATTTGGAAAGTGATTCCCTAATTGCATTTTCCTTGTCTACCACTACGAAAATCATTTGAAAAACCCTTAAGATCAGGAAGGGGGTAAGGAAACTCACTGTTTAAATATCCACTTTACTATGCAAGGTTTGAGCTTTATTATCTTATCACTACTCATCCTCTTTTTGACTGTCACATCTCAAGTGACTACCATTCTTCTTACTGTAGATTGCATTTACAGATGTCACTAAGCTACATAATGTGCTTGTTATTGGCTACAATCTTTAGATTGCAAGATTTTTTTATTACCAATAATGTCTCAATCTTTCTAGTATTGTAACCTCACTAATCCGCTATAGTTATTGTTTATGTTTCTATGGAGGCCTAGGGTTTGTACCCTAATCATGCTCTTACCAATAATTTTGTTATTTTTTATTAGGGCTCTCTCAATGTTGAGGGCCCTAGAGATAAGCTCATCATAAGAAGTGACACATTGCATCTTTAACTAAAAGGATAAATACATATTAACATTAGCAATGATGATTTTGAATTGTTGCTCCTTAGGAATGGGTCACTTGCTCTTACTAGCTCGCTACCTCCATTGTTATAGGAAGTTTGTGATCAAGTTCAATATTTTGATTTTAGGAGTCTTAACGGTTGGAAATCATAGTAAAATCAGAATTTAATAAATTTTCAAATTAGTATTTTAAAGTGTTTTTTGGGGTCATTAACTTCATAGTATCTTCTCTTTTGCAAGGGTGGTTGCATGCCAATTTTTTTTGGTGTAAAATATAAGAATTATTAGATTATGCTACATGTCTATGAATAAAAATTATTGGAGTGTGATTTTGATATTTTTTGAAGATCTAAATAGTCAAGCTTGGTAAAGAAAAATCATGTCAGATAATATTAGTCTAGGAAAAAATGAAGAGACACTTGATAGATTGTGGAATAGATTGAAAACAAAGGGTGATGGGAAATGTTGTTTTCCTTGCAAGGGCTTAAAGATGAGACGAGTTTTAATCACAACAGCTAAGAAACATTGTAGGCAGCATGGTCACGTTGAAGGGGGTATGATTATCGTCCATTAGTAAGTTGTTCATTATATGTGTTTATATTGATTGAATTTGTAAATGTTTATATCATTTTAACATTTTATATATATATATATAATCACTTGATCATGATCATGGTTTATTTGTGTCTATCATTATTATAAAGGTGGGGTACTATAGGGCAGATGATATGGATTATCACAGCCCAAAGAATGTGGTTTTGCAAGCAGACAAACATAGAGTTGTGAATATTGAAGAAGAAGTTAATGATCCTATGGAAGAAGATGATGATGTGCCAGAAAACAAAGTTGAAGTTGATGGTACAAATACATTGATCCATGACACATTTAGTGGTAGAACTGATCATGATGATCAAGATGACTTTGATGATGTTTATGATTTACCTGTACTTGAGAAGGTATACGAGTCCTTTTATGAAGGCTCTGAAACAACTCTTCTCTCTACTGTATTGTTGCTATTGAACTTTAAGGTTATGAATAGTTTATCAAACATTGCAATCTCACAGATGTTAAGGTATATCATATATGTCATTTTCTTCATCTATTTTAATTGTTGTTAGTTCATCACTAGTAAATAAAAGATGAAATATGTACCATTAATATTCTTTATATGAACAAATTATTTTTTGTTGTAGATTGATTGGTGAATTTTTGTTACCACCATCAAATATTTTACCTCAGTCATATTGAGATTTATGTGCCATTATGAAAGATATTGGAATGGAGTATCAAGCAATCGATGCATGTCCCAATGATTATATCATATATCATAAACAACAGGAATTTGCAACAAAATTCCTGGAATGTCATATTAGTAGATATGGAATAGATCAACTAACAAAAAATGTGCCTCACAAGGTTCCTCATTATATTCTCATTATTCCACGTATGCAACGATTATTTAGGTGTGAAATCTTAGCACAATTTATGGATTACCATGCATAGAATAGAAGTGGAGATGACATTCTTTGAATGCCTACAGATGGTTATGCATTTAGGGACATGGAGGAAAAATGGCCACACTTTAAAGAAGAACCTCATAATCTTAGGATTTCATTGGGAGCGGACGGTGTCATTCGATTTGGAGAGCTAAGATCTATTTACTCAATGTGGCCTATTTTTGTTATCAACAATAACATTCCTCTATGGATGTCAATAAAGAGGAAGCACAAAATGTTGTCAATGATTGTTCTAGGTATTTTTTTACATGAATTTTCTTTAACATAGTAGCATCTCATTTGTCTTATTTTTTGTATAATGACTTATATTTTTTTCATTCAATAGTTATGTACATTAATATATATATTGTAGTAAGATGGTTATAATAGTTATGTAATGTTTATGTTCATTCAACTAGGTAAGTACCAAGTTAAAGATATGAATGTATATATCGAGCCTCTTATCGACAATTTACTAAAGTTATGGAATGACATCACTATGTATGATATCTCCAGACCAATAAGACAAAAAAAAATTCAATTCCATGCAATGTTTGTATGGACAATTCATGATGCCCCAGGGCTAACACATTTTTGTGGTATGTTATAACGTTCGACTACACTTTAAAAATATTTAATTTGATGAAGTAGATATCATGCATGTTTCTAAAATAATCTATTCATTATATATAATTAAAAAAATTGGCATATTTAATCCAATTATATATCATCTTGCAGGTCTTCAAATAGAGGGAAAATTTGCATGTCTAATTTGTGGTCCAAAGATGAAATCTCATCATTCAACAAGTTTAGGAAAGTAGGTGTTTGATGAGTATAGGCACTTCCTCCATAGAAATCATGAGTATCGAACTATTGAAAAACATATTTTCAATTGGAAAGAGGAGACTACATCAAAACCACAAAGAATATCACCTTGCCTATGGAAGCTAGAATATAATAAAATTAATCATCAAGATTATACATCGAATCAAATTTTTTATCTATCATATATGCTATGTTTTTAATTTATATTTTTATATTGTGTTGTGTTTAATCATGTTGTAATTGACAATGATTGTCATTGTTAATTTGTTTAACTTATATGCTTCATGAAGGTCGTCAAGACATTAATGGTTGGCTTCCACAGGGACTAAAAAGTTATCCCAGAAAATTTAGTAGGTTTCCCTACTATGAGCAGCTACAAATTATGCATTTGTTTGAGACAATGGATATTGGAAAGAATATAACAAAAACGCTATGGAAAATATTAGATAGAAGGCATGACAAAGAAAAAATTATCAAAATTTGTAGTGACATTCAAGAAGCCAATCATACAATGAAAAATGTCATTCAATTAAATAGTGATGGAAACAAAATTAATATAAGTGCCCTTCCTTGGTTATTAATAGAGTAGCAAAGAAATGCTATAAAATAAGTCATACAAAAAATTTGATTTCCCATAGGATTTGCTGCAAACATAAACAATATAAAAAAAAAAAAGGTGAATTTGGGTCAGGGATGAAAACACATGATTGGCTTACCTTCATTAAGGTAATTATTCTGTTATATTATATACACTTTTATAATGCATGTACTTTTCAGTGTATTGTGTTTACTACTTTTTGAAAAATAATGAAAAAATCATTTTATAATTGTTGTCGTACATTCTACCTCTATATCTCCTAGACAACTTTGACAACAATGTCAAGCAAGTTATATATAATCTTGGAGAATACATGAGGTAAGTAGCGATATTTGTTCAATTCGCTGTATACATCTTATACTTTCCATTTGTTTTACTTGTTATGTAATATACTGTATATTTTTGTTAAATCTCGTTAATATATTTGCACCTTGAATCACTTTTAGATGGCTATCATCTAAAGAAATCTATAAAGAAGATATAAATTATTGGAATAGAACAATTCCTCTTCTAATGTGTGAAATGCAAAAGTTTCTACCTTCAACATTTTTCAATGCATAAGAACACTACCTCATACACCAAGTTGAGGAGATTGAATTGTGTGGACCTCTACACACAAGGTCAATGTGGATGGTTGAGAGGCACTTGAAATTTTTGAAGTTTTTGGTTAGACAAAGAGCACATCCTAAGGGTTCTATGGTGGAGGGATATATGGTATACCAGACCATGGCGTACATTAGTGAATATCTTAAAAAGTTTGCAGTAAAGATCAATGTAGATCGCATTTGGGCTCCGAACTACATTAAAAAATTCAAAGGGGAGTACCTGTTGGGGTAAGGTAAATTGAGGAAAGTGAGAAGTAATTATAAGATGGTCATGGAGATTAATTGGAATAAATTTTACATATGGTGTTTATGTATATTGTACTTATTTAATTTTTAATCTTCAATATACATCAATTATAAATTAAGGTCGTATATTGTGGTATTTAACTAATTATACATTGTTTGTGAATTTCAATTTTTTTTGGTATAGTTGGTCGAGAGTGGGATGCACCACATTTATACTTCGCCAACAATCTTGATTGGATGATGGTATGGATTGAATGATGTCAACAATCTGGTCACGTATTAACACGGGAAGGTGTGGCTTCATTAGTTAAAGAAGCTCATTGTAATGGAGATTCCAATGTTACACAAAGGGAAATTGATTTAGCATATGGTTTAAGAGATAAAAAGGTATGTATAAATATATTAATCACCCATATTATTTAATTATTTTTAAGTATATTGATGTATATATATCTTGAGATTGTTTTCTTTGCATAAATTTAGCCAAGAATAAATATGTTTATCAACTGACGATATTGCAATAATTTTTACATGTTTGACATATTGTAGGTGAAACACCACAAGGCTATGTGGTGCAATGGTTGTAAATTTTGAATCAAAATGTTCAATGACATGAGGAAAATTTGTGATTCTGGTATAACTGCAGTCTTTCAGGTGACTAATGTTTCATCTAGAAGTGACATACATCTAGAAGTCTCAGAAAATTGATACTATGGGATTTTGGATGATATACCTAAGTGTGACTTTAAGTCCTTCAGATTAATTTTTTTTTCGTTCTATGGTATAGGCTATGATTGAATGAAAATGATCCTAAGAGAACTGTTATTAAACATGATAATGGATTTACCATGGTTAATACAAGGTTGATTGAGCGAGCTGGAAATGAGCCCTATGTTCTTCCAAGCCAATGTGAGCAGGTATTTTACTCAAAGGTTCTAGGTAAACCGGGTTGGTCATTTGTGGTTAGATATGATCCGAGAGGAAAGTCGATAAAGTATAATGTGGTTGAAGAAGAAGATACGGAAGAACTAGAAGATGATGTAGATGATGATCAGGATCAACGGTTAGTTGATGATGTCCATGACGAAGATGTTGAAGAGGAGGAACTAGATCATGATGATTTAGGAGTTAATGTTTATGAAGATGATATCCATGTGGATGATGGCATTATCAAAACTGATATCGATGATGATGATGATGATATGACCAATCCTTACAATGTCAAATCTGGATTGGATGATACAGACAAAGAGTTGGATGAAGAAGAAGATCAATGACATTGAAATATATAAGTTATGTGATTATATTATCTATTTGATATTAATTTCTTGATAGAATTATATTTGAATTATGTGGTTACATAATTAATTCATGATGTTTTTAATTTTTATGCCATTACATAATTAATTTAATGATGCACTTTTTAATGTTTGAAAGGTCAAAAAATTAAAACATTTCAATAGTGATGTTAACAACCTTGAAATTAGTGTGTTTTATGTTTTATGTAATCATAAAAGATTAAAAAGTTAGTTGTAGAGGTGGTTGTTCAGTGGTTGACGTGTATGCTGGTTCTTTTTACAATGCAACTAGGTTTGTATTCTAATCTACCTATGGAATTGCCAATTCCAATCAAAGGAAGCTCGAAGGACCTGGACCATCTGACGAGGACTTTAAAAGCATCCTACACTTCGAGCTCTCCAAGATCTAGGAGGGTGATCCCTTAATGTGTTTACAACCTTTGCGCCATTATTATAAACAACATTAACAATAGCAAATGATCTCACTTAATACCTCAACACAATAAGATAATATGAACTAGAATTGGCTGTTCATAGACAATATCAACTATCTGGAGTGTGAGATAACTAAACACAATCTATTGTATAAGATAGTCAATGATTTGCAATTTGTAGCAAGCTCTAGGAAAAGACAAATAAATACTGAACTACACTAATAATTACAACTTAGATCAGTGCCATATATCCATTGCAGGAGTCAAATTCATAAGCATCTAGATGTTTATAACAGATTTAATACATCACATATAAGATCCCTAACAATATTGCATTACAATTTCATTAGTATGCATTCTAACCCAGGACTACTTATCAAATCCTTATACAACAAATATTGGCCTATAATCCCATTCAAGCATTTTGATTAATACCTTGAATTAAAGCTAAAATAGAATCATACACACCACAACAGTGAGATGGATAAAACAACCCTTAGTTATTTCATTCAAAGTTCAGATATGCATGTACAATGGAGAGACATGAGCTAAAATTTTCATTTCAACTCAAATGCTAGTACTATTATACAACATTAAATCTATATAAACTCAAAACATGTTACATAATGACTCAAAACCTAAATTGCATTTCTCTAAAACCATCGGATATTCAGAACATGTTTTCTTATAATCCCATTCAAGCATTTTAATTAATTCCTTGAATTAAAACTAAAATAGAATCATGCACACTACAACAGTGAATTGAATGAAACAACCCTTAGTTATTTTATTCAAAGTTCAGATATGCACATATAATGGAGAGAGACGAGTTTGAAATTATCATTTTGATTCAAATGCTAGTATTGTTATGCAACATTAAATCCTCATGAACTTAAAACCTATCATAGAGTGGCTCAGAACCTAAATTGCATTTCTCTCTAAAACCATTGATCTTTACAATCAGTTCTACAACTTTTACTAGACTCGATCAAAAGTATCCAACTTGCTAACCCGTACTTCTTGCCTTGAAATCCTTCTTATAGAAAAAAAAGGAGCAAACAAGCGTTGGGCCATAAAGTAGAGATGTCACCATTTGATTAGGGCACCTGATGATATTCCAAAAATTGTTACAACTGCAATTATCCTGGAGCATATTCATGTTCATCATGTCAACTGAGAAAAGTTGATGCAATTCAAAAACCACAAGAAACCCATACTGAGAAAGTCATCAATAAAAAACTGGGACTGTTGTAACCGCAGCATCAGATTTGCCACTTGTCCATAGTCCACTCTCTTTTACTCATCATCATTCAAATACTTAGCTACCCACTTCTGGTATTCTTCATCAGTAGGCCAGTTAAAATTAATCACCTCAGTTACCTTTATACTATAAGGCATATACTTTACCGCTACTTGATTCACATCTCTTTCAAAAGACTCCAAAAATGAGTTGGTATGAATAATCTTATCCATACAACTCACCAACAAATCATAATCTAAATCATCACAAATTAATTTAATTTGATTATTGATGACCTTATTTTCTTGATCCTGCCATTGTTGGAGTGTTCTATTTTTCCCCTGCTCATCAATTATATTAGGTAACAATGTGTTATGCCAATCATTGAAATTATTTACCAACTCTTTAATCTTCCTACTCAAATCATCTGATAGGGTTTGAAAACCTTGTAATGATTTTACTAACCCATGAGTAGACTTCAATGATTAGGGCCTATTATTTATATCAAACCTTGAGGCTTTATTCATGATATCCAGATCATTGGCCCTAGGGATCCAATTTTTAATTATTTGTACCACTACCTCCTAATCCCTATCAATATTATTTATTGCTTCCAATAGCAAAGAATATAAAGAATGTATAGATTGAAATTTACTATCTACCCCTTCATTTAAGTGCTCCAAAATAGTAGTAACAATCTCCTTTTCCTTTGAAAGAAATCCCTCCTCTATTATCCTTTTCTTTTTTATTCCCTCCTCTATTATCCTTAATGATGTCTGTAATTCATCAATTTTCTGTATGAGATGCCTCTTTGTTGGATCAATAGAGCACTTAGTTTCTTCAACAATTTGTTTTAGAGGAGGGGTGAGAGCAGGATTCTGAATGGGAGACCCTGGCGTGGAAAAATTTGGAGAAGCAGGAGGCATTGACCCTACTATGGGAGGTAATGTACTGGTTCTTGGAGCATTTGATGTTTCCCCAATTTGTTTATATCTAAACCTTTCCACTTTAGTTTGCAATTCAACATTCCTCTGTTGCATTTTACTATATTCTTCAATCAAAATGTTATACTTCTCCATTAGGCTCTTCCTTTTAGTAGTCCTTTGTTCCAATTTGGCCACATTTATAGTTAAATTAGTGGCCTCGGTGGTTGAAGTCTCTGAAGCTCTCTTTATTATTAATCCTCCTCTAAAATTTCAAGGATTAATATCAGCAATATCTTGTTTTCTCCCTTGTGGAGCACCCAAGTTGCCAAGGTCTCATATTCTTCATTGAAGGCAGAGTTTTGCAATGCTTCCTTAACCTCTTCCTCAGAATCTTGAAAAGGATTCTTGGACTTCATAATAGCAATAAAAGCTACTGCATCTGTAATATCCAACTCAGGAAAAATCAATACACCAGCTTGACTCACCTGTTGTCTTCCTTCTTTAGGAGTGATGTTCTTGAACTCTTCCATCACTTCAGCTTTTACTTCTTCATCATTCTCCTGGTTTGACCTGTTAGGCCTTAGTTCCCTTCTCTCCCTGCATTTATCTTGATACTCTTCAAATTTTATTCTCCATGCCAATTTCAAGAATACAAGAGTTTTCACAAATATATTGTCATCTAAAAAACTCCTTGCATGCTTCCATTATTGCATCTTGCACACTTTTACCTTTCATATCTAAATTAGACAAAACCAATTCAGCTGACCTAGGAGGGGAAAGCATACCAACTTGCATGTCCTGATTAGTAGCAATAATTTCATCTATCAGATCCTCATGTGGGTGATCAATTCTCTGCCTCTTAGGGATTGGCTTAGATGGTGGTGATGGGGGACTATCTTTTGGTGGTGACTTTAAATCACTGATCTTAACTTCCCTAGGTACTTTGAATTTTGGACCTGGTCATGGAGGAACCTTCATTATTTGCTTCCCCTTCCTATCTACTTCCTCCTCATCACTGCTACTATCATTTTTCCTTCTATAGATGGGTCACTTTTCTGTAGGCTAATATACTGATCTTGTTTCATTTGGCCCAACACTTTCTTCTTGCATACCCAGACTTAATCTTAAATTTATCTTTTTATTTCTCAAGGTGTCCATAATCTCCTTGAAGTTCTTCATTAGAAAATCAATTTTCTTATGGTATGGACTGAACTCCAATAGTGGATCATATTTCGGATCCATTTCATGCACAACATCCAGTAGCTTACTATAAGCTATCCATTTCTCCTTGTTCAACTCCTACTTATTTAGATCAAATTTATTTCTAATTAGGTCCTTAGGGAAGTTGAACTCATGTGAAAATTTTCTAGCTTTTATTCTTTGTCTGAAAAGAGCAAAGAAACCCTCAGGATCATCTTGTCGCCTTGGTCCACATCTCAAATGGTAATCAGCAAACAATTTATCAAAATGTGTCTAGCCTCCCTTTAAAAATACAAAGTCAGACACCACTATATAATTAGGGGAGAATGTTCCTTTCCCCCTTCTAGTGAGATTGTCTTCATGAATACAACCTATTTGCCACATAACTTCTACAAACCCTACTCTTGGTGGCACATTGTATGGTAGTATGTGAGGGGCTACTTCAAATCCATATACTCTCAAGACAGTGCTGACTGGGTATGGGATAATGTCACCCCAGTTATGGTAAACTGTCAAATCTAGCTTCCTCCCCTTTGGCCTGAGGAAATCATGTAATTCCTTCGGGATCCTAGGTAGATTCACTGTCAATCTAGCCCTTAATCTAGAAGCAAAAAAATTATCAAACTACACATAACTGGTGATTTCCTTATTACAGGATAAATCTGTAGCCCATATCTATACTAGAAACCTTTCTCCATCAACTGATTGCCTTAATTTCATCTTTGTAGAAAATAAATCAGCATTCCTAAATAGAAACATATGCAAAAACATAGAATACTAAAATAATTGAGTACCAGTATCATTTTTTTGCAACTTCAACAACCCTTCATTGATAGGGAGAGGGATTGGAGGAATCGCTCACTGATTCCTGCTCTTGGCCTTTCCTCAATAGACCTCCTTGATGCCTTGCTCCACCAGTCTAACCTATAGGTCCCTACTCCTACCTAGGAACCCTTGGTTGTTTGACCAAACCCTCTACTATCCACTTGTTGTCCTTCTTCCAAGCAAATCTTATTGCTTCACCATGTTCTCTCCTTTGGCCCTTAATCTACCCTATAGACCAAATAACCTCAACCTTCTTCAATTTTCTTGCAGGGGTTAGAAAAGGTTAGAAAGACTTCAAAAATGGCTTGTCTAGGGTTCTTAGACAACCACAAGATTTTATCTTACCATCACTTTTCACAAAAATGCTTTCCTAGGGTTTGAAAGGCTAGTAGCCTTTGAGCCCCTATTAGGTCTCTGAACAGGGGTAAATTGTTTTTCCCTCCTAAACCCACCAAAGGACTTAGGTTCTTGACTTAGGCATTGTGTTTCCCCTATCTACACCTTCAAGATTTCTAGGGTTCTAGTCTTGCTCAAGCCGTATGTTGTCCAAACACCAAATTGGTCAAGTAACTAGGGTTTCCTTAGCTTTCTTGGGTTGATTTAAGACTATCAAAAGTTATTCAGTCAAACAAGTTGATAAAGGATCTTCCTTATCACCATGGATGGCCAAAACCTTACCCTAAATTCTCCAAAAAGAAAATTTCAAAAATATTTTCTCCCCTGCAAGTTATCAATGTTGTCCTGTAGCCTTTCCTAGTCGGGCTTTTCACTGGCTCGCCTAGGGCAAGGCCTTTCTCCTAGATCCTGCAACCAAAGAAAACCTAACACCTACCATATTTACAAGCATAGAGCCTAGGCACATTTCCCAAGAGGCTGTACAAATTGTACAAAGGGAAAGTGCTCTACAACTCCATTTCTTTCCAAGCTGCCTATTACAGGCCTAAAGATGACAGTGAACTAACTATTTACAAATGCCAAGAGGAAAATACTTACAAAGATTGGAAAATAGCGCAAAATTCCTAAAAAATGCTAATACTACATATTACAAACAAGATGATAGTAGTCTCATGTCATTAAAATCTAGTCTTAACAAAAAAACACAGAAAAACTATCTTTTTAACACTGTTTTCTTCAATCTTTAGATATGTCACACAATGAAAATGCTTCTAACCCTACCTTAGGGTTGATACATGCCTTAAATAGGCTTCCAAATTATTTTAGATGCTTGGGTCAAGCCTCTAGATGACCTAAAAACAACCTTTGTAAGACCCATTGTGTTTTCAAACACCTTGCCAACACTAGACAACTTAACATAATGATGTTGTAAAGCTATTGAGCACTTGTCACCTTCTTTCCCATAGTTAAAAAAACAACCCTAAGCACCTAAAATAGTGGTCAACATGACCTTATGATAGCACAACAAAATTTGGACTTCAAGCAAACTCCAACAATAGACCTTTCCCAGGTGCTCGTGCACCATTCTCCCCTCTCAGCTCAAACAACTAAGGAACTTTAGGAGAGATCAGAGAAATATCAATTCCTTTCTTCTTAAAATCTACTTCTTCTACCTAGGTAGCTTCAGATTCATGCTTATCCTTCCATTTGACAAGATGCTCCATGTACACCTTGTGCCTTGTAGTCTTTTTCACTCTTGACTCCAAAATCTTCTTTGCTTGGAGCTTGTCTTGATGAGGGAAGGGTATGTTGTTGATGTCCTTGAGATCTTCTTAACTGTTCTGATCCCCATCCTTGACTGATCCCTTGTACTTGATCAAGTCAACTACATTGAACACTGGAGAGATGCCCAAATCTATGGTAACTCTACCTTGTATGCATTCTTGCCATATTTGGCCAATACCTTGCATGGACTCACTCTCTTCATTTGAAACTTAGTTGACATTCCTTTCTGCAATCTAGATTTTTTGAGGTGGACCATAACATAGTCCCCAACTGCAAATTGCACATCTTTCTTTGATAGATCAACTTTCTCCTTCAACTTTTGGGTTGTTGTAACTATCTTCTTTACCTGCTCATGTATCTCTTTCATGGTCTGGGTGAAGTCCTCTGCATGTCCACTCCTGTTCTCCATTGATCCAAGGTCTCTGAGTTCACAAATACCTCTTGGGTGCATCCCATATACAACCTCAAAAGGACTTTTCCCTGTAGCTCTATTGACACTATCATTATAAGCATATTCAGCTTGGGAAATCACCATATCCCATGTCTGTCCATATTCTTTAGTCAAGCACCGTAAAATATTACCCAACACTCTATTAACCACCTCTGTTTGACCATCAGTCTAAGGATGGTAAGTTGATCCAAAAGACAGGTTTGTACCCAATCTACTCCATAGAGTCTTCCAAAAATGACTCATGAACTTCACATCACTGTCAGAAACAATGCTTAGAGGCAAGCCATGGATCCTAACAACCTCCTTGAAGAAAATATGAGCTATGTAGCTTGCATCATGGGTAGTTTTGCAAGGAATGAAGTGAATCATCTTGCTAAATCTATCCACTTCTACATAAACAATGTCAAAACCAATCTTGGTCTTAGGAAGACCTACCACAAAATCCATGCTCACACAGTCCCATGGTCTGTTATGAATGTGCAGGGGTTGATACAAACTAGCATTGCTAGCTCCTCCCTTAGCTTCCATGCATACAACACACTATTCCACATATTTTCTGACATCTCTTGCTAGCTTAGGCCAGTAATAGAACCTTTGAACTAGCTCTAAAGTTTTATTAATACCAGAATTCCCACTAAGACTACCATTATGCTTTTCTTAAATTAGATTTTCCCTCATTGACCCTCTTAGAACAAATAACTGATTACCCTTAAATAATAGTCCATTTTGCAATGTATACTTAGAAAATTGGCTATGAAAATGATTCTCAAATTTAGAGCATACCTTGTAGGCTTTTGAGAAGTCTTCATCTTCACCATAGAGGTCTTTGAAACTCTCTAATACAATGCTCTTCAGTTATATTTCCTGTACTGTCAGCATTCTTCTGCTTAATGCATCTACAACCTTATTCATTTGTCCCTTCTCGTGCTTAATAGTGAATGTGAAGGCTTGGATGTATTCCATCCATTTCAAATTCCTATTACTTAACTTCTCTTGGGTGTTGATATAACTAATGGCCTAGTTATCAGTGAAGACGACAAACTCTTTGGGTAACAAATAATGCCTCCACTTCCTAAGGGACTGCATTAAAGCATATAATTCTAGATCATAGGTAGACTACTTTTTCTTGGCTTCATTGAACTTTTCACTAAAAAAGGCTACAGGCCTACCTTCTTGACTAAGTACTCCTCCTACTGCTACTCCACTTGCATCACACTCAACTGTGAACAACTTGTCAAAACTAGGCAACAATAGAATAGGTTGAGTTGCCACTTCTTGTTTCAATTTTTCAAACCCTTTATCAGCCTCTTGAGTCCATTTAAACTTTTTTTTTAGACCACCTTTGATAGTATCTAGGACTAGTGCACATATGCCACTGAAATTCCTTATGAATTTTCTATAGAATTGAGCTAAACCATGAAAACTCCTTACCTCTGTTGCTTTGGTTGGTGTAGGCCAGTTTAGGATGGCTTCCACCTTGCTGAGATCCATCTTCAATGTTCCTTTGGATACTACAAAGCCTAGATACACAAGTTCTTGTTTGAAGAACTCACATTTCTCAAGGTTGATTTCCAACTTCTCTTCTTGCAACCTTTTAAGAACCATCTCCACATGCTTGAGGTATTCTTCTACTGTCTTACTGTAAATTAGTATGTCATCAAGATAGACTACTACAAAGATCCCAGTGAAATCCTTAAGCACCTCATTCATTAGTCTCATGAATGTGCAAGGTGAATTTGAGAGGAAATATGGAATCACTTTCTACTCATATAAGCCATCATTTGTCTTAAAAGTTGTCTTCCACTCATCACCTTCCTTAATTCTAATCTGATGGTAGCCACTCTTGAGGTCCAACTTAGTGAAATACTGTGCTCCTCCAAGGGAATCCATTAAATATTCTATTCAAGGGATAGGGAATCTATATCTGATTGTAATCCTATTGATTGCTCTAGAATTAGTACAACTTGTCTCCACTTACCTCCTTTCTTGGTTGCGAAAACCACTGGGACTGCACATGGGCTGATGCTCTTTTGAATCAGACCTTGAATCAACAATTCTTCCACTTGCCTAGCCACCTCTAAGTTTTTCTCAGGAGTAAGTTTGTATGTTGCTTTGTTAGGCAATGAGGCTCTAGGTATGAAGTCAATTTGATGACTTATTGCTCTCTTTGGTGGTAAAGTTGCAGGTGTACCATCACTGACTATACTCTTGTACTTGTTAGGCAACCTTTGGACTGCTTCTGGTAAGACTGTCCTTTCAGCCTTTTCTTCCTCTTTGGACTGCATCATGATCACATATCCTTCATTCCCTTGGTGTAGGTCCTTAAGGAACTCCTTGCCACTACTCAACATGATGTTAGGTACCTTTGACTGTCCCTCATCTTCCTTTGTCAATGACTACAGCTTGAATGTTCTTCCATCTTTCTTGAATGAGATGGTGTTCTCTTTCCCATCATAGATGGAAATTTTGTCATATTTCCATGGTTTTCCCAGTAACAGATGGCATGCATCCATGGGTAACACATCACAAACTAACTTGTCTTTATAGCCTCCAATTGAAAATTCCATTGTTACTTGCTCATTGACCAAAACACTCTGCCCTTTATTCAGCCATGTGACCTTGTAGGGGTTATTGTGTGGTAATTTCGCCAATTTTACCTCTGCTATTGCCTCCTCTAAGATTATATTATCTATTTAACTTGAATCTACAATGACCTTGCATACTTTACCAAGTATCTTACATCTTACTCTGAAAAGAGCTCTTCTTTGCTTAGGTTCCTCTTTGACTGGCTACCTAATCAAAACATTGTTAAACATCAGATTCTCTCCTACCTCAGACTCTATATGACTGATTTCATATGCCTTAGGACTCATTATGTCCTCTTGTGCATAGGACACTATCTTTTCATTGCTAGAAGAAGATGCTTTCTCCGGGCACCTATAAGCAGGGTGACCTAGTTGGTTACAATGATAACACTTCATGTTTACAAATTAAGAATTACTCCTACCTGCTCCTCTTCCTTTGTTTGAACCTCCTTTAGGTCCTCTTCCTCTGTTAAATCCTCCTCTTGAAGATGTTTCACCTCCATGCTCAGTGAGCTTAGATTCTCCTTGGTTCCTTTGATCATTACCTCTACCTTGGTAACCACCACGTTGTCCTCTTTGATCTTTTCCTTTGCCTCTACCTTTAGAAGACTAATCATGCTTTCTTTTGTTCCTTTCCTCAATATTTATAGCCAACTGATAACATTGGTGGACCGTCTTCAGACTTAGTAAATCCATCTCTTCCTGAATGTTCCACTTCAAGACATTAAGGTACCTAGCCACTTTTAGGCTCTCATCCTCTGTCACCTTTGATCTCAAGCAAAGCTTCTGAAACTCTTTTGTATAGGTGTTGACATCTCAATCTTTCTACCTTAGACTTTTCCTCTTCTTGTGCAACTGAATCTCATAGTCATTTAGCCTGTAGGCTTCCTTCACCTTAGCAACCATTCCTTTCCAAGTTGATATGGGTTGTTTTCCTTCTTTTTCCCTTTCAGTCTGAACAAATTTCCACCATGTCAAGGCTGATCCTCTCAACCTTGATTTAGCAACCTTCACCTTCTGTGCTTTAGTGATTCAATCACATTCAAAGTGATTCTCCATGCCTTCTAACCAATCCGTGACCAAATATGGATCCATCTTTCCACTGAATAGTGGTATGCCCTCAAGTCCTTTTCCACTCAAGGCTTTCAATTCCTTCAAGAAAGGCTCCTCCTCCAAAACAGGGTTAGGTTTAGGGACCTTGTCTTCCTCTACAACCTCTTCTCCCTTTGGTACCGTTCCTTCGAACCTTGCATTGTTCAATGCTTTCTCAAGTTGCTCTATTCTTTCTTTTAATGACTTGTTGTCCTCTTCTTGTTCTTCAACCCTCTTGGCTAATTGTGCATTTGTCACCATGGTGGGAGTTTCACTTGACTCAACTTATGACATATAAGCTGCTTTCCCAAATCTTTTGCAGAGCTCTGATACCAATCTGATAGGGAGAGGGATTGGATGAATTACTCACTGATTCTTGCTCTTGGCCTTTCCTCAATAGACCTCCTTGGTGCCTTGCTCCACCAGTCTAACCTATAGGTCCCTGCTCCTGCCTAGGAACCCTTGGTTGTCTAACCAAACCCTCTACTATACACTTGTTGTCCTTCTTCCAAGCAAATCTTATTGCTTCACCATGTTCTCTCCTTTGGCCCTTAATCTGCCCTAAAGACCAAATACCCTCAACCTTCTTCAATTTTCTTGTAGGGGTTAGAAATGGTTACAAAGACTTCAAAAATGGCTTGTCTAGGGTTCTTATACAACCGCAAGATTCTATCTTACCATCACATTCACAAAAATGCTTTCCTAGGGTTTGAAAGGCTAGTAGCCTTTGAGCCCCTATTAGGTCTCTGAACAGGGGTAAATTGATTTTCCCTCCTAAAACCACAAAAGGACTTAGCTTCTTGACTTAGGTATTGTGTTTTCCCATCTACATCTTCAAGATTTCTAAGGTTCTAGTCTTGCTCAAGTTGTATGTTGTCCAAACACCAAATTGGTCAGGTAACTAGGGTTCCCTTAGCTTTCTTAGGCTGATTTAAGACTGTCAGAAAGTTCTTCCCTCAAACTAGTGGATAAATGATCTTCCTTATCACCATCCATGGCCAAAATCTTACCCTAAATTATACAAAAAGAAATTTTCAAAAATCTTTTCTCCCCTGCAAGTTATCAACGTTGTCCTATAGCCTTTCCTAGCTAGGCTCTTCACTGGCTCACCTAGGGCAAGGCCTTTCCCCTAGCTCCTGCAACCAAATAAAACCTAACATCTAACATATTTACAAGCACATAGCCTAGGAACATTTCCCAAGAGGCTGTAGAAATTGTAAAGAGGGAAAGTGCTCTACAGCTCCATTTCTTTCCAAGCTGCCTATTACAGGCCTGAAGATGACAGTGAACTAACTATTTATAAATGACAAGAGGAAAAGACTTACAAAGATTGGAAAATAGCACACAATACCTGCACAATGCTAATACTACATATTACAAACAAGATGATAGCAGTCTCACGCCATTAAAATTTAGTCTTAACAAAAAAACACAGAAAAACTATCTTTTTAACGCTGTTTTCTTCAATCTTCAGATATGTCACAGAATGACAATGCTTCTAACCCTGCCTCAGGGTTGATACATGCCTTAAATAGGCTTCCAAAGTAGTTTAGATGCTTGGGTCGAGCCTCTAGATGACCTGAAAACAACCTTTGTAAAACCCGTTGTGTTTTCAAACACCTTGCCAACACTAGACAACTTAACATAATGATGTTGTAAAGCTATTGAAAAATTGTCATGTTCTTTCCCATAGTTCAAAAACAACCCTAATCACCTAAAATAGTGGTCAACATTACCTTATGATAGCACAAAAAAAATTGGACTTCAAGCAAGACTCCAACAATAGACCTTTGCTAGGTGCTCCTGCATCCTCTCATCCAAGAAAGACGCAAAGTAATATGTCATAGAGAAGTTAGGGTGTTGTATTTTCACCCCCATGAACATGTACGCAATAGGAATTACTGCACCAAGACTATAACCCAAAATTTGACATAATGAATAGAAAGTGGCCAGGAAAGGTTTTAAAAAAAAAATTAATCTGAAAGGTTCCTGGTCACTAGGGTTGATATAAAGTTGTGAACCTCCTTCCCTGACCAGATGAGGTGGAAGCAGCTTATCCCTAAAAATAGATTTCAACTTTGCATACTCCTACTTCATTTCCTCAAGATTGATAAGAACCAAGTCTTCACTTTGCTCACTCAAATAAAAAATTTGTTGGATATCTTCTATATTAATTTCTAGTAGCACCCCTCCATCATTATCCCTAATTACCTGTGTAATAGGGTTATACCTCATGGCCACTTCCCTAAGTAAGTCCACATCAGGGAATACATTTGGTACAACCAGCTTCCCCATGTCATACATCCATCCATTTGAAAAAGGGTGAGGAAAATTCCTCTATCCATAGCACAATCTGAACATTTCTAAGCCAGTTAGAGGAACCCTAGCATCGGCAATGTTGGAATAATTACACACTAACCCCTCCCCTAGGATTTTCCCTTGCATCAACACTACATCTTTCCTTCTATCATTCATTGATAACAAAAATTGATCTAGGAAATCATCATACAAGTTTCTTTTTAAATATTCAATGTTGCCAGAGTGCTGCTTGGTTGGTGCCATCTTGGACAAACTAGGGCTTCATTACAATGTTGCACTTCAATTGGCTAGAACTAAGTAGAGATAGGAAACTATAGAGTAAAAAACTATAATTCCTCACAAGTTATGATTAAACTATATCCTTAACAAGAAATTTCAATAAGCTCAATGACAAGCATAGAAAACCCCTTTCCCAAATTTAGATGCAAAATGAATAGGAGGCACAAAAAATAAACTTATGGCTCTTTTCACATAAACTCCAAATTATGGTTACAATAGCTCACAATTTCACCTTCAACTCTAAACTATTTTCATGAAATAATTGGATGCTTTGTGATACAAATGAGGTAGGAAAATTGATTTTATGTTGATCAAATCTCACTAGTAAATGTCTCATCCACCATTAAAGCTCATTCATAGGCTGTATGAATGGATCCAACCAAATTTGATACAAATTTAAATTTGAACTATTGATCCTCTAGTTTGATCAAATCATTGATGGCCACCTTCAAAATAGGCTGACATAATCGCCAACATAATCACCAACACGGTAACAAGGGGCCCACCATGCCATACATCGCAAATGAAAACCACATGGTAGTTTCCCGCGATACTGCAATCCCTCGATTTACCATCATGGGATGGTGGGAAATCATTGATCCTTCTCATCAAAGATCATGCTCCTTAAAAAATGGTTGTCATCCTTTCCATTAACTATCGAGTAGATTTTCCCTCAAAATTATAACATCCGCATTGAAATAAAACATGTGCATCTCACAAGCACTTTAGTAATATGCCCCTTAACACATTTAGAACTGGCTAATGCTTTCTTCACTCTTTAGACATCATTAGATGAGACACGTGGCAAGCACCTGTGATGGCGGGCACCATTGATCTGTAGGAAATAGATCAACGACAACGCTAATTAAACCCTCTACAAAATAAAATCATCGACGACCACCTCTAAAACAAGTGATACAATTTCCAACACAGTGATAAGGGGCCCACCTTACCATACACTACGAAGGAATTCCACACAGAGGTTTCCCGCAATATCGCAATCCTAAAACTTCCGATTGTGCGATGGCGGGCAACTGTTGATCCTGAGCATCAATGATCTCGTTCCTTTCACATAGTTGCCAGCCATTTCGTTAACCTTTGAGAAGCTTTTCCAGCAAGATTATAACATATCCATTGATTTAGAACATGTGCATCTCGAGAACACTTTAGTAATCCACCCCTTAATACATTTAAAGTCTGCTAGTGTTTCCTTTACTCTTTAGGCTTCATCGGATGAGACATGTGGTGCCCACCCATGATTTCTCAATCAACCCAAGCACCATCGCGGGATGGTGGGGAACGACTCAGATCAAATGGCAGTTGGTCAGTGATAGCACAAATTTGATCCCCTGGATAGGATACATAGCGCCCGCCCATGATTTTGTGATCCTTCAATTCCCAATCACAGGATGGTGGGCACCATTGATATCTGTAGGAAATAGATCAACTGTAGCACTAAATCAACCCTTGCAAAATAAAACATTCATTAAAAGGAGAAGTGGGCATTACTAGGCGGACGACAAATAAAAAAATTATATTTATAGAAGAAAAATAAAATAAATTTACAATTTTTTTTATAATTTCACTTTTAACTTTAAATGTATGTTCACTCATTAAGTTGTATTTGTTTTACAATCAAATTTTTATTTAGATGTTTGTTCATAAAATATAAAGATGCATTAAAAATATATTAGAAATATTTTTCTTTATATTATGTAACATTCATAACATTAAATTAACATAGAATAATTTCACAATATCACTTAACCAATCAAGAAAAATTCAATCATTACTATGCAATATTATTCTTACATCAAACTAAAAAATAAACATTGAAAACAAATTTATTTTTTTATATTATAGCATTCATAACTTAAACCTTTTATACACAATATCAAGTTAATTATAAAAAGCACATAAAATTATTTATAAGCAACTTAAATTTTTTAACAATTTAATAAAATATAATTTAATATAATTAAGAAAAATTTAATAAGAATTATAGATAAATTTATGAAATCTTGATTTACTTATCAAGAAAAAATAAATGACAAATTTACTTATTATAGATAAATTTACTTACCAATCTATTTTAACCATCAAGAAAAAATTAATCATTAGTGATTGCAACATTATTAGCACATATTTTAAACTGACAAATAAACATTGAAAACACATTTATTTTTTATATTATAACATTCATAACTTAAACCTTTTTATACATAATGTCAAGTTAGTTATAAAAATACATAAAATTATTTATACGCAACTTAAATTTTTTAACAACATATAATAGAGTTTAGATTTGTTATATCTCTCATATATCAACATAGGTAAATTTAAAAATATTTTAAATTGTGTAATTTCAAAACAAAATGAATGAATTTATAGAAGATTACTTTTATTAAAGTGATAGAATTTAACCCCAATACTAACACTAATTATAAGTCTAACCATAACCTCAACCCTAAAACTAACATTAATTAACTTCAAACCAAACTCTAATTTTATATCCAACCCTAAACATAACTACGATTATAAAACTAACATTAATAAAATCGTAATTGATCCATAACCCTAACCCTAATACTAAGCCCTACCCCAATTGAACCATAACACTAACCCCAAGCTTTATTATAGAACCTTAATCTTTACCAAAACCCTAATCCTAATTCAACCCTAGACCTAATTTTAATTAAATTCTAACCCTAATTTAACCTTTTAAACTAACAAATAAACATTGAAAACAAATTTATTTTGTATATTATAACATTCATAACTTAAACCTTTTATACACAATGTCAAGTTAATTGTAAGAACACAAAATTATTTATAAGCAACTTAATTTTTTTAACAATTTAATAAAATATAATTTAAATTTAACTACAAATGGTATATAGTTTAGATTTGCTATATCTCTCATATATCAACATAGGTAAATTTGAAAATATTTTAAATTATATAATTTCAAAAAACAATTGAATGAATTTATAGAAGATTACTTTTATTAAAGATATAGAATCTAATCCCAATACTAACATTAATTATAAGTCTAACCATAACCCCAACCCTAAAACTAACACTAATTAACTTCAAACCTAACTCTAATTTTATATCCAACCCTAAACATAACTATGATTCTAAAACTAACATTAATGAAACCCTAATTGAACCATAACCTTAACCCTAATACTAACCCTTGCCCCAATTGAACCCTAACACTAACCCCAAGATCTATCATTGAACCTTAATCTTTACCCCCAACCCTAACCCTAATCGTAATTGAATCCTATACCTAATTTTAATTAAAGTTTAACCCTATTTGAACCTTAAACTTAATTGAACCCATGTTTAGGGTTGAATTATGGTTATGATTAGGGTCAAAATTCAATAGGATTATGGTTGGAATTTAATTATGGTTGCTATTCACTTAAGGTTAAGGTTCAATTAGTATTCAATTTGGGTTAGGGATCAATTAGGGTTATAATTCAATAAGGGTTTAAATAAGGTTAGGGTTTAGGTTAGTCTTAAATTAGGGCTATGATTGGAGTTAGGGTTCAATTAAGGTAAGGGTTATTGTCTATTTTAGGGTTAGGGTTCAATTAAAGTTGTCTAGGGTTTTGATACAATTAGGGTTAGGCTTCAACAATACCTAGGGTTACAATTATAGTTCAATTATTGTTAGAGTTAGGGTTAGAATATGAGTTCAATTAGGTCAGGGTCAAGGTTTAATTAGTGTTAGAGTTAGGGTTGCAATAATAAAATTTTCCATAATGATATGGAAAGGCATTCAATTGGATTCATATACAAATGCACAAATAAGTATTGGTAATTAAGAATTCTCTAGAACTAAAGTTATAACAACAAATACAATCCTTAGCTTAATCATTTTTCCTTTGTTAGAGTTGGGATAAGAATTTAACAAGGCCAACCGAGACTTAGGAAATAAAACTCTACAGAGGAAATAAAGTATTAAAATAAAAGTTGGGTTTTAATTTTAATCTGGTGACATAAGCCTAAGCCATTAACTCCAGTGGTCATTTCACCAATAGCTTAGCCAAAGCCTTTCATTAAATACTAACCGTGCAATGTGTAGGTTTTCCAAATTTGAAGATATAGTAGAAGATCTCAATCGTACCCCACCAACTTGTAGACCTAATGTGTCGCCATGTTATTTGGTGTGAGGTAAACAAAAGGTAGATGCGTGTCCTATATGGAATGTGGGGTCCAATCTCCACTATTGCGCTCATAACCCATGGTTTTAGATTGACAAACAAGATTAAAAGCTAATGTAAATATATGTTGTTCCCTGGTAGCTTGTAGGAGGAAGATGAAGGTTTGTTAGAAGCCATGAGGTCAATGACACTGCAATACATAGCTCCAACCGTTCAGTTTGCAAAGTGCATAGGACTCGCCGACATGGTAGTTGGTTTCCGAGATGGATTAATGTTATTAGTCATGAGGAAGGTGAACAATGCTTCATTGGATATCAAATTGAGTTAGCCTAAGATAAACCATTTGATCTTCCAACTCTTCAAGAGATTAGCGGGCAGTATTCAAAGTTCAAAAATGGCACATGGTGGTCATTTTATCATAAAAATGGTGAAGCATTAATGAATTATTTCTTTCTTGTGTAGTCACGTTGATCTCAATCTATGTGAAGATGTTGTTGGCAATCATGAAGGATGATCTTTGGATTCTCATGCAGCTCTAGTTAAATAGTGACAATACATATGTTGCCAAATTTCCATGTTTGCACATGCATTTTTACTAAGCATTGATGAAGGTTGCCATTACCTTGCACAATAAATACAAGAGGAATTAACTACTAATAGTGTCATTCTTGTAGCAGTTAGAGAACTTTGTGGGATGAGTCTAATCAAGTTTGAGTGCCTGTCTAAGAAGAGAAAATAAGTAAGTCAGTAAGGAGGTCTATTCATTTGAGCTCACAAAAGCTTGGTCCTGCTATTTAGGAAGGTGCTTTGGTTGACAAGCTTGGGCTTGTGCCCACTAGATGCAGTAGAAGGTTGCAATTCTAGGACGTTGCTGCTCAACTGGTAGATGATAAAGGCAAGAATTCAGTGTGCTCTATTAATAGTTTCGGTAGGAAAATAAGGTATGGGCATGGCTCCTCTGGATGCTAACACTCACCCACTTGCCTTACAAGCAACACTTCTGATGATGTAACCGAGACCAAATCCAACTACTATTGGTATTTACCTCACTTCAATCACGGTCTACCTTCTAATGAGGAAGTGATATTTGTGGTGCCATTGGCTATTAAAACCCCAAGCGAACGGACTAGAACCGTATTGGGCAAGGACAAGAAAGAAGAGGAGGCTGAGGGTCTACCATATTGGGCAACAACTAGAAGCGGGCATGTATACTAGGGTCTGAGTGTTGGTAAGGGTAGGGTGGCGGGTAAATAAGAAGTTGTTGTGGTGCCTTCGTGGCAATTTGGTTGCCTGGTTCTTTTGCATGGATAGTGACAAGGGGATTTTGATGACAATTTGTGTTCCCTTTTCTTTTAGCTTTCCCCAGTTCGTGTGCCACTATGTTTTGCAAATTCAACATGTGGGAAGTTTTGAAATGAAATTCAAATGTAATGGAGATTTTGTTCAAATGAAAATTTGTGGTGAAATTACATTTGTGCCCAAAGCATTTTCTCCCTTGTCATATAAAAGGGAATTCAAGGCTCATTTGTAGGGAGAGAACTGATGAAAGCTCTAGCTAGGTTTTGAGTTGAATATATGGGTAGAAATATATTTGTCCTCTAATGAGGAAGTGATATTTGTGGTGCCATTGGCTATTAAAACCCCAAGTGGATGGACTAGAATTGTATTCAGAAAGGACAAGAAAGAAGAGGAGGCTAAGGGTCTATCACAACAACTAGAAGTGGGCATGTATACCAGGGTCTGAGTGATGGTAAGGGTAGAGTGCTAGGTAAATAAGAAGTTGTTGTGGTGCCTTAGTGGAAATTTGGTTGCCTAGTTTTTACATGGATACAAAGGGGCTTGAGATGATAATTTGTGTTCCCTTTTCTTTTACCTTTCCCCAGTTCATGCACTATATATGTTTTGCAGATTCAACATGTGGGAAGTTTTGTAATGAAAGTCAAATGCAATGGAAATTTTGTTCAAATGAAAATTTGTGGTGAAATTTCATTTGAGGCCAAAGCTTGTTTCTCCCTTGTCATATAAAAGGGAATTCAAGGCTCATTTGTAGGGAGAGAACTGATGAAATCTCTAGCTAGGTTTTGAGTTAAATATATGGGTAGAAAGATATTTTTTGCTCTGATGAGGAAGTGATATCTGTGGTGCCATTGGCCGTTGAAAACCCAAGCAGACGAAATAAAATAGATAGCCTATTTTGAGTTTTGGATGAATATATGCAAATTATCTTAAATTATACGCAGATATGACTTGCAAGCATGAATAAACATATAATTCTAATATATTTTCTCTCCTTATGTCGATTTGAGTGAATTTTGAATGAAATGTTAATGATGTTGTCATTCTTATTTTGAGAATTTGTTCAATTATGTGTCTATGTTTTGGGTACAATTCAATTTTAAAATTTTAAGGTTTCATATTTATATGTGTGAGATTGATCTAATATTCCAGAAAATGAATGTTAAAATATAATGAGAAAAATGGGTATAGAATGAATGTAGAAGTAAAATTATATTTGCATATATTCATAAAATAAGATCTAATACACAAAAAATATATGCAATTAAAAATAAAGGAAAAATAATTCAACCCAAATTTAGATAAGAGAGATAATTAGATTATATAATAACTTTAAGGCCAGGGTTAGGGTTTGATTAGTATTAGTGTTTGCTTAGGGTTATGATTAGAGTTATGAATCTACAATTAGGGTTCAATTAGGGTTATTATTAGAGTTATGAATCTACAATTAGGGTTCAATTAATGTTCACTTAGGGTTTATTTCTTGGGAGAAGTTTATTGAATGGTAAGTGTATTTTATAAAATTAATATGTCAAGAATTAATTTTAGATAATATTACATGTGGTTTTTCATATGGTACTAAATTGTAGATTAAAATTGATAATAGATTTCCTTCCTTCTTTTGCATTGTAAGCTACCATAATATATGGCCTTAAAATCCTATTCATATTTTGAGCTTTCCTAAACTATACAACAATCAACCAAGAACAATAAATTTAAAAGCAGAAATGTTCATCAATCATTATATTTAGTATTGACAAAATCAAAGAAGTATATCATGACAAAATGGCATTAACTAACTTAGATATATCAACCTTTTTTTTTCAATTGTTTGAATACATTGTTAACATTACATACATTCAAGCATTTGAATGTTATGAAACCTATAACTATGAAATTGAGTCTAATAAAGCTTTTCTCTCAGATGAATAATAAAACTTTGTTGTTTTTATGACTCTGCATTTCATCCTTTGTTCAAGTATATAAGTCTCTTTTTTCACTTGAAGTTTAAATATGTATCTGTTGAAAAGGAACTTTTGTATAATGTGTGAAAACTTAACACCATCTTGGTTTTCATTCTTCAAAATGTTCAATTCTTTTGTTGTTACACCCATAATTTTTTTGCCACTTCTTCAAAAGTTGTAATCCAAGTGAATGAAGTATGGTCTTGCACTTTGCATTGAAGTATATATTTATAATCACATTCAAGGAAAGTTTTATCACATCTTCCACAATACCACTAACCATTTTTATTAGTGTTTACATTGAGATTAAGGGGTTCAATAGAGGGATGTACAAAAATTGGTGTTGTTTTTCTTAGAAAAACATAACATAACAACTCTTGTACGACCTAAGCACGGTGAACTTTTTTTAGTATTTTTAAAATCGCTACGGTTAGAAGTTAGCTAACAACATCTAGTTGATGCACAATTTTTATGATAATTTTTTAATGAATATTTGATTTTTTACTAATTTTTTAAGTGGGCACTTCGTAAAAAGTAGAATTTTGGTCGTGCTCCCCCTACATATTTTGGAAAGTAATATATTTTTTTAAATTTTTATTTTTAAATATTTGTAGAATGGAGTCTAGTTTCTAAAAATGTAATTTATTTGAAATTTCAATGAACACTTAATTTATAACGAAAAAAAAACCAAACACTACTTTTTGATAAAAATAGACATACAAACAAAAGAAATTATGGATGAAAGCCCTAAAATTGTTAGAAAGTGAAAAAAATTATATCATTAGAAAGCTAAGAGAGAACTTAACATTACCCATGTGTTTGATTTTGTTGATATTGAACCAAAAGCAATCCTGGTGGTGAGAACAAACCCAATTATGTGAAAAATTGTAGAATTTGCAAAAAAAATGTCTTTGGTCATTGGGAATTCCCTCCAAACCTTTGGGTTGGTATTCCAAGGAAAATACCAAAGCTAAGGCTTGGGGATTCCCAAAGAAAAATATAATGCGAGTACGCTATAATGCGAGTGCATTATAATGCACTTGTGTTATTTATTAGTTTTCACTTTTTCCTTCTCCATTGAACATTTCTACCAACAAATAATGTGTTCGTGTTATTTATTCCTTTAGTTATATGCTATTTTTTTGAATGTTTGTATGTATGTTTATGTTGGTGTGTCATGTATGTATGTATGTATGTATGCATGCATGTATGTATGCCTATATGTATGTATTTATGCTTATGGGTGGGAGTGGGAGAGAGTGTGGAAGGGTGGGAGAGTGGGAGAGGGTGGTAGAGAGTGGGAGAGGGTGGTAGAGAGTGGGAGAGAG